>CM059563.1:28706482-29177638 GCA_030386875.1 Morinoia aosen
TTGGAGACGCGTTTGAGTGTATTTGTGTTTCCCATCGAGCTTTGTGTGAGATAGCCCCCTGGTCCATTCACATAATAAATCTGCGTCTTTTTCTACTTCAGAGATACGGAGGAGAGACTGAGCTCTCGTGCTATGCCCCAAGGCTGAGTCCCAGCCCCCAACATCATTCAGAACAGAAAAGTCTGAGCCAGGCTAATGGAGTTTCCAAGCAATTAATGTTACTTCTGTAATTGGGCCTCATGGTTATGATTCTGCTTCTAAGACCCCAGATAATTTGGTGGGGAAGTTTTGCAGACAATATCTCTGAGGCATGGAAATTGTAAGACGCTGCATGTGTGAACTCAGCCAAAAGCACAAATACAGCACCACTTGCTGTGGTTCTGGAATTTCCTTATTTTATGTTCGAGTTGCTTGTAACGTTTGTTGTGAATTAAGTTGGAAATGAATCTGTTCAATAAATTAGGATGGTTTCCGGGAAAACGTGCTCTTTCAGTAACATACTAGCAGGTTCTTATAAATGTAGTTGCATTTGAGTACGTACAGTAGCAAAGCATGACGTGTGCACCAAAAGAAAAAGTTTAAGAAAATAAAGGAAAATTTCCTGAATGTAGATGTGAAAAAAATTAGTTATGAAAAAGTAAAAACACTGACTAACTTTTGTACTTATATGAACTGCTTCCGTGCACACAAGGTCGCCGAGAAAAAAATGAAAGCTCAATCCTATATGAAAATATTTCTTAGCTGATTATTACAAACGTATTCTCAAATAAATTAATGGATACATAACAATTTTTTAAATCATAACGATGTGACTGAAAGCAAATTTCCCCTTTTAAATAGTTGTAAGAAGAAAATAAATTTTCCCAAGAAATCTGCAAAGATTTATTTATCCAGATCAGCCAGTTAATGATTTCCTTCCGAATCTTTTCTCACTGTCAAACGCCGAATTTGTTATGAAACCTTCTCGAGATAGGCAACTTTGAGTAGTACATCAACTGTATCAGGAATTAATCAATCACAAGATCGCATAATTATTTCAATAAGTAAGAAATGTCCCACACACCGCCCTGGTGAACGCAAAATTCTATGAAGCTGAGCGATTCCCTTGCGAATTGGGAAATAAATTCCTCTCAAGACACAAGTACAGCCACATGTGTTGTTTGGAAGCGATAAAACTGAATCATTGTACGCTGATAAAATGCTTGATGGCAGGGACCAAGGAATCAGAAAGTACGTTAGGTATCAGCACTAAGATCAATCTATCAGTGTGCATCTCACTCTCTATCACTCTTCATTGCAAGAAAATATGGTAATACTTCTATTACTAGATACAGATTTCAATAAGGTGTAGTTTGACAACGTACTGAAACTGCTTATTTCACTTACTCTTTCCCTATACACTCAGTTTATCTAATACTCTACAGCTAATGTTTAGATTGATATGTCAAGTAACTGTAACTGCTCATTTCACTCATTTTTTCCTTGTACGCCCATTTTATCAAATACTCTGCGGCTAATCAAAAGATTGATACGTCAACTAACCTTAACTGTTCATTTCACTTATTTTTTCCTCATACACCCGTTTTATCTAGTACTCTGCAACTAATAATTGATACGTCAACCAATTTGTGTACATGGTCCTTCACAACTTTGTGATCAAGGCTAACTTTGGTTGCCGTCCAGATTACACTGAGGCGCTGACGGTGCCTTTCAAAGTAACCTTCACACTTGGGCAGGCGAGTCCGGCTGTCCATCGATCCGTGCTATCGATCAAGTCTGTGAGAGCTAAAAGGTCAAGAGCCACTCAATATTTCAGCCGTGAATTTGACGCAGAAAATTTTGCAAGGAATCGTTGTCTACCTTTCTGTTCGTCGTTGAGGTGCGGATAGACCTTATAACAAACCCGAGAAATGAAATACAATCCACTTATCATCAGCACCGTTGTTCGACGCTAAAATTACAGGGTGGATGTTGGTGGTGCCGTGATGTTTGTAATAACTTCATCGATGTTTAATACCTGTATAAATAAAGATGAAGGTATTCTGAAGCGTCAGCTACACTCAGTATGTCTGTCTGATTTTACAGCTTTTTGTGTCTCATAAAGCTTAGCAACAGCGCTAAAAACACTAATAACTAAATATAATCAGTATTGAATTAGAAAATCATTCTTAGGATTTGGAGAGTAGAAGACGTGATACTGTTATGTTAAGGTAAGTAAAATTATTTCAACGAATACATGAATGGTGTAGGACAAGCACTTTTTCATTTTCAAACAAGCCTTGATGATGTGAAGTACATGTTAGATGTTCACATCGTGAACGGTTACAAATAACATTGAGTGCATATCTTGTGAAGAGAGACCAGTACTGGTTTTGGTATTTTCATAACATACGGTCTGTCAAAATAACAGGCTATACCTGAAAAAATTTCATCTCGCTACCCTATTTATTTTAACAGTCGAAAACTAATACTGTAGCAATCCTATGACGAATTGTACGCTCGAAAAATTTCCGCTGTATGAAGTGGACGAACCGACCCTATATTGAAACAACCTTATTTGTTTTAACGGTCGAAAATTAATCCTGCAGCAATCCTATGTCGGTATCTCCGACAGTCTTATGACAGATTTTTCTCTGGAATATTTTTGGTTGTTTAAAAAAAGGCTTAAATTATCTAATGAGTTTGTCAAAAGTAAAACTCAAGCCAACAGCTGTGTGGGACTAGAGAGAAATTAATCATTACTCGGATAAATAGGGCAGGGAATTATGTTTTATTTCATCCGTGCGAGTAGTTCACTTCGCAAAACTTACGTAGGCATGGAATTTATTTTAAAGCGCTAGTAAGTTAAATTTATATACTTTAGTTACATTGATAATGGTTACCTAGCAACTGAATACGAGTTCATTCACTGCTCATGGTTTATATTGGAAGAATCAGTCAAAATAGGTTTCATAGCATTTCAGTAAATGACGACAAAATAACAAGTGGCTGTTTTCTCTTCGCATTTTTGCATGTAAATGCATTTATTCAAGCAGCCACATGATTCATTTTCATGTTAATTTTCAAGTAATTAATACACAAACCTGTAGAATATCCGACAGGAATATTTTATTGACTGTACTGTTCGCCAGCCTACATTGTACATTGACAACTAACTCCATCATTAGGAAAAAAAACTTTGCATCGCAGTCATGGATTATTATTATCATCCTAAAATCTCCAAATACCTATGACGTTAGCGCGTATTATCTCAAAAAAAACTCTAGTGCGCTTCGAAAATTTAGGTATAGACCAAGCAACTGCCCAACAAACGATCAAAAAAACTCCATACAAGCAGCACGGATTTCTAATTTCCAAAAATGTCTTACATTCGCACCCAAGTACGTTATGAAGATGAAGCATTTACGAATGCATAAATCCCCCATGACGATTACGAACGCAGTTACGAACGCATAAATCACGCTCTCACTCACGCAACACATTCAGGCGACTTGGCCCCGCTCTTCCCAGCAAGTTTGCTGCACCAGAAGATCAGCCCGGTCGAACTTGCCTTGTTCAGGAGGCCGTGTTACAGCAGAAACGTCTCGTAAGCTGCGAGATCACAAGGAAAATTATGTTACGCCTGCCGGACAGTGTTCCGTTAAATTGGAGGACTTCAGCTTCCGCAGCACAAGCAAGAATTAATGACTTGACCTGCAATTGCTATTAAGTCAGTGCTTTTTGCTCTCTGGTGTCATTACTAATTCTACAAGAGCAGGAATATATGACCTGTTCTTCATTATAGATGATGATTGAGTTAAAATCCAATGATGATTAAAATTACACTTAGATTAGGTTGAAATGATTGGTTGTAGAATATTTTTGGGCAGTGTGTGGATGGATATGTGAACATTTAATATCGTTTGCCTGACGCTTTCCACAGATTACTCAGTTCATGGATTGCATGACTATAAAATTTCTCAGAAAATTTAACATCAAAATATATTCGATGGAATGCTTTCACTAACAGTCAATATTTTATAGTTGCAACGGAAATATACATTTTTTGAGGGGGGTTATTTTTGAATCTGTTACTTTAAAGTGCATAAAAAGGACAGTTCTCCAATCTTTGTCATTTCTGAGCAAGATACTAATCTTATATTTGAACAATAATTATTTACGCCGTAAAAAACCACTGAAGGAGACATTTCTAGGCTTGTATTAAAATATAACCACGTTGTATTAAATTGTAAATGTTTCAATTGTAACATTTATTGACAATAATTTTTTGAAATTTTGTTGTCATCGCAGCATCGAGTGACCTGAATCATGACAAGCAAAAAATGTGAATTTACGTTAATGGAATTTAATTGCCCGAGAGCGTTTCAATGTTGCGATTCCTATTGAGTTAGGATTTAGCTGGAAATTTGAATTTTACAGGAGAGAATTAAATCATCACTTACGTCGGTAAATGATGAGATCCGGTTCAACAAATACAATTAAGAGTCACGAAAACACAATCGATCGCAACCACACGTGATGTACGAATTATACAGAAATTCTAACGCATCTGCGAAGCTCAAACGTGATTTGACTTGCAATCAAAATCGAATGACACACAAAATGATATTTTTTCAACTACTCAGTCCAACGCACTTAAAAATGGTGGAACGTGCGCAACACACTGTAGAAAGTTGAAATTTTAAACAGACGTTCATAAATCGCAACAAATTTTAGCAATTTTTCCTCTGCGAACGCTGAAAACTGTCAAAAAAGCGTGATGAGGATCATTCACACGCAATGCAAAATATCCTGCCATCTTCATTTTAAAACGATGATTGCAATCACGTTTCCTTTCAAAAACTGATAACATAATCTGCAAAAGCTAGGTTGTGCAACAAACACAAAGTTCAGGTTTCAAATACCAAGTTTACTATGTCAATGTCAAAAATGCGCTGCAAGTATCTAATTTGTAGAACAAAGTTAAGTGTAAGCTTTTCTTGAATAGTGTAAAAGTTTGCTCAAGCATCCGCATTACGGAGATAAGCTGTTCTTTGCTAGTATTTCTATTTGAAGAGAATTGTACTACACCAACTGAAAGCATAACTTCCAAGTGACCTTAAGAATGACGACTTGCTATTAATGAGAATTTGAGGACACAACATAAATATTCATAGCCAAAGAAAGATGAAAATTCAAGTCTCGTTTCGTGTTTAACCGACAATTGTGAGAATTTCATCGGTGATCTGTTTAGCATCCTTCACTCTTCCCTCCGCTCGCTCAAATTCAATGGCACATAAGATGGAATTCCATTCATTTCATCCGAATTTCAGGCTAATGCCCGTTCAGCCACGAGAACACAATAGCGTTAGAATGCATCAAAAGGAATTGACTTAATCAAATCCAAAAGACCCGACCAACCAAGCACGAGGAAGTCCCCTTATTTTTTCAAGGTTCACTGCTCTCCTCCTAGATGAAAGGTGTGTGCGGTGGCCCAAGAATCCCCATGGAAAATAAATAGCGTCCATTTCGTTGCTTGGTGTTCATGAGAAGAAAGAAGTGCAAGGAAAAATACGCTCGCGCTAGAATTTTAGAACCCCTGCTGTAAATGATAAATGTAAAGGAGTGCAAGCATTACGGGAACCGAAAATTTTCTGCTAGAGAAAAATATTGTTCAGTGAAGGAATGGAAAATCTCTTGCTACTACATAAGAGTTAAAGTTTCATGATATTGAGAACAGAAAACATTAATTTTTGCTCGCCATGCTGCAGATGCAGCGTATAAACCTCCCGTGAGAGAGAAAATTAAATTGACTTTCCAGATGTTGTTGTATGTCGCTTGTTTTGAAGGTAAAAGTTGGAATGATTGATCTTACTCGAGTACTGGAAAATGTCACCCAGCTATAAAGTGATGTAGAATTGTCCGTGAAACATGTGATACTATGAAACTCAGTTCGTTTCTCTCTGTTAGCAACGATTTTGAAAGTATAGGTAAACGAGTCAGGAAAGATATCAATTTGAGCCCAACAAATCCCGGAAAATATTGCACCGGCTGCTCGCTGTCAGAATGTGTGAAGAGCTGACCAGCCGCGCCCTAGTTCTTCTGGGTTTTGGAAGCGAGGTATCGCATGAGTATTTCATGGCAGGTGCCACAACTCGGCTACACCAGGGCTCCGAGGGTCAACGCAAGCTGTGCATGACGTGTTGTGGAACGTAGTATGCTGAACATCAGTGTCATCGTAAACGCCATCCGACGTTTTGTGAAACTTGGTAAGCTGAGCATCAGTGTTTCAAGCGTCAACGCAAGCGTGCATGACGTATTGTGGAACGTAATATGCTGAGTATGAGTGTTCTAAGTGTCAACGTAAACTGCGCGTGACGTATTGTAAAATGTTGCATACTGAGTTTCAGTGTTCGAAGTGTCAACGTAAACTGCGCGTGACGTTTTGTAAAACGTTGTATGCTGAGTATCAGCGTTACTGTACGTGTCATCGTAAGCTGTGCATGACGTTGAAACGGTGTTCCACGTGTTTACGTAATATGCGCGCGAGGTATTGGTAAACGTTGCATGCTGAGTTCCAGCCAAAGAGTTCCTTAGTTGACGGCGCTGGACCAAAAGCAACATGGACCAACGCCTTAACAACGACTGTCGAATCTTATTGCTACCTCCACCTCCAGCCCCGTGCGTTTTGGACAACTGCGCTACTACGTAGCTTCTATACTAATTACTTCTGAAAATTTTCAAGGAGTCAAATTAAGAAATATGAGAAATTATTTTCAAATAAGAGCATATGGACACAGGTAGGGCCGGTGAGGCAGCGAGCGGCATGGCGGCGACCTATCGTTCATGAGACTGCAGACCAGAGGTCCCCTTTTGGGGGCCTCTCTTACCCTCCTTCTCATGATGCATCCCTCAGTCCCCGCTGCTTGGGGGTTGTGAACCTCCCTCTCCTAGTCCAGCCCAGCCTGCAGACCCTCTCATTCCTCTGTTGCTTGAGACCCCCTTGCTTGCTCCCTACTCACTCTGGACGACAACTTCCTGATCATTAATCCACGTAGGGTAAAGCCCAGCTTTCCATACCCTACACAGTCAGACCCCATATTTTAAACGTTGGTTAGTTTAACTGCTGTCTTATTCCTACTTCCTCACCCCCACTGCTTGTGTGTGCGTGGAGGGGGGTGGGGGGGTCAGACGTCGCTGTGACTGTGACACCCCCGCTCCGAGCGAGAGGGAGAGGGAGCTGCGAGGCGCATGCGCAGATCTGAGCGCCAGCAACGCCGCAGAGCCGCTCTGCCGCAGCGTCCACGTTCAGTCTGGTAGTTGCTGCCAGAACGTAGAGAGTCACCAGTCTCCGGTCATGGCTGAACCGCCGCCGCCTGAACCACCGCCACCGCCCTCAGCAGCTGCTGCAAGGGGCGAAGGAGCGTTATCCCCTCTCTCAGGATGTTATCTCCTCATCGTGGTGTCTGATCCGCAGTCAAACCGCCACAAGGACACCATCCTCAGTAAAATCACTAAAGGTAAGCAGAACGCGTATGCCACGCTGGTGTGTTAGTGAAAAAGCCCTTAGTTCTGATTTCAGTGGCAGTGGTGTAGTGATGTTCTTTTCATGTGTGGTGCTTAGCTTCATGAATGTAGCGACAGCTTTGTTTCACCATCAATTTAGTGTCATCATCTTCACAATCATCATCATCATCGACTTCTACAAGTTTGCGTGCGGCATCCATCTGCTGGTGAGTTTTTATTACTTATGGTCTCTACTCACGTAATTCCGTGTCGTTCAACACATAAATTCATGCAGTGTCACTCATCAATAGAACTTATTCCTGTATTTACTTAGTTTGTTCTAGTTTTGTTCATTTTGTTGCAGTAGACGGACATTCTTTGCCGGATAATGCTTTGCCAAATCTCGACTGTGGTTAACTTTAAATAATTATTTCACGTTATTTTCGTTAACCATTTTCCTGGGGTTGAGACTCTTTTTCATATTTTTTAAAATTCGTAATAAAGTTTCAATTTGAATTCCTTAAATTCAAACTTAAAACTCGAAAACAAATTGGGGAATTGAAGAATTAGTTCTTTAATTTTATTTATGTTTGCGACCACTCGCTACAATGTTTTTGATGATAAGAACCTACATTACAACTTAACTTTATCTAACATTAATTTGAGTTAGCTCATTGTGGTATCTATTGCTAAGCTACCACAGCGTCATAGGTGTACAACACATATCTCCTGATGTAGTATATCCCCCTATCTAATTATCTTTTTGAATATTCAATGTTTTCAATTCACGCTTTCACAAAGGAAGAAATCCCTGTTTGTATTCCCTCTGCATTCCCTGTCCACATAAATGATTCTTAAAACGACTCTTAAAAATGGAAAATCTGTGGACCCACGATGTTCTAGTCAGTAATTTAAAAACTCAAACTTACTCTTATTTACGTTTTCTTCTGGACAAACTCACCTCATTCTTTCCGAGGAAAAATTTTACGATTAGTTCACTGCGACATATCAGCACGAGGTAGTAAGTAGTTTTTGTCGTGCACAGACTGCAATATGTCTAGTGAATAATATAGGCATTTAATAATAATAATAACTTTCAATATATGTAGTTGCAATATGTGACGAAAGCCATTTCGTCAAAATAATTGAGTTAGTTTGTGCGATCGTACGATTCTAGACCTTATTCATCATTTGGACACCACACATCTGCATGACTAGAATTCGGCATAAAATTTTCAAAACTGTCATTTTAAGTTTAAAACTAGGTACAATGACGAATTGGTGTAACTTAAAATGATAATTTCTCACGCGAGTCTCTGTTGTAATTCCACAAGAAATAATACATGTTTAATGGTTTTCTAAGCCCTCCACAATGATTGGAATACTTGGGTACATCACTCCTAGTTGGGTTTCAAAGTTCGTCATATTTGGGCGTGGACTGGGCGGTAGTGTTATTAAGGCCACTACAAATCATGTCACGTTGCTAATACAATAAAGTTTATGTAAGATAACATGACACGTACGGAATCCAAATGTTTTATGGAATTCTAAGTACAATCCAATTCACATCAGAGACCGTCGCCTCACGCCACTGAAACATCATAGGTGTCGCTTTTGGCTCTCATCAAGCCTCACGTCACGTGCTCGAAAACTAACGAGACGGCCGCATGTCTTCGTGCGTGCTAAAAAGTACTGATCTGCTTCATTTTTCTGGAGATTTTGTCGGATTTTCCCGAAATGAGAACGCTCAAGCTAGTGCTTGGCAGTCTCATTGAAGCAAAAATTCCAACGGCAGTCAATTTTTAATCTAAAATCTTCCCATCTTCATCTCAACGTGTACATTCTGCCTCCGTTCTGGGCGGCACATTGATGGCAGTTATGAGCTAGGATTTCGAAGAGTAAATGAGCTCTATAAACCGTCCAGCGAGATTTCTCATCATTTTCAAAAAGGTCACTTTAAAAAATAACGTAAAAAAGGAAAGTTTCAATCGGTAAGACTTTCAAGTCGGTGCGAGAACTTTGTTGCCTAGCGCTATTGCCAAAATTAGGTGTGGCTTCACTCCGTAGGGTCTCAGGTGGTGCGGGTGACAGGCTGGGCGTCATTAAACAATAGCGGAGGCTACTATTGTTTCACTACATGGTATGAGCAATCATAGTACGATGCTTCCTAAATTTAAGCTTAGAATCGCTTAAATTTTCGATCGCTGCGGCAACCTCCGTTTTTATCAGCAGTAACAGGCCGCAGCGCTGCACAACACTGGTCCAGAGATTTTTTCGTTGTACATAATTTGTGGATTTGGTGTGTAGATTATGACCCTAAAGTTCATGCTAGTCGCTTGTGGCATGTCTTGACACTACGAGCTTAGCAGTTTTGGCCGCATTCGAGGCTGGCTTGTTTGTTTCGTAACTGACCTTGCTCGAGTAACAGAAGCAATGGCTTAGGGTTTCTTGCTCCCTGCTGCCACTTTTTTGGCGTCTTTTAGCAGCGGACGGTTTTCTGATAATTTTTTTCAGTATCTTGCAACTATTGCATGACAATCATAATGTCTGTTTTGAGATTCATTAGGTGGTTAATGAAAATTATTGGAGGTTAATTTTCACTCGCTGACTCCCGGCACACAAAATCAGAGTGTCGACTGTTGAACCGTTCAAACACTGTTTAAATGCCACTATAAACAACTAACTTCCTTCCGACCACAGTAGTTGTACTGCACGGTTCTATTATCAAAAACAGTAGTAGCAATTTTGTTCAATTTCATGTCTTTTAACACAATATTTATTGCATTTTTCGGTAGGGATAGAGTCATCTTAACTTCATTTCTATGTCCACGGCTATTTTTGGTCTCGCTCCTTCCGTCATCCAATCGCGACGTCTGCTGCGCCGCTGCGGCATTGCAACGATAGGTTTGCCGCGACGTCAAAATTGCCGCGCCTTTGTGACACCGTGAAAAAAACCGTGACGCTGAGCTTGCCGTGCCTTCGTGACGCCGGGCTGCCGTGCCTTCGTGACGCCGGGCTGCCGTGCCTTCGTGACGCCGAGCTGCCATGACGTAGAGCTTGCCGTGCCCTCGTGACGCCGAGCTGCAATGACATCGAGCTTGCCGTGCCATCGTGACACCGAGCTTAACGTGACATCGAACTTGCCGTGCCTTCGTGACGCCGGGCTGCCGTGCCGCCTGCAGTGCGTGTGTGCGGTGCGGCGATCAATGCCCGCCACGTGAGAGAACGTCAGCTGACGGACGGTGCCGTCGGCCGCGCCCTAAACCGCCCGTCTGCTTTCCAAAAGACGCGTCAAAATCCAGCGACGACTTTTATTCCCGGTCTCCTGGGCAACAGAAGTTCCCTCAAATTTTCGAATGCTGAAGGTTGAGGTCCTTCAATAAAAACCCGTTGAATATTTGAGAGCCTGGCGGCATAGGCGCTGCCTGTGGGCGGAGGTTCGGCGCGGACTAGATGCCGACCATGCACCAACTCGGCGGATCAATAAAGACTCCTGCACCAAGAGACGCTGTCCCCTTCCCTGCCCCTCTTCCCTTCACCTTGCCGTCCCCTTCCCCTGTCTCGCGCTCTCCAGTTTCACCCAACCCTCTCTTTACTACCCGTCTCTCTCCTCTCGTAGCCCCCCTCACTTTCATGCACGTATCCCCCTTTCTTTCATTCCTCCTCGAGCTACCTCCCTCCTCTAGGTGCCTTTTTTCCACTCACTCTCAAATTCAATGTTTTCTTGTCACCCGTATTTACTAGGAGCTCCCTTGTGCCTTTTGCTGCTGTACGGTAAATTTTTTCTGGATTTAGTTTTTAGAATTCTCTCTTGGGCTTGGCCAGCTCGTCGTACCTCGAGTTGACCGAAATTACTTAAACACTGATACTTAAATCCCACATCAAAGGAGATGTGATCCATGGCAGATCCAACCCGTTTGTTGGAGAATCAAAACTCAAAAAACAAGCCTTGAGTAGTGAATTTATCCTGCTAAACAAACTCATGTTATTTCCGAAATACGCAAGTAGTGAGAAGATATCTTATATAGAAATTTATACGTTTTTCAATAATAACTTATCATTTTTGGGGAAGATATTGCCATAGTTGCAATTTCTGATTTCTAATGAGGTTATTTTTCTTTTACCTGATTTACCCTATCAGACTAAAACTTCTTACTTATTCATCTATAGTTACCGAGTATGGTTAGTAACCTGATGTTCCCACATCGGAGTTTTCATTTACCTAATCCGACTAAAAACTCTTACTTAATCTGATATTCGCCCAGCTTGCTCCAAAAATGTTTAGATTATTTTATTATATGATCAAATACTGGTTCAGTTACATAAACATTGCCAGTTCAACAATGAGCAGTCCAAACAGCTTGTAGATGATTGGCATTCAATATAAAACGGCACGATAAAAACACGACAGCAAAAATGAAACAATATCGAAACTTAAACACTCGCGGAAAATTGAGTTGTTAAAACACACCCGATAGTGACAGAGAATTGAAGAATTTCTTGGCATGCATTTCCATAGCAAGAATTTCATGAATTTGGCACGCTTTATTGATGGCTTCTTAGGAAGTTACGTGAATTGTTGTTCCTAACTATTTTTACTATTTACTGTTTTACTATTTTTAGTTTTACTTCTTATCACACTGAAACGACACAGAAATAAAATTTGTTGAATTTTGATGTTTGATTTTCTGTTTTTAGACACATTTGCTTGATACATTTTTGGCTGACAAGCGTGTTGTTCAAAATCGGTTAATAATAATTTATTATTCATTTTAATCTTTCTTCGATGCTAAATTATACTTTTTGAGAAGCTAAGTGCGTTTTTAATAACTTCTTCAGCGGTCATAGCCAGCCAACGGCGGCTAAAATCTCGTCAAAATTGACCTAAAATGCGCTCTAAAAAGCTTTCATGGATGCGGAGAGGTCCTTGGCAGGAGCTTTACGACGTCGCTTATTCAGATGGCTCTAATAAAGGCTTCTGTGCACCTGCATAGTCATGAGAGGCCGCTCTGCCATTTTAATGTAAAACGTTTCTTTTTTCTAATTGCACAAGGACTTTTAGCTGAGTATTGGTATAAATTAAACGAAAAACAGGAACTTGTCTCCAACATTTCCATGAAATGAAATTAGAAAATGAAATTTATTTCAATGAAATTAGAAATAAATATTAAGCGTTTCGGCCTGAATTGTGATGAATTTTAAATAAAATGCAAATATTAAGATGAAGTCTTGCTAAGTTCGTGTGTCAAGAGACGAAAGAAAGAATATACTGTACACCAAACAGCTGAATGAGCCCAAATTTTTGGTGTTTCTTGAGTTATTTACCCACTGAATTAAGACTTCTGAACTCGTTTTTTTAGTTAATCAACGCATTAAATCAAGACTTTTGGGGTTTAATTTTGTAGTTAAGCTGCGCATTAAATCAAGACTTCTGTGGCTCAAGTTTTTCAACTAATCTGCGCATTAAATCAAGACTACTGTGCTTGAATTCAAAGAAAAAAATGGCCTGCGAGTTTTTTCCTCGTAATTTAAGCGAGACGAGAGATATGGCGCAGCTGTCTCGTAACTTTAATCCGGCGCTCCATCAAACATTCATTAGTCTCGAAAGTTTTAATAAATTGACCAAATATTTTGCATTTTTATGTCTTTCGTCATCAGGTGCTCTGACAAAATTTGAAGCAGAGCTTTAGCTGCTCGAATCCTGTTGCATTTTGTGTGTTCATCTTTTTTAAAGCTGTGCAATAGCACAATTTAACTCAGTATTTCAGTTAAATAAATCAATGCCTACGTTGTTTCAGCAGTAATCCAGGGAAGTTGAGGTGCATTTTTCTGAAGAAGTAATTGTTACAGCAAATTCCAACTTCTTTCCCACAGGTTCCGCAATTTTTTAGTTATATTTTAGCGTGATCATATGTGTGTGATTAATGTGTGCTAAAACATTTTGTGAGTCTCAAGCGTAAAGTATCAGATTCGTAAATTAGACTCTGGACCATGACTTAAGTATCGTGTCTAAAGTGGATTTTATCTGAATATTGTTAGGAAATATTTTGCTAAATGAAAATAAACCTTTGTAACATTTTAACGTTTTATAGTTGAGTAAGTTCTCAACTTATTCTCCAAAAATATAACTTAATGACCTAATATGAATATAACTTACTACCCTCCTGGTTTGAAGAGGAACATGACTCCTATGAGAGCGAAAGTAACGAGAAATTCGGCCATATCATTACCTGAGTTTTACTTTCAGGAGCTCGCGCACGGTGCCCATAAAGGGCTTTTCATCCTTAATAAGGAGGTCCAGACGCTTTTATGGGTCTGGCGATAGCTAAGGCGTTCGTATGACTACCTCCGAGACCTGTACGTTCGTGGCATAGGCTCATTACGATCATTTTCCATCTTCAAACGCACCCTACGATGTTTTAAGCGTAAAGGCCGTACCAGTTCATGATAAATTTCAGTTTCTTCAATTACTGAATGATGGTCTCATTGTATATGATTTCGCTGCTTGAATGTAGCCAAACAAAACCAAAAGTCTTAAGCTTTAAGGTGGTACCAGTTCCTGATAGATTTCAGTTTCTTTGGCTGCTGAATGATGGTCTCATAGCCAATGATTTCGCTGTTTGAATTAACTCCAACACAACACAAGAGGTCTTGATCGTTAAAGTGGTACCAGTTCCTGATTGATTTCAGTCTCTCCAGCAACCGCATGACGATCTCATAATTTATTATTGTTCTATTTAAACTAGGGCTCTCCATTGCCTTACGTTCAAGAAACCTGAGGAACATCGCAATGCCTCATTGCACGAATTCAATTCAACTTCGGTCATTTATGCGTTTCCTAGAGCTTTGAAGATTAAGACACTGTATAAGCTCGTATCTCGTATTTCTTTTCTTATGTTGCGTAATCGGATTTTATGTGTAAAAGAAATTCGGGGACCAAATTTTCATGCAATTAACTTCGACTAAGGTAAACGACTTAACATATATTTTACTTTCCATTTCTGAAAATTTTGTTTGTAAAAGTACAGCCGTATTTGGCTGCTGGTATCCGCACTTACTAGATTTAAGTAAAAAATAAATGTACACTTTAAAAATTTTGCACTAAATCTCAGCTTCTTACAAACACTTTTGCAAGAACTGAAAGATCAGTTCGTGCCTCAATCTTAACAGCATTTTTTCGGAAAAAAAAATTCGTTTTTTTACTTGCGTGCTGCCATTTTGGGTTTTTGACCACAGGCGAAAATTTCGCTAGCGATCTTCTACATGCCGTAACGGCCAGCCTTCCGAGCATAATATTTAATTGCTTTGCTGAGCTCGTTCGCTGGAGGGTAGAGCTTTTTTGGGTCATTCCTGACGCAGTAAACTCGAAGTGTGCTCTCATGGGGGCAGAAAAATACTATGTAGGGAAAAATTAGTGAGCTGGGTATAGCGTCTTGAAGCTCACCTCGTTCAAGACATGCAGGGGAATACCATGGCTTAGAATCTTGAAATTCTGGTTCACCTCAAAGCGTGCTCCGAAGGAATGTAAAATGTGTTATATTTATATTCAATTTAAAATCATGTGATGATTTGCGTCTATCAAAGTAAGTTATTTAGGGAATGTAGGCTGATTTCCTTCATTATTTATTATTTAGCGTGGCCAAGGCTTCAATTGATGCTATATTTTGAGCATCAAACCTCTGCATTTCCATGATTACGGCGAAAAATTCGGAAACGTCCTAATTTATACCGCAATACGGCTTTCAAGTTCTTATGTATTTACCTGGAATGTAAAAAGCAAAATTAATCTACGTGACTAAAAGGAATATTGCGTCTATTTAATCCGGCAAGCATATTATTATTCATTACCTTCGCTGCAATCCGGCTTTTGCCAAGAGAAGCATGTTATGATTTCATTATCTTCAGAGGAATGAAGCACCGAGTATGGAGGCAAATAATGTTATGGTTTCATTAACTGCCCTGCAAAACAGCACTCAGATAAGAGGGAAAGCATGTTATGTTATGCTTCATTAAATCTAATGAAATAAACAAGCATGAAAATGCCACGAATTGCACTGCAGGAAATACCGCCTCCCCCGAAAACAGCCTTGTTATGAGAAAACCGAGCCTTAATCACCAGGCGGTTGCGAGCGGATCTCAATGCCTAAAAAGTGCGACATAATCTTTAATGTCTTTAGCAGGCACCCTAGAGAAGAAAATAACTTGCTCCTTTGCGCACTTGAAGATATTGTTGGGGCTTCCGATCGTTAGGGAGATTTTTGCGTTTGGGAGCGACGGACATCAGACGAACGGAGAAAGTATTCCACGTGCGGGATTTTACTAGCGGCATTTTAGGCGTCTTTATTAAAGTGTTTCTGAACATTTCAACGTGTTTTTGCTTAATTTGAAAAAATTTTCACTATCAGTAGAACATACCTTTTCATGATTGAATCTTATATATAAAAATCAAGCCGCTTCAAACTTCACTGCCATGTTTTGAAAAAACATAACCATTTTAAGTTTTCATAAATTGTGCTATTGAAAGATGCCACAGAACGTGTTGTTCTTGTTTTGGTGGAAAAAAAGTCGGTGATAGTTCTAAAACTTCGTGTATAATAATAATAATAATAATAATAATAATAATAATAATAATAATAGTAATAATAGTAATAATAATAATAGAAAAAAAGCTCATCACTTGCTTTACTTCCTGAGAAAGAATATTTTTTTTAATTAAGCTTTGCAAGTCTGGTCAGTTTTTCAGGCTTTTACTACGGTTTGTTCCCAGTTTTTAGTCATGATTATTTTTTTGTCAGCGCTCAATTACAGTTTTTTTTTATTTTTACTATGAAAGGAGATATCGACGTAACTTAGCGACAGATATTCTCACTCTCTATTAAAGAACGTTATTTTCATTGTTATAGGAACTAATACGAACGACTAAAAGAGCGGAGTTTCCTACTCCTTGATGACTTCGAACCGGTCTCAGTTATTCGAGAAAAAAAAACACTTCAAGAAGCATTTGCTGCAGGATATGAAGCGGCTCTTCTCATACCTGTTCGGAGGAATTTCACACAGTGCACCAGTCTAGCATTAACTTTAGAATAGTAATCCTCGTGGGTGAATTTCAACATCCCCAAATTCACTAGGGAGAAAATCCCCAAATTTAACGTTTTAGGGTTAATGAGCTACTGCCCAGTCAATTGTTTTTCGCCGGAGCATGCATGTTTTTCGCCGCCTAAGAGATTTAATTACTTGGGCGGCGAAATACATGCATGCAGGCGGCGAAAAAGTTGACTGGGTGTTTGCTCATATGGGTTGTTCTATCTCCGGCATGGACCAGATTTCCGACACGAAACTAGCACACCTAGATTTTCTAAGGTCATGAATTTTCGCCTAAAACTAATTCTTGAGATGAGGAAGATTCCAGATTTTTTAAAGAGCGAGATTGCAAAAAATTACTCGCTAATACTTGAATCCTAGTTTACCAAGCTGATTAGTGAAAATAATAATTATTTATTCCTTAATATGCATTGAATCTCGGTGAAATTCATGGTACATTTATAACGAGTTTGCTCCGTGGAAAATTAAAACTCAACTTAACCTGCCATCTCTGGACCATAAAATGTTATACAAAGTTCTCCGATATCTTTGACTTTTGCAACCCGCTTCAAATTCCGTCGACTTTCTCCGCATTTTCGAAGCAATATCAGTTACTTTTGCGACCGGAATAAATTTTTCGAATTGGAGCCGAAAGTATCGCTGAATTCGCTCGCCGGAAACCAGAATGCTGATGCGGCAGCCGAAGGAGATTTTCGACTACATTTGTAAAGAGGCCTCGGCGAAGGTACGAAGCTGAAAGGGTGCAGCTTCCCTCATTGAAAACTTCAAGTTATAATATTTTCAAAAAGAATCATAGCGCTTGTATTTTGGAGGAAAGGAATCGCTTCTTTTGAAATACGAATGGAAACAGCATTGACGTGGTTGCTGGTCTCCTCAATAGAATTTTTTCTCCGAGATTCCGAGTTTTGTCAAACGTGAAACTTTGACAGTTATTCGATCGTCTTTCAAAGATGAATGAAAGGGAAAACAATATGCGCATGCAAAAGTAGTTAAAAAAATGATCGCATCAGTCGTTGTGAGATACAGTTATCACAATTATCTAGTCATACTCACAATGAAACTCGTGTAGCAAGATCTACTTCAAATGAATTCAGCATCATTGAGTGAGATCGGGATCAATTTAAGAAAAGGAGAAGTGATCACTCGATATATTCTTAAAGTTTAGACTCTTGCTTTTACGTTGATGGATCCCGTGCTCGAGCAGCTCGCAACAGTTTTTAATTCTGCTCTATGATTACTAACACTTTGATTACTAATAGCGTCCAATAAAATAAATCGTATTCAAAAAATTGTCAATTGCACAAACATTTGCATCTAGGTTAATTTAGCGTATTTCTTCCAAGAATTTAAAACTGCATTCAAAATAGCGTGAAATAGCTCAAAATTTCACAATACGTTAATTTGGCATATTTATTGTGAGAATATATTAGAGCTTTCAGTCCTCTCACGTTTGAATGGTCCGTTTTAATGCTTTTCCTGGTTCAAGTACCACTTCATTTATGCCGAGTGGGCGCGAGTATAATTTTCTTGGAGCTGTACAGATACTTCCTAAAATTATCTTACGAGTTTTTAGCCATTCGTGAATTCTAGTCGGTAGTTTTCGAAAGTGTTAGAAATTTTATACTTTAAAAAACTGTCGTAGGAGTAGTTTTCAATGTTCTAGAGCGCGCACAATGCATCCAGCAATCCCGCACGATGTCAATTCGTGAGACAAATTGCTCGGAAAAGTTAAATTGAACCGAGGAAGAATTCGAAAGAGTCGTTTTGTTACCGTCAGGGTGTCTAAAGAACTAAATTCTTTGTTTTTTATTCAGGATGTATTTCGCTCTAACATTAACAAAAAAATGAATTCTCAGCCCATAAATCTTGATAAACTTTTTCTTTAACTTTTACCATCGCTGACTTGGACGCGAATTTAGGGAAAAACATTGAAATGAAACTCCGTAGTGGCAGAGGACGGTTTTGCGGCCCGTACATGTGATGTTCCTACACACATATGCACGTTAGCTAAGTTTAATTAAGCTCAATGTTATTATCATGAACGTCAGAAAGTTGTGCCAAAACAGAACTAGGGAAAGGAGGAGTCCAGTAAGCACTTACCGTATTGTGAAGAGAGGTTAAATGCGGTTAAAATAAATATAAAATAAAGAACAGAAGTTCGTTTTCTTCCGACATTTGCTCGCCCCGGCTACAGATTCAATTTAAAATCGAATTGCATGACTTCATGTTTCACAACAACCTGTTTTTGAAAAGGCTAATTTTGAATTCGCTAGCGGAAATCAATTCAACTTTAAAACAGATTGAAAACATTCTGTATCTTGATTCCAAAACAGCGCAAACAATAACTAAAGATTTATGCTATTGTCTGTTCGGAGTGTTTTAACACTTTGACAGTAATTGGTTAAACTGAAGTTCAATATTCAATTCAAATTTAAATTCAATTGTAGTAAGCAAATTTGAAAATAGCAACCATGAACTGAATCGTGCCTTAGTTTAGCTTTCATTAATTATTTATGAAAATTTAACTTGTTATTACTGGTCGGTCAGCAGTATTGTTAAAATCCCTTCCGTGGCCACCGGTGATGCACGTTGCGGTCAAAGTTTTAAATCCGAAACATAAAAGCAGTCAGATCTTTCATGTATAGAGAGTCGCCCTTTGCCATAGTCTGGAATTCCGTTTCATTTCATGCGCTCCGGGTACTGATAGAAATATGTTCAGATGGCGGTGTCATTGCCTCGTGGCAGAAAACCCAAAGCTTCCCACTCTTATGTGAGACCAAAAAATAGTGTATTTTTCTTACTTGAATCTGTAGCTTTTGCTTGAGTTAAAGTCTTTGACCATGTCTTTCCGTTTGCAGCAAGAAGAATAGAGAGATTAAGCTTTTACAGATTTTTTGTAAATTGATATCACTCACTCTTCTTCGGTATTATTTGTCCTGATACGGAGCTCAAATTTGTACTTGTGATCGTAACTTGAAGTATTCGAAATATTGAAACTCAGACGCAATTAATTTTCTATTTAAAAACAATTATAACTTCTGTGACGGCGTAGACAATGTTAATGGGAGTAATTGGACTTAATCTACACTGTCCGTTGACGGTACCAAAACCCATAGATTCAGATATTCTAATACCGCGAGTGACAAGAAACTTTGAAGGCTTCTTTTATTGAAAAGTCTAGTAAAAATTACCTATGTAACGCAGAGCCTAGTATTTCAGCGTATACTTTTCAAATTTTATCCCTAGATTTCTCTAGTTTCAACATGTTTCAAAACTTTTAGATCAGCAAAAAAATATTCAATTTTATTTTTAGATTTCTCTCGCTCAAACAAGCTGTGAAACTTTTAGTTTATCAAAATCCACACACCGTCGAGAATAAATTTACTTCATGATATCAGAAAAATGTTAAAACTTTGCTGTTGAGTAGACGTGAACATTCAAAGAATATTGAATGTCCTCGTTAAGATCTCCTCACGCTACAATCCTAGCGTATTATTTTTCAACTTTCAAGCTATAAAAAATGCATTTAGGAATTATTCGTTTCTCTGACTGTTATTTGATCTGAACTTAAAATTTTGATTTCACGAGTTAGAGAATTATTAAGGAAAGATGTGAGAAAAGTTCTTAGCATGAATGTGCACTTTCAGAGGATTAAAGTATTGGTCATTCCATGCTTTTTGCATATTATAATAAGAAATTTCAAATTGAAGTACAAGTTTTGAGATCTCACTTCCGCAAATGCATAGGCAACAAAATATACCAATTACTTCACACTTTAAAATTAGGGAAATAAATTCAAAATGAAGGGAACGAGCACACTCAGAATGAAAAGAACAAATATACTCAGGATGAAGGGAACAGACATACACAGAACGAAGGGAACAAACATACACAGAACGAAGGGAACAGACATACACAGAACGAAGGGAACAAACATACACAGAACGAAGGGAACAGACATACACAGAACGAAGGGAACAGACATACACAGAACGAAGGGAACAAACATACACAGAACGAAGGGAACAGACATACACAGAACGAAGGGAACAGACATACACAGAACGAAGGGAACAAACATACACAGAACGAAGGGAACAGACATACACAGAACGAAGGGAACAGACATACACAGAACGAAGGGAACAAACATACACAGAACGAAGGGAACAGACATACACAGAACGAAGGGAACAAACATACACAGAACGAAGGGAACAGACATACACAGAACGAAGGGAACAGACATACACAGAACGAAGGGAACAGACATACACAGAACGAAGGGAACAGACATACACAGAACGAAGGGAACAGACATACACAGAACGAAGGGAACAAACATACACAGAACGAAGGGAACAAACATACACAGAACGAAGTTAACAGACATACACAGAACGAAGGGAACAGACATACACAGAACGAAGGGAACAAACATACACAGAACGAAGGGAACAGACATACACAGAACGAAGGGAACAGACATACACAGAACGAAGGGAACAAACATACACAGAACGAAGGGAACAGACATACACAGAACGAAGGGAACAGACATACACAGAACGAAGTTAACAGACATACACAGAACGAAGGGAACAGACATACACAGAACGAAGGGAACAAACATACACAGAACGAAGTTAACAGACATACACAGAACGAAGGGAACAGACATACACAGAACGAAGGGAACAGACATACACAGAACGAAGGGAACAAACATACACAGAACGAAGTTAACAGACATACACAGAACGAAGGGAACAGACATACACAGAACGAAGGGAACAAACATACACAGAACGAAGTTAACAGACATACACAGAACGAAGGGAACAGACATACACAGAACGAAGGGAACAGACATACACAGAACGAAGGGAACAGACATACACAGAACGAAGGGAACAGACATACACAGAACGAAGGGAACAAACATACACAGAACGAAGGGAACAGACATACACAGAACGAAGGGAACAGACATACACAGAACGAAGGGAACAGACATACACAGAACGAAGGGAACAGACATACACAGAACGAAGGGAACAAACATACACAGAACGAAGGGAACAGACATACACAGAACGAAGGGAACAGACATACACAGAACGAAGGGAACAAACATACACAGAACGAAGTTAACAGACATACACAGAACGAAGGGAACAAACATACACAGAACGAAGGGAACAGACATACACAGAACGAAGGGAACAGACATACACAGAACGAAGGGAACAGACATACACAGAACGAAGGGAACAAACATACACAGAACGAAGGGAACAGACATACACAGAACGAAGGGAACAGACATACACAGAACGAAGGGAACAGACATACACAGAACGAAGGGAACAGACATACACAGAACGAAGGGAACAGACATACACAGAACGAAGGGAACAAACATACACAGAACGAAGTTAACAGACATACACAGAACGAAGGGAACAAACATACACAGAACGAAGGGAACAGACATACACAGAACGAAGGGAACAGACATACACAGAACGAAGGGAACAAACATACACAGAACGAAGGGAACAAACATACACAGAACGAAGGGAACAGACATACACAGAACGAAGGGAACAGACATACACAGAACGAAGGGAACAGACATACACAGAACGAAGGGAACAAACATACACAGAACGAAGGGAACAGACATACACAGAACGAAGGGAACAGACATACACAGAACGAAGGGAACAAACATACACAGAACGAAGTTAACAGACATACACAGAACGAAGGGAACAAATATACACAGAACGAAGTTAACAGACATACACAGAACGAAGGGAACAGACATACACAGAACGAAGGGAACAGACATACACAGAACGAAGGGAACAGACATACACAGAACGAAGGGAGTAGACATACACAGAACGAAGGGAACAGACATACACAGAACGAAGGGAACAGACATACACAGAACGAAGGGAACAGACATACACAGAACGAAGGGAATAGACATACACAGAACGAAGTTAACAGACATACACAGAACGAAGGGAACAAATATACACAGAACGAAGGGAACAGACATACACAGAACGAAAGGAACAGACATACACCGAACGAAGGGAACAGACATACACAGAACGAAGTTAACAGACATACACAGAACGAAGGGAACAAATATACACAGAACGAAGGGAACAGACATACACAGAACGAAGGGAACAGACATACACAGAACGAAGGGAACAGACATACACAGAACGAAGGGAACAGACATACACAGAACGAAGTTAACAGACATATACAGAACGAAGGGAACAGACATACACAGAACGAAGGGAACAGACATACACAGAACGAAGGGAACAGACATACACAGAACGAAGGGAACAGACATACACAGAACGAAGGGAACAGACATACACAGAACGAAGGGAACAGACATACACAGAATGAAGGGAACAAACATACACAGAACGAGGGGAACAAACATACACAGAACGAAGGGAACAGACATACACAGAACGAAGGGAATAGACATACACAGAACGAAGGGAACAGACATACACAGAACGAAGGGAACAGACATACACAGAACGAAGGGAACAGACATACACAGAATGAAGGGAACAAACATACACAGAACGAAGGGAACAGACATACACAGAACGAAGGGAACAGACATACACAGAACGAAGGGAACAGACATACACAGAACGAAGGGAACAGACATACACAGAACGAAGGGAACAGACATACACAGAATGAAGGGAACAAACATACACAGAACGAGGGGAACAAACATACACAGAACGAAGGGAACAGACATACACAGAACGAAGCGAACAGACATACACAGAACGAAGGGAACAGACATACACAGAACGAAGAAAACAAACATACACAGAACGAAGGAAACAAACACACAGTACACCTGCATAACAGAAATTCAGGCTTCTTTACTGCAGTGCTGCATGGCGGCGCCACGGTGTCCTTGCCGCAGTACAATCGTTATGTCGCTGCACACAGTAACAACTTGATTGTATTGCTGCAGTCTGTGATGGCTACATAGCAACTCTGCATAGTAACGCTGTCTGTATTCACTATGAGCAGCATAGTAACACTGCAATCTGTTTTCAGTATGTGTTGCATTGTAACTATAGTCTTTAATTCCTATGAGCTGCATGATAATAAAGAAGTTTATATACAATAAGTGCTTTATAATAACACTCAAAAAACATCTTTAGGATAGCTGCACTGTATGTTACGATGACTGAAGTGTTACACTTCAGTTCGCTAAGTGTGTACGCAGCAACACTTTACAAAACTGCGTACCAGCACTGCAGGCTGTAACGTCTGCACTGCAGGCTGTGACGACTGCACTGCAGTCCCTGCAGGCTGTGAAATCTGCATTGCAGTCACTGCAGAGGAATGTTAGCGCCTTGTAAGCGCCAGCGAAGACACGCAGTTTTGCAGGCCCGAGGTCGCGTTATCGAGCTCCTCAATAATGGCAGGCAACATGACATGAGCAGAGCGCTGGAAGTGTCACACACCCTGGGCCCTCACCTCTCGAAAATTGCCTGCCAGTTTGCAGTTCCTTAGAGCTTGAATTGGCTTGAGATTGTCCTGTATTTGAGCAGATGGGTTACTGAACGGAATAGTGTAGCCTTTCAATCACAGACGTGATGGAAAAGAAGAATTTCGTAAAAAAATTAAGAGACGTATTTCATGAGAAAGTTTTGGTCCACTTTTGAGCAAAATTTTAGGATCAGGGGAGGAAAAGTTTCATTTTGTTTCCATATAATAACCAAAGAAGGAAAACAAGCTCATCTGCGTGCATTATAAATGAAGTTAATAAAAATTCACTGGCAATGCCTTCGTAAAATCACTTCTAATAAAATTAAAGTAAGAAATTTTTACTTGACTATTTTTTAAGACGTAAAAACTCTGCATTTCTTTGAGAGGCAGTTTGAACTCTACGGTTTAACTACGGAATGCAAAAGTTGAAATATGCTAAAACATAATCTATAAAAGGTAAATTAACACTGCTAACTGTTTGAATACAAGACCCTTTGGTATAATGCTGTCTTGTGCTGGAATTCAGGGGAGAAACAGGAAGCCAGCTTGTTCGATGGTTCTGTTTACTTGGTCAACCACATAATATGGTTCTGTTTACTTGGTCAGCCACATAATATGGTTCTGTTTACTTGATCAACCACATAATATGGTTCTGTTTACTTGGTCAACGACACAATATGCAATATGGTTCTGTTTACTTCGTCACCCACACAATATGGTTCTGTTTACTTGGTCAACCACACTCTCATGGACGATCCATGTAAAGATGCACAATGCGCACACCTGAAGTTATACGTAACAACACCATGGCAATCGGTGCAATATCGTTTGAGCAGAAAAAAGCCTATGGTGAGCTTGCTTAGTCTCGTAATACAAAAAAAAGCCTCTGAAAACCGACAGAAATTTCTTCATTCCCCGTTTTATTGCACAGATGTTCTCTTTTATTTTTCGAATTAAATAATTCGAGTGAAAATGCCTCGTAACGTCATCGAAACTGAAAAATAGCGTTTAACTCAAAATGATCTTCCATACGTGGACGATGTATCATTTTGCGAGTATTTTGGAGCTATAAATAATCAGGAAAAGAATATAAATTTTCATCGAGCGCTTTCACTCCAATCGAAAAATTCTGATAACCCCCACAAATTTTTGCAGTAGATCGCTTCGTTATTATGTAAAACTTCATTCTTCTTGAGTAAAATGTTGTCATTAAACTCCAGAAGTTGTAGATTACACTCCTGTATCAAGTCAAGAAAACGTTCATTACAAAGTTTAGAATTCGCAATGATAAATTAAAATTCCCTCTACATAAACCAATTGCTGCTTACCGTAACTTCAAATGAATGTACCACTACTAAGAGGCAGAGTTAAACACCTCGCTATGGTGGCCTGGTCGCCCATGTCGGTCTCTTTAGCGTGACCTTAACTAATTTTAGGTGATCCGCCATTAAGGAAGATGAATCATGACCCAGGGTTCCGGCCAGCGGGCTTGTAATCCTGCGAATTAGCGAGATGACTTCAAGGTCAGGGTTAATGTGAATAGGCTTCTGCTCTGGCCTTGTGTTAGATAAGAACATTTGTTCCACAGAAAAGGATTCGAACATATTAGCCCAAACTCCTCCACGAAATTATATTTATTGTGTAATATCAGGATATTTGTTCAACGGAAAAGGTCCGAATATTTTACTCCGAGCTCCTACTCGGTAATATACCCCATGTGTTAGTAATAGTATTTTTGTTCAAGGGAAAAGGGTTTCAATTTTGGATGTCAGCCCGAGCCTCTCCGTGAAAATAAATCAACTTTTTACTCGTTTGCAGAAGTTCGTTATTCAATAGATATGTTACAGGATTTTCGAAAACTGCTAAAAATATCAATAACTATGTTTTTCACCTTCTTTTTTTAAATATATATGCAATGAAATAAATTTTCATGCTTTTATTTGCTTCTTTCTCAAGTTCAAGTAAAATATTACAAAACTTTTAACCCCTTTCTTTTTTACGGCATGAAACGAGTATGTCGCACGAGCCCTTGAAATGGCTTATGTCTTTGTCTTGTCATTAACTAGCTTTAATTTCACGATGAGAAATAACGGCAAATCGCTCTGGTGTATTTTTAGGTTACTGTCACAAAGCTAAAAAATCCAAGGATTCAGAATCAGATTTTTAACCTCTGACAATCACGAGATTGCCGCGGTTCTTTTTCTGAAATTATACGGCGTACTGAAACCTCGCCAGTGGTCGTTTCTTTTGAGGGAAAGACTACCCCCGCCCCATCAACTCAATTGGGGGTTATCGAGAGATAGAAATTAGAGGCCGAAAATAGGCCATCAGGGTACAACGCTTCACAAGAAATGTTTCACACTTATTTTCACCGAAACATGGGAATTCCAAAAACGTTTTAAAAAAGCCTATTACTCATTTATTCAGAATTTATCTTGGCGTCAAAAATTCGAGCATGCCGTACAAAAAAAACATGGAGCTACTTTGAAAAGTTTACTTCAAGTTTAGCTGAATTTCCGTTATCAACCAACAATTAACAAGAAAAAACAAAAACTCTTTACCACAGAAACAACAGTCATGTGAGATTGAAACCGACAAGTTGATTACAGTGCGGCGAAAACAGCGCGATCAAACCAATATTAAAGCCTGATGGACGGCAACATAATAACTGCTCGAGGTGTTCTGATGAGACTTATTGAGTGTCAATAGAGGAGATCAAGGCGTGGCCACGCGACTTAGAGAACAGAAGAGACGATCGGAATTCAACACAAAGCATTCACTCCTCCAGTCACCGACGCCTCGAGCTCTCGTTCAGAGCTGAGGATTTTCCTGACAGAGACAAGCAGTCCATGGGAGCTTACTGTTATCGCACTGCCTCCGACCTGTCTGGGAGAGATGGTAGTTGTCTCCATGGAAGGGTGAGCTTATTGAGTAGTTGTCTCCATGCGAATGGAAGGGTGAGCTCATTGAGTAGTTGCTTCCATGTGAATGGAAGGGTGAGCTTATTGAGTAGTTGTCTCCATGTGAATAGAAGGGTGAGCTTATTGAGTAGTTGTCACCATGTGAATGGAAGGGTGAGCTTATTGGGTAGTTGTCACCATGTAAATAGAAAAGTGAGTGAATCTTGTAGTTGTCTCCATGTGAATGGAAGGGTGAGCTTATTGAGCAGCACTGCTAAGTCCTCGAAATTAATTAGACCGGTGCTGGTAATTAACGTTATAATTTTATAAGTTTTAGTTAACTTGACAGTGTTCGAAGATAATGATATGAGTTGACTATAAAATAATGATTTGAGGCTAGTAGAAAGCCTTTAATGAGCTTTCTGATACAAAGTCAGCTGAGACAATCAAGGCAAATTTACTCTCACCTCAAGCATTTCATTGTTTCTTCGTGTTCGTTAATTTAAACGTAAGCTTACAAATCAGAATGTGTTTTACTTAGACTAGCACCCTATACTATACTTCACTTACAATTTTACGTAGCATTTTTCCCAGTTCTCTGCTAGTTTAAAAACTAACAACTAGTAGTAAAGCACATCATGTTTGCAAATTACGTAGATCTGACTTTTAGAAGCAGTTGAGCACAATAAACACGATTACTTCTTTGCATAATACTGCTGCAGTGGCTGTGTGTGGCTGATTACCTCCGCTGGTAATCGCTTAATCGTGTGCTGTTTAGCCAGTCGAGCCGGTGTCAGATAAATCATGCAAAGCTGATTTGAAGATCAGTTGGGCCGGCGCGACAAACTGCAGCGTGCGTGATGTTCCAGCCAGCAATGCCTAATTCAAAGAAAACTACAACGTTAGTTTAAAGAGAATTTGAGGGTTTTAGGCCTATACAATGCAACGGACGTAATGTTCTAACCAGCAGTGCTTAGTTCAACGGAACTAGTTACAGCGACAGCTTAAAGAGTGCATATGTGTTTCAAACAATTGAGCGAGTCTGCAAACGATGAGATTAGTTTTCAATCATTAACTGTGATTTGGTTCACAAGGAGATTTGATGCTGGAGTGTAAACCCACCTATCCATTGATCAGTTTTTACTTCTACAGACCCTGTCTACAATTTCTGTTAGAAAAATTTTATGTATTTGTAACGTAATTTATGTTTTATTTATTTTCAACATGAATTATATATTATATAATATCAAACACCACTCTATGTTCAGGAACAATATGTCATTGTATTTCCGTATTAAACATCAGTATCATTATATTCAGGAACGATCCATCATAATATCCATATTCCCGCGTTAAACATTAGTATCATTATGTCTAGGAACAATATGCCATTGTACTCCCGTTTTCAACATCGGTATCATTATGTTCAGGAACAATATGTCATTGTACTCCCGTGTCCAACATCGGTATCATTATGTCTAGGAACAATATGCCATTGTACTCCCGTTTTCAACATCGGTATCATTATGTTCAGGAACAATATGTCATTGTACTCCCGTGTCCAACATCGGTATCATTATGTTCAGGAACAATGTGTCATTGTATTTTCGTGTTAAACAACAGTATCATTATGTTTAAGAACAAAATGTCATCGCTCTCTCGCGTTATTCGCGCTACCTCCGGAAAACAGCATCGGCGAGCAAAGCGTTAGTGTAGGGTATCCCCACGATACTTTTCCAACACTGGCGCACCAGACCAGCAGTCGGTTCAACAGCGCTCCCGTATGTGCACGCTGTTTTAGAGACCCCGCTACAGTCACCGATGCGGGTGACGGAAATAATAGTCTTGAAATTACAGTCGTCAACTTAGTGACGTAGAGAGAATATTGGCCCAAAGGCCAATCGCCCTCCTTGATGGCTGCAATCCTCTCTATGATTTGCTGGCAGTTCCATGAATTGAAAATTTGCGGGCTTGATGCGTGGTAGGTCCGTGAATTGAAGGCTTTACGTGTGGTAGGTACTGCTTTGGTGCGTGGTAGGTCGTGCCTTAAGGCATGTTGTAGGTACTATTTTTTCATGCCTTGAGGTAATGGTTTAATGCGTGGTAGAGACTGGTTTTATACGTAGTAGGTGATGCTTTGATGCCCGGCAGTCACTCTATACTTTGAGCGGTATTTGTGTACTGGCATAGACGCCTTTCGAAATTAAAAAAAATTTCCCTCCAATTATTTACTCTGGAGTCTCTCGCACTACTTTATATTTCAGTAATGTCGTGGGTCTCGTTGTAATTCATAAGTAAAATTTTTAAGGCCTAAAAACTGCCAAGTGTAAGTTTTCGGTCAATCACCGAATTAATTTTAGCTTGAGGCAACTTCTCCAAGACATCAAACGATATTTGTTACGCGAGTAAAAATTAAGGTGGCCTCGTCATGTTTTTGTAATTCACAAATGCCTGCTTTGAAATATATTTCAAAAAATAAAAAAAATATTATTTTAAGTATTTCTTGACAATTATTTCTCGCTACCTTCCCATTTACAAATGCCAATATTATAGCCAATTATAAAAAGAAATTTCTAGTACGCTCAGTACAGAACACTCTGAAAACATTTGGTAAAATAACTGCGATGCGGAATACATTGAAACTAAAATCTCCACATACCTCAAGCTTTCTTTTTAGATAAGAAAACTAGTGATGGATAGATGTGAATATATTATTTAATTTTTTAAATGGTTTGTGATGCATAGTTAAATAGGAGGTATGGTATTGAAGTTATTTGAAATGGAATACTTATACTTTCAATTTTTTGTATTCGATGTATAGTTGTATATGCGGCATTAAAGTTTTTTAAACAGAATACTTATGATTTTGTTGTGGATTTTTAGATGAGTATATTTGTACATGGAACGCTTTTTAATGGGTTCAGATCATTCAATAAAGTTGCTACGTTCGAATGACTGTTCGAGTCATATGTAATTTCATTAGCAAAGTCATTCAATTGAAACATTAATTACAGCGTTAGTTGATCCGAAGCTTAATAGGATTGTTTTTGCAATAAACCGTGTCACATAACACTCTCAATTAATTGGCTACAAATTGGCTACAAATTGGCTACAAATTTATTCTGCAGTGTCAAACCAGATTAAGTCAACAAGCTCTGGCGTTCCTAGTCAATCGCGCTCAAAATATTGCATTTTTTGTGTTAAAATTAGCTATTTATTTTTCCCTTCAATTCTGCAATGCTTTTTAAAGGCTATCCTCATTTGAGAATATCAAGTTTAAAAATTTTTTATTGCATTTTCCTTTTTTTTTCTTTTCATTCTCTCCATGTAGTTATGTCCTTCTAGTTCTTCGATGTTTTGAATTCCTCGAAAAATGAGCTACCTATAAATGATTTAAATTTAATCTATTATCGAGCTAAAGCTCTCAAGACTGCGTCTTTCAACCCGTAACAAAATCCGATTGTTTTTTTATGAACAGCTGCTAACCGATAACAACTTATCAAGCACTCATTTACAGGGAAGGGATTTAGAATCTGTGAATCACGCAATTTTGTAACTTTTGGTTTCAATTATGCGGATACCCATACTTCAATACTTACGCATCCCAGCATTAATTTACCTTCATCATAAGTCATGCAAACTTTATTAATACACTTGAGTTTCTATCAGCATCCATAACGTATTCAAAAATTCCCATGCAATTACACATTTGAACAGACGTAAAATTAGGGTTTGTGTCGAGCTCGCTTAACACTTGCTGGAATGAGTCGTAGCCTTTGTTGCTGAACGAGGCTCGCACGATCAAAGGCACTTCAGTAATGCCTGTCGATGCGTAATCGACATTTTGTTAGTAATTCGTGAGAGTTCATATTCCCTGAGCACTCTACTCTCATTACCTAAAAGCGTAGCCGTGATACGAGGCAATCTAAACATTTCTAGAGCAAGCACCGTTCTTTTGCGGGTATGCCGACGTATCGATCCCTGTACATATATCAGCGACGGGGGTGTAATAACGGGAAAGATGTTTCTGAAATGCTAGGCGCTCTGGCCGGGTATGCCCAAATGTTCTCGTTGTAAATTATAGGATGGTGGGTTTTATCGGTGGAGTTTGATGGGGCAGAAAGGAGCAACTCTGTTCGTAAAGCATAACTCTTCGAATAAATTAGAACACCGGATACACTTCAGTACACGCGAACCTAATACAAGGCTGCGAGTGCTGCTACCGAGCCCATGGACATGATAGCGTATCCCCAATATTCAAAAACTAGAATGGGAAGCATGACAATATTATAAAAATAAATTATGGGTGAAGCCTTCTCTTTTTAAACACTAGCACTATTTTCTATGCGCTCAATCCCCGTTGATACGCAACTGACTCGTTAAAGGGGGTATTGACTTTCACAATTGAAAATTTTCACGTCCAATGCTGAAGAGATATCTGTTTATTTCAAAACTGGTTAATAATTAAAACTGTTGGCTAGCTATGAAATGGTTTAGTCTCTGTTTGACCTTCAAGTTTTTTACACTATCTAGGAATTCAGTATTCGATTGATGTCGATCTTATCTCATATCATACAGCACATCAAAAAAGGGTAGAAATTTACTTTCAGTTTTAATTAAACACAAAAAACAGCGACAACATTCAATAATATTGCCACTGGGATATTCCTGCATTGAAGATTACGCGTTGTAAAAAGTTTCGTGAATGTCATTCGCATTTTTATGGCATTGTTCTGGAAGAGAAAGTAAATAACTTCCGTGTTTTCTGTTTGTGGTTTCTGGATCCGTAAATCATTGAGTATGATTTAGAGTCAAATAATTCATGCGAATAAAAACACTTATGTGCATAAGTCATCTGTCGTAGCAAGTCAAATGTAAAGGTTCCGTATAAGCTATGAGAGAATTTTAAAAATCTAATCTCGTTAGGTTATGAGTCAAAAGTAGCATACATTCCTTCCCATTAAGAGAAGATAGATGTGATTATGAAATCAAGGTCTAAAACATTCTATGAAGAAGAGATTACTGCTCGTTCAAGCGAAGCTGTAAGATTTAAAAGGTGTTTTATTTTACTCACATCCATTTACTTTCTTTTCAAAGTATTTCTGAATTTTACTACTAAAGCTGACGTAATTCCAGGAAATTTCTTCGAATAGTGCAAAAACTTTATAAATTCCCTTTGATTTCTATTTTTTCTTCATTACGACAAGCTCAAAACTCGTTAACGCTTGTCCATCATGACTCCATCCATCTTAATCTCGAGACACACGCTGCTGCGCTCTCAATTTAGAGTCCCGGATGATTTCTGTCCGTGTGGATGAATGTCCTTGGACTGTATAAATTGAAATCAAGTTCCAGTCGTAATCTTTACGGATTTCTTAACCCACAAAGCCATCAGTGCGTGTCCACTAGCTGTTTGCAGGACAGTCGTTGTATCCGCAACGCCACATATGGTAATGAGGCCAAAGAATTTATTTATTCGTAGGTGTTGAGAAATTATTCAGGCTTATACACAGCGGACGAGTACGACTTGCTGATCGACAATCACCATGGGTCATAGCTCTGTAGCTTATGGGGTCTTAAATAATTATTTCTAGCGTTAATACGCTCCATCACATGAGACGAAAGTCGTTCAATCCAGTAGTAGTTAACTTATGAAATGTTCGAAGGATTAATAGTTCCAGTTAATTAACAAGAGCCTTACTTATCATTCCAGGTATATTTGATATTTCTGAACTAAGTAGCACTTTGTGGCACTCCTTGACGTTAGAAGCGAATGCAAATGAGAATATAAGCGCTAATGAGCCCAGTTGAACTAATTACTAAGTTTTTAAGTAGCCGACTTGAAGATATAAGTGGCGTGAGTGCTCTAGAGTGCTACTCAAAGAACTCTGTACAATGTTCTTCATGTTAGTTTTGACTAAGCTATTAAATTGGAAATTCTTGGAAACTCGGCTCTCTGGAAAATATTTGCGGAGACAGTCTGATATATCAGAATGCCTGGTGCATCAGCGGCTCTTCGAAGGCACACTCATGAGAACTAAACACTAACTCTGCTGCAGTTGTTGCTTGCACGTACACTTGGTTCCGTTCAATTAAACAATTTGAGTATGTCGCTCTGTAACATAGCGGTGACTGCGAACAAGAAAAAAAGAAAAAAAGAAAAAATGTTTATTTCCAAATTGTCACATGAGATACATGCCAACATATTGGCTTTTAAAAGTTTCTTAAATATAGGGCATCCTAAAACAAATATTCCATACGAGGAGTACTAATTGACAAACCATCCGAGGTGTACGAGTAGATGAGCCATACGAGGCATAATAATAGACAAACTATACGAGGTGTACTAATAGACAAACTGTCAGAGGTGTACAAGTAAATAGACCATACGAGGCATATTAATTGACAAAATATACGAGGTGTACTAATAGACAAACCATTCGTGGTGTGCTAGTAGTCTAACAAAAGTTCTATACTAGGAGTACTAATTGACAAACCATCCGAGGTGTACAAATAGATAAGCCATACGATGCATAATAATAATAGGCAAACTATACGAGGTGTACTAATAGACAAGCTATCAGAGGTGTACAAAATAGATAGACCATATACGAGGCATATTTATAGACAAAATATACGAGGCGTACTAATAGACAAACCACACGTGGCTTGCCAATAGTCTATCTCTGTCAAGGGTAGTTGAATGAGAAATGAAAATTATGCCCTAAAAATACGCAAAGCCCTATCACCACCAAAAACATATTTCATATCTTCTGGATATTCACCACATCATGCGGACATGGGTACATGGGATAAAATAGAGATACAGTGTAAGCCGGTTACCACTCATGATCAAATATCTACAAAATATTGGTAGAAATGGGTAAAAAAACATATATTCAATATCAAAATTCATAGCTTGTACAAAATACGGACAGAAAGATAATTTTACTACGATTCATACGCTCAAATTGCACTTTATTTCATTAATTATATATGACATTAATACGATTCACAGAAACGCCCTCTAGGGAAGTGATAGATCTATTTTTGAATCATTTCGCTGTTGCAATTAAATTTATTAACCGAAAGGTTTTTGCGCAAAGAAATGAAATAGAAACATGTATATCTATTTATGTAGATACATATATATACCTACACACGTACACACACATATTAATATATACTTATTGAAAATAAAATATTAGAAAAAAATACATATATAAGATAGAAGAAAGAAGCAACCTACCATCTACTACACAGAAAATGACAGCTGAGCTCACTGTAATCCTAAGAAATTTTCGCAAATATAACTAAAAGGAAGAGAAGACTTCGAAAAACATAAAAATGAGCTGTTTTTTAATTTATTCACAGAAATTTTTAAGAAAAATCAGGTTATAGTCAAGAATCAACACAACTCTTCAGCATTATACGGACATGTGTACGTGGGATAAAATGGAGTATCATTGTGGCCGGATATCACATCTGATTGGAGAATATTCACAAAATTGGCACATATAGGAAGATTAGGCCTTGATCCAAAAATAATAATTTTGATTACAGAAATTTAGAGTTTTTTCCGATTTGAAAGTTCAGTGCTAGTGTGCGCTGAACGCACGAAAAAAAAAAAAAAAGACTAAATGCAATGCTTAAATAACCCCTTTCCCCCCAGCTCAGCCGAAAATCGATTGAAAACATCTTCGAGAATGATTTTGAAATAGCGAGACAACTTTAGCCAAAAATTTAATTCATTATAAACTTTGCACAACCCTCACATCTATAAACCTGTTTATTGGTGTACACACAAAATGTATTTCATGGTATATTTGTCATACGGACGTTAAATATTAATACATAAAGAGAAAGAAATAACAAAATAAAGGTGAGGAAATACTCCTAATTATGGAAAGAACGTTCGTTCTGCTGCACTGAACTGACGGCTGTGGTGCTCATTGTTGTCGACAGAAATAAGTAAGCTGAATTTACGAATCGCTTAGCAAACGTAAAATGAAATAGTTTTTAAATTTCTAACATAAATTTCATGAAAAATTAAAATTTCTGATAGATGGGAAGTTCACACCGAGATGCTGCAGGCCCTATAACAGAGATGCAAAATGACGTGACACATTTACTCTAAATTCTTTTCCAGTTTTAGAGTTTTTGATATGCTGGGGAAGCTTGTTCCACAAAAAAGCTCCAGAAACTGAGAGAGCTTTTTGTCCCACGTTAGATGAACGGTAACTGACTAAAACATCGTTCCTCCGGTTTGGTCTTTCGTTTGGGATATTAGATGGCAAAAATTTTACCACCTCTGCATTACTTTGGGGGAGGTACAGAGAGGAGAATACTCGTCGAGCTTTCTGGATCATGAATCTGTTCGGTATTGGGATCCAGTCGAGTTTTCTCAAAAGAGGGGTGACATGATCGTATTTATTGAAATTTCCTTGGCATACCACTTTGGCGGCGAAGTTTACACATTTTTGCGACTCTTCCTGCCGACATTTAGGTATGTCTCCCCACACAAGACTGCAGTAGTCCAGACGCGATAAAACTAGGGACTGAATCACTAATAATCTAGATTTTTCGTCAAGTGTGTTCTTTATACGAACAACTGCACATTCGATTGTTTTGACTGTTTTGTGGGCCTTCAGAACTGTACTTCCGTTTCATTCGCTTGACTCACCCTAAGAAGTCGAAGTCTATAGTATGAAATCCAAGTATTTCGAATGGGTTTCTAACGTATTTACTTGAACGCAGACTTAAAAAACACATGCCTGCTTGCGGCCTAAACTGATTGGATACGATGAAATTTGTAAGAATAATTTCGGCTTGGCATTCACAGTTGTTGGTACATAATCTGTAACCTTAGTGGTTAGTGCACGAGCGCGTACATTATCATGCTCATAATATTACCGCTACTTACTGGGCATTTCATGACAAATATACAGCTGTTATTTGTTTTTTTATGTCTCACAGAGATAGAGAGTTCGCATATGAAATGCCGTATAATATCATTCCTCCTCCTTATCCAAGGGGAAAAATCAAATACTTGACCACGTTCACCAGCTGGAAGTTTGGAATTGACCGAAAGTGAATCAAGTGATACTACGAATGAAATCTCAATTAGTAATCACCAACAAAAATCAGCACAATTTTGAGGCGGCGATTCCTGGTGTACTCCTCGAAGTCGCTAGACCGATCCGTTGGTCATACAGATGTCTCAAGGTCTCCGGTAGCCCATGAAGAGACGTATCGACAGGCGCACGATTGGTCATGCAAGCAGACTGCATCGATCTCCATAAACTACAACGAAATTATGTGCCTTGCTCTCAATATCAGCTTTTTCTCGGATTTACGTGAGTTTATGTCAATGATTCTGTCTTCAGTCCATCAAAGACTAAAGATCGCCCTATTAGCAGACGACTTTGTGCCGAAACAAAGATTAAGCGATGTTTTATCTGGGCTGAAAAGGCCTGTCAAAAGGCATTCAATACGAAGCTGTCTGCCTAACATGCGGACAAATGAGTACATGGATGAAGATCTTCTACAAGACACAATATATCTGCGTTTTATTAAACCTGATATTTTATAAGAGTTGAAAAGCGTGTGGAGCTCGAGGCAGTAAATCTTGGGATCTATCATTGCTTTGTTCTTTTTTTTGGAGCGTAAAATTTAAACTGAATTTCTAAAAAGCAAGTGGAATTTGCTAGTGGATCATTCGAAAGCAGCGAAGGTTTTACAAATCAATGGTTATATCTTTCAGTTGCTACCGGAAATTACGCCGCAATTCCAATCAAATTATGATTTACTCGTAGTCTAAAACGAGGACTTCACTTGCGGATTGGTTCATCTTTTTTTCAAAACTTTCACAGAAATTTGATGAGCCACGCTGAAAGATGATTTACGATCAGCAGTTCTCCTGAATAACTAAGACGAAACAGAAAATGAAAGCAATTTTTCGCAATAAAAGTATTTTCTACCAGACCCCAAGGACGAAAGTTGTTCATGAGAGTTTGAGGAATTCTTTCCTAGGCGCGCGCTGGAAGAGGTCAAGGTCTATGCGGACAGCAGTAATGACTTCAACGATCTGAGCGAGCGCCGCCGCAGCGCCCCCTGGTGCCGTTTGTGGTCGCCGTGCGGGTGCTTGTTTGACCAAAGACCTTTTGTGAAGTTTTGTTATGGCTGGCGAGTGAGGTCTTCAATGCTAAACACTTCTCTAAGCAAATGTCATCGAAAGAAAAAGTAAGGACGTTGTTACATGCTTTGAACTTCCATGTGTCATGAGCGCATGATGTTTGCTACTGAGTTAGTAAAGACGTGCTTGATATCATGGTATTTCATCAAGTCTCCTGTTCTCGCTTTAAAACATTCAGCTTTGCATGTTTTAGAATTACTCACCGAAATTCTAATGCAAACAGTATCAAAATTCTAATGATTTTAAAACGACGGTGAAGATTCGCAATGCGAACGATAATAGTTTCAAGCTCGGTTCAATGATTACAGTGAACAATAGCCTTACTTTAAGAGTTTCATTTTCTTTTCGTTGGTATTCTTTCAATTGAGCGTGGCGTATAGCAACTTCCCTAAGCCAGTAAATAGCCTGTAATGAAGAGTGTAAAAAAACTTTTATCATGATCCCTAAAAGAAAGTCTTCCGCTTCTTTGTACTGAAACGAGCAACTTTAAAAATATGACATCCTTAAGCTGATAGTTACTTATTTCGAACTTGAACATTTTGCTTCCAACTTTTCCCAAAACCTGCAACGAAATATCGACAGCCGAGCGTAATAAAAGCAACCATTTCTTTTCCCGATCCCTCCATTTTTTGGACCCTTGACGTTATCATGCCGAGCATCAATGACGTTCCAGACCTTAATTATCTCTGGCAGGAATTTCGTTTTTCGGCTGCCATTTGCTTATCTAATCAGCCCTTAATGGAATCAATTACGGCTGTGCCAGACGACTCGTCAAGGAGCAGCAAAAATGATGGCAATCTCGTAACTGCCACGTTGCAGGCTAATGAAAACCCGACGCCTCGCTTGCGTAACTTGTTCCTCACTTCTAAAGAGAAAATGAATATCATCCTCCACAATATAAAGCTCAATTCTTTCATTGGAGGCTTCGAGTATTCCAGTTTTAGTTTAATGAAGCAAAGAAAAACCGTGAATTCGATATTCGAATAGATGTGATGAATTCACATCTATTCATGGATTCACATAATGAAATAGATGAAAAACGTGAATTCCGTACTCGAATATGTGTACATAATATATTCGTAATGCCCGTACTAACGAACATTTTTACATGGGCATACAATTTTACGCTAGTAATGTGACAAACATCGTATAGCTGAAGGTGGAAATTAAATTCTAGTCTCATTCCTCAACAAATGATAAGAGAGATTTAAAAAATTAAACGTATCTGCAACTTCTTTTTCAATGTCAATAAACAGTTTTTTTAATATTATCTAAGTCCTAGTGATCTCCACATTTTATTTTGAAGTTGTTTTTGATGCTGGGAAAATTTCCGCTCATGCCCTTCAATCTTTGTCAGCGTGCCATGCCTGCGTGCGAGTGCGCTCTTCTTTGCACGTCTATGACTTGCAGAACGGTTTTTGGCGTGCAGTTGATCTCCAGCCTTCCTGAACCTTTGTAACATATCTTATAAACTGTTATAATTGGAGGTATTATCACAGAATGTTAAATGATTCTTGTCAATCACTTGTAATGAAGTTAGTGCCGTTGCATCTATGTATTTTTAGACAAGTTTCAGTGGCTCGTATTTTTTTGTCTTCCTCACACGCATTTTTTTGATGGAGACAAAAATCTGTGATTATAAAAGGTTAAACGCAGACGCAGTACAATCAATTCGTCTCGAGACGTGACCGATCAGCCGTTCGTGGAGACGCTTGGCGACATCCGGTATTTTGGGGAAGCCTGAAACTCGACCTGCCAGTTAAGCAGATACGGTTACTCTCAAAAAGGAAGTATCGTTGTTGATCGCTTTCTTATTTTTATTGTGAAATACAGTCCTCAGCTTCTTGACTTAGGGAGGGAAAGAGTGAGAGAAGTGATGTTTAGGCTCAATGAGTTGAAGAGTTTTCCATCTACATGTATTTTTCGACCAGTCTCTTCCCTTCATTGCCATCGCCAGAGAAGCAGCACATTCTCTGGTGAAAAACAGGGGCTGGACTGGGATCTAACCGAGTTTTTCATAGGCGATACTTAAACTTTGAGCTGCGGATAGGCAAATCTCAACCAGAAAGCTCAAGAAAAGCTCTTCATAGGAACACAAGTTCATATATAAACTAATTTCATTCTCGGCCTTCACTAACTTCGTATTACTTGAGCGTGGAGTTCTGAAAGTATCATGCATTATTGGCAAAGATTGTAGCGATGTTACTGATGAATATCTCTGACACCAAACTGTTGGCGCTGCAAGATAGTTTTCAAAACTTAGAGGAAGAAAAAATTGTTCAATAACCTTGGATCAACGTTTTCAAAAATTTTTGTGCTACGCTTTTGTATTAGTTAGTGAACTGTGAAAAAGTGTCAATAATGGTCAGGTATTGAGGTGATGTTTATTTATATTGATTGATAATCATTTTATCCACTAATTGACTGTTATGACTCAGTCATCATCTGAATGAATTCCAACGAAATGGTACTCAGACCGATAATATAATGCGAGGAATTATTCATAATTTATTTATTGCCCTTCATAAACCTTGATTCGATAAAAACGAGATCGGTTAATATTGAGCGAGCCCTAATCTGTTCAAAAAACAAGAACTGAGTCTGTTCATCTCTTTTGAGAACATTACAGGCCACAAGATCAGAGTTAAAATACTTTGTGCCTTTCTAAGAATACGCATAATCGGTTCCTTATGTTATGTAAGTTCTTTATCTCGACAATTTTAAGCAATTTATTTACCACAAGTGATACAATATAAAATGCATATCTGAGACTGTTTCCTCAGTTTGCCTAAAAACAGTTGTCTGCTCTGAGACATGGCTAAGAAATATTAATAACTCTGTGATTCAATACTCTGAAAGTAAATAATATCAAGAGCTTGGCTCTTTGTAATTTGTGTAAGAATGCTGAGGAAGAAACCTACGTCGACTGTCAAGGCGCTCATACATTCATTCTCTTGGGCTTTGCTAATTAAAAACAAGTGCTTGTCGCTTGAAACCTCTGTCATCGTGTTGTGCTTTTATTATTTTACATAACTAAACAATATTACAGCAACAAACAAAGAATTAAACAGTGTTACAACAACAATTCTCCCTCTTACTGCTTAATTTTTGAGAATTACTGCATCTCATTTCTCGAACAGTCCTTCCTGAAGTTATAGCAATATCGCTTATAAATATTGCAGAGCATTGTGCACCTCACTTTGAAATTTTGCTCTGACTGTTCATCAAATAATTAATTAGCATAACCTTCAAACCTTGGCTGCTTGTGCTCGAAGAATTCCTATCTCATCTCCGCCCGAGGAAATTAGTATGATTATAATTCTTACGAACAATATTGTTCATGGAAATTGCAACGCCATAAAACCTCACGATGCTTACACTATGCCTCCTCGCGCTAGCAGTTAAACTTACAACAAGAGAAAATGATCGTATAAACTCACAGAAACTGAAGCACGGCCAATAAGGAGCTGAGTGAAGTTGTTATTCCATAATTGGCTCAGCCAAAAATACACACACAACTCACCTCCAACTCAATTTATTGCTTCATTCGTTGCGGACATAAGTCTGCAGCTAAGTGTGATAAAGCTGTAAATTCATTTATTCTAATGAAACAATGGATTTTTGCAGCTGTCTTCGTTAGGCAGGTGTGAATATAATGATATTGTGCGTAAATTCAGATCTCAAGTTCGAGACGGATTCGCAAGGAAACATATAGTTTTTTACCGCTTCTGAACTGGTCATTTGTCTCATTGAATAATGTTCTCAATTGAATTTAACAATTTTTACTACTATGTCATTATCATATTATGCAAATTCCATAAACAAAATATTCAGTGAATTAGTTCAAGTGCGGCGTAGTCACTGGAGCTACTTTGTCGAACACATCCATGTCAGATACGAGTGTTGCGTCGTAAGATAACCCTCTTGTAATTTATCGTTTCTTCATGTGCTGCCCACCATCGATTTCTACCTTGTTGGTATTGATATGGTTGATTTGAATTTTAAGGTTCAGCTGATTTATAGGGTTCAGTTTATTTATATGGTTGATTTATTGGGTTGAGTTTCTCAACAAGGTGCAGTTCTTGACAAATGACTAGAAAAAATTAAATGATTATTTATTCAATTGAATAATCGGGGCTCAATCTATAGTACTTGGGCAGATGTAGATAGTGGAGTGTTGTTTTCTTACCCCCTAAATCAGAGCAATTTACTCAGATTAGAAACTGAAAAATATGATGAAAACAATCTATCTATTCCGGATGGCAATTTGAGCGAAATCATTCCGTCGAGCACAAAGGATAAGGTGTAAAGTAAAGTCGTCTTGACGATTGATTATTCAAGACTTTTTATTTGCCTTACGACCGTCTGATGTTCTTGCATACATTAATTTGGAGAGCATCGCACAAAAAGTAAAATTTGCATAGAAATGGAACCATCAGCCTATGACGCTCGCGAGTCATAACGTTCCTGAAAAGTCAAGTTCTGCTCACGCACCAGCGTTGGCTTCGAATATGTTCGAGATCGTATTCTTGATACGTCGTCTTGTATTTTGATTATAATTTCAAAGACCTACTCTGAAACACGATTTTAGTTCCTCCAGGTTCATAACTCAGGATTGCAATTGACGCAGTGACATTTTTTTGCAATGAAGATTAAGCCTGAGAAGCTTTCATGTTTTCAAGCTAGAGTAATTGGCTTTTGTGTATTGTGAATTCATTGTGTATCATTATGTATCACTATACTTTAATTAACAAGGCTACTGTACATAGTTCTTATTCTCTTCTAAGTGACGTAAAAAGTCTCTAATATGGGCTAAAGTATTTACAACCACAACCTAGCTTTGGCTCGGTACGCCTCTTCACCCAATTTTAATTTGAAAACATTAGCAAGTTAAAATGGTATTTCAGCATTAGGGTTATTGTAATGTTTGAGCCGGGCTTCAATTATTGGTTTATGGGGCCTATTAATTGGACAAATTAGTCTTCATGTTTATACAAGGGTCGGAAGTCTTATTTTCTATTTGGTTTTCCCTCCGCCTTCGTGGTCAGGATCAGCCAATTTGTCCCTCAAGGATGATAATGATCTCCTCCAGTGCAAGCATGATACCGTTAATGTATCGACCGCTGGTGCTGCCTTTAATGGTTCATCTCTGGAAATTGTTTCCGCAGTCGCTGCTGAAATGCAATTGAAGCAAGCACATTGGTTGGTAATCCAATCTCTAGAAACGCTTTCGAAACACTCCTTCCGACATAATCGTCGACTATTAGCAGTTAATGTCTTGCGACTTGAACTAGTATATCACCAAAATAAAATAATTCTGGCTTTGGTCCGCCAATCAGCCGAGTTTGTACTTGCCAAGTGGGTTTTGTTCAAGTTACGACAGTCTTAACTGAAATAAATAAATGGTACTCTGTCGGTCCTCCCAGAGAGTCCGTTCGAATGCTCCACTCTTCAGTCACATAAGACCTTACGAGCTCCAGAGCCTCACTTTATCGTCCATGAAGCTTTCTTTGGAGCACCATCGGGCTTCCTAATTACGACGGTGTTTTCTCTTGACTTAGGACTGAGGCGGCCGTAAACTTTATTTTTCCCTTACGGAAGCGGAGAGGCTCGTTCTCCTTTACAGAAGGCCTACAAAATAGCATTTTTCAGCCGTTGTGAAGCGCTGCGGAGGCAAGAAGAAAGAACCTCCGCTGGGGAAGGTAATTGAGCTTACTCTAGCAAATTTGATCTTCGTTTTTGAACCGTTCGAAAGTGCTCGACGAAAGCAAACACTCGTGTGTGATGTAGTGTGAATTTTTCAATTCTGAAATTCGGTTGCGCGCGTCCGTTTCCCCCTTTTACCCCGTAAAATAAAAAAAAATTTTCTAGTACGTGAAGTGCCGACTTTGCACTTCGGTATGTAGGTAGTTATTATTATAATTTTTTTTTACTATAGTGGAAACTTGAACTCAAAAGACAATCTGAAGAAGATGAAACGAGGAATTCAAGATGAACTGAAATGTTTTTAGCAGCATAGTATTCCGATATATTAACGGCCATCGATTTTGACCAATAATATTATTAATGATCTATAATCGTGCAAATTATTGTACTCTTTTACGTAGATTAAACGCTATAACTCTCTTGAGTGTGATTAATGCTCTTTTTCACATCTAGTTTTCATGAGATTAATGTCCGTTGAATGAAAATTCACTGAACTATCAAAACGTGTTTTATAATTCAATGATTTTACTTTGAAAGTCGTCTTCAGTGCCGTGTTGAATAATTTCACTTCCGGGTACGGGTCATGGTATTTTTCCTACGATATTGATCATAAAACATTACGCTCATGCGCGCATAATCAATGTGTTTGTTGACCATGTACTCGCAATCATTTTTGGCTTTCTTAATGTGGGGGTATACTACATATACCTCTCATACATGAGCTCAGATAATGTGAGATGTTGATACCCTAAAAAAAATTACCTCATTGCCTTCGTTTGTTTTCTTGAATTTTAAGCTGTTTGAGGTGGTTCCAAGCCTTGAAACAACACGCACGGTGCACGTCGCAAAGGCAATTTTACGGTGTTACAAACTCGATAACAAATATACATTTATTTTGCAACTTCACAGTCACAATTAAGCCAGCGTTTGATGCAATTAACTGCGTTGAAGAGCCGTGCTTTTTTCTCGATTTCGCTGGCTTCAAGGTTGCTCTACTGCACGGATATTATTTCGCAACTTTCTTCCAGCCCGCAAACTCCGCTTAATTGTGCTGCGACTATGTTCCGTTAGGCAGAAAACTATCGCTGGTCGATATGCGCAGGCCATCTGGTGGTTTGTACGAAGCTATCATCTTTTTCTTTTCATGATGTTTACGCCCTGAACGCTGCGCTCTGAATATAGCAACTATGATGCAGGGTAAATAAATTAACACAATGCGACACTCTTTCGCTACCCAAGTTTATTTATTTTTGGGGAGGGGGAAGACCCAAGCGTTGATCTGGAACTTGGATTTTATTGCATTATCAAAAAACGATTACCCGAATTGAACAGTTGAAGCCCTGAAGCTAGTGTCATGAGTTTCAACAGTTAAAGCCCTGAAGCTAGTTTCATGAGTTATTTTGGTCATAGTTTTGGTGATTTATCAACTATATATATAAACGATTAATACGATTCCATAAAGCCATCAAGCTAGGGTTGACTGACATATCGTTCTTCTTAGCTAATGCTGAAATACGAATTGACATCAAACAGTAGAAACTAAAAAAAATTAATTTCTTATCGTTGGTAGTACTCCTTGCGTTTGTTCAATTTTAACGGCAGCAAATATTTTACCGATCGCGACACAATGATCTTGTCTAGTGGATATTAAAGAATCTTCGTCAAATAAAAATTTACGAGGAAACGTAAATTTCAAAGACGTAGAGTGTTTGTCGAGTATAGATAGCCCACTTGCTGCGCCTTCCGTCTGCTCGGTCGTCGAGCACAGCACACCGGCTGCGCCCTCCGTCTGCTCGGTCGTCGAGTACAGCACACCGACTGCGCCCTCCGTCTGCTCGGTCGTCGAGTACAGCACACCGGCTGCGCCCTCCGTCTGCTCGGTCGATGGAGCAGGAACGTTCAGACGATGATTCACTTCCTGCCAACGCCCGACCGCCGGAGAGGAGCCAATATCCTGCTTGCCTGGCAGCTGGCTAGCATTCCTTCTTGCTTGTCTACCTTCAAGCAAACAAACAAGGCGCTTATCTACCTTCAAGCAGACAAACAATACGCGTAATTGTCTACCTTCATCTTTTCTGTGCTCGTGCGGAGATCGCTTGCTTGCTGCAATTCGTAGATTGGCTTTCAATTTTATTGGAAGAGCTTGTCATCTCCTCAAATGTGTCAAGTGTAAGAAACAATCTAATGCTGTATCTCTTGTAGGAAATAATTTTTTTAACTTGACTTACGCGAGTTGGAACTGTAGACCTCAGGTTTTTTTTGTACGTTCGTCACAAAAGGCAAGTGCATCCGTCTGCGTTTTTATCGCGAAGAGCACTCTCGTATGTGCTTTTTGTACACTTAGGATTCTGATCTTTTGGGGCTATTTTGTCTTGGCTATTTCACGCATTTTGTTTAACGACTTGCAATTAGTACTTTAGTTTAAGCTCGGGCGTTTCATCGAATGCTCGCAAAGGTAATGAGGCACTCAAACAGCTTTTGTAAATTCCTTGAGCACTTTGTCCACGTGGCAAATGTATACGTGTAGAATTCAGCTGTTGCTTATGAAAATATAATCGAAAATATTGCTACTGCGATGGATAGAAAAATTCGCCTTCGTTTCCTCATCAACTTCTAGATTCAGGTTCTAGATTCACTAATGTTTATGATTTCCAAAAAATATATCATGATAATAACTTGCGACCACCAGCTATATTAAAATCCCTATTCTCTCTATTCCAATGCCCTCCATTGTGACGGAGTCAAATAGACGGGATTTTCATTTACTTTCTTTACTTCATCTAATTTGGTGTTCTCAATGACACTTTCACTTAACACGAAGCAACACCGCCTGCCCTCCTTCGCTCCGAGTCAACAAAAGCTGAGCAAATAATTCTTCTCGCCATTTTTAGGGAGGTTTCATTAGTCGCTATTTATGGCCGTGAGTTGGTCGTACGTCAACATTGGGAAGAATTTCCTGCGAATTTTCTGGCCTTCATTTCTCAGTTCTTCCCTTCTTTATATTTCCTTCGCAAAGTTTGCTAGACTTCAATACCGACTGAACGCTCGGCTCTCGCTGCTTGGGCTGTCGAAGGCTCCCGATTGCAGGCGGTCACGTCTAAGGAGCTTGAGCAAACAATGTTGTTTCTTTCGGGCTTTCTTTTCTGGCGTTGTTACGCCACCAGAAACGCTAACCTGAGCTTCGAGCTCACGCGGGTCTTGCAAATTCGAATCATTTGCAGGTTGGCAAGCATAAAATTCAAGCGTGCGTTGTTTTTTTGTGTTGTTGTACCACAAAAAAAAATCCCCAAAGTTTCGAGCTAACGCGCGGGCTAGCGTATTCGTCATTTACTAGTCAATAGGTATAAAATTTATGCGTATGTTCACTTTTTGACATACAATCTATACGTACATAAGTTTTACATAATGTGTAACGTTCTAGTTTCAGGTTGAGATGATAGGGTGTGAAAACTTTAGTTTAACATTAAAAGGTTAAAAACTAGCGACATTGTCTTATAGTGTTGTCGTATAATTTTGAGAAGCATTGTTGTCAGCTTAAGAAAAATATTCTGATACGAAAATAAAAATTGACTGATACGCAAAAAAATAATCCAGTTGTCTGATAAAGAAAAGCCAATTTGGCCTGTGTCAGAAGACTCTTGGTGTGAATGTGAACGCATTTTTTCTTTGCCTTCCTCCATCATCAGTCATCGAGCGAACGTCCGTCATGCTCGGAGTCAAATATCAGCGGCGATAAATAACTCAATTACGGTAGTTACCGACGATGAATACCCAATTTTACTCGATAAATCGCGACTGGATGAAACGTCATCGTTAGCTCACTTTCTTTACACTCTACACTCTAGAAAGATTCTAAAAATATATGCTACGAAAAGACTTGACTGATACGCCAAATTTGTTCATGGGAAGGGCTTCATTTCTTGGTCGCTCCATTTTAAAATGGTGTTCGTTTGAAAATGTATGTTTTTTTTGACATAATTTAGGGGGAAAGGACTAACATGGAGGCTCTTTGAGTAACAGGGTACTTCGTGACCACCATTCTACCCTCATTTTACTTTTACTACATCACTTGAATCGCTTGCTTCAGTTTCCACACAACTAGCCACTGTCTTTATGGCTTTCAATTATCAGATTATCACTCACAACGTTGTCGTTCATCTACAGGAGAGAAAAACTAAGCTTCCACGAGTGTAAAATTATCTTACTACTCGGGCAAAAACTTCCAATGTACGATGACCAAATAAAGAATTTTATGTTAAGTCATTTTAAGAATCAATGTTGATTGACGTATCAACTTCATTAGAAATAAATTGTGTTTTATCTTTCTCCCTGCATTTCTTTTTTCTTTTTTCAATGTGACAAACTCGATTAATCGTTTTCATTGCTGCAAAATGTGGTAGGTATCCGATGAGAAAAAAAGAGCACTCATGAACAAATTTTTACTGTTCACATCGAGGTTGCATTCACAACTCAGTCATTCAATATCATTTATGTTTAGCGTTCTTTAGTAAGTACAAGCACGTGGTACGTAACAGCTCCCTGAAATACTAATTAAATATCAAAATCTCAGTCCCTCCAAATCAGTTAAGTAAAGTGCTCTATAGGCCAAACAAACCCGTGGCGCGTGACATTTTTCTGAAGATCTAATTAATTTTTATTTTTTCTTTCAGGTGAGTCATGACTTCAAGTCACGGTCTGCCCTTCGCTGAGTGAGTAATTATTATTATGTCATGGTAATTATTTAGGTTATAATGTTCGTGACCCTGCCATTTTCATTGAATTGGACTTAATGAGAAGCTCTTTAATGAACAGACTGTACGACTAAGTAGCTAATAAAAATTTAACTGATTATAATAAACTTTGAGGCAATTGACTATATAAACTAAAGCATCAAATGTAGCGAAAACACTTTGTTTTATATAAAAAGTATGACATGTTTTAGCAGGATTTCAATATTGCCACATGAGAACATTTTCGAATTGGTTTTGCATTGAAATTCTCGAATGAATATCAAAAGATTTTGATAAAATCAATGTTAGTATCGAAAATAAAACGATGGTTTTATTTAGCACAAATGACCTAAGGAAATGTTGGGGGTGAGCCCACTACGAAGAAGACAAGGTAAGTTCACTGATTAAGTCCTAAAGTTGCTGTTCGAGTTCTTCACGAGTAGAAAACCGGAAGAAAATTGCTTCTCATGATAAGCAATAAGCAATTTTCTGCCCACTTTAACACGTGAAGAACTCGAACTATTTGGCAGCGTTCAAATGTTAGAAAATAAATTGTAAAGTTAGGGCTGAATTGAAAAAAATTATTCGCTGTAGCTGAACAGCTCGCAGCCTAAGTTTTCCTAAGTCTACTTAGGAGAGCTCGCTGCCAGCCGGAGAGTCCTGACGACTAAACTTCAATTGCTTGAAAACTACGCCTGTAAGTGGAATATTTTCGAATTTATTCATGTTTTTTTCTAATCATTTTAATGTTATTGATCCTCAAGTGTGTTGTTTGATGGGTGCGTTAACGATGCTTCAATAAATTAATTTTGATTTAAAAAAACCACGCATATAATAAGCAAATTAAAAAGAACTTACGCTTAAGAATCTCGTTATATGTACCTGGTTTGATTTTCTCGTAGAAATTGCCTTAAATTCTCTTTGATTACAAAAATACAACTCACAAATTCAGCAAAATTTGAAAGAAACTTCTTCTTAAAAACGTCGTTATAGCGTCAAACCCGCGGAATTTCACTGCGTATTTTTGGGCTACTCATAATCAACAAGAAAAGCAGCAATTATATGTAAGTTCGCCGGTAAGTAGAACCATAATTGTATGAAATTCATTCTTTTCGTGCAAAACTTTAGTTTGCTAAGACCCGTGATGTAATACGCACCTAATTTTCAGTCGAAGGGTTATTAGAACCTTAAATTAATTCTTGCCTCTTTTTAATTGAAGGGTAATTCAACACAGTTTTATACATTTCACGTCGACTTTAAATTGAACTGTTATATAATGATGTTTATTGAATTCGCGTCAATTCAAATTTAACGGTTATTTAATGGTCTTTATTAAATTCACCTCGATTCAAATTTAACTGTTATATAACGATCTTTATTGAATTCACGTCGATTCAAATTTAACAGTTATGTAATGATCTTTATTAAATTCACCTCTATTCAAATTTAACGGTTCTACAATGATCTTTATTGAATTCACCTCGATTCCAAATTTAATAAGCTTTATAAAGATCTTTGCTCAATCCACGTCGACTTGAAGTTAAAGCATTAAGTAACATTTTTCACTTAATCCACGCTAATACTTTTATTAAACTCCTATCAACTTCAAACGCAAGAATTACACCACAATTTTTGCTGAATCCACGTCGGATTCAAATTCAAATGTCACATAATTTTTTTGCGTATGCACGGTTGGGAAAAAGAGTAACAGCGTCTGCGCTCGCTGTCTGGTGACCTTGATGCGCAATGACGGCAGCGTCCGTTAAGCTCGGAACGGCAACCGTGTGCGTGACCTGGACAACGCTCGCGGGATCAGATGCAAGAGTCGCTTTCTGCTCTGCGTCGCGCTGTGCATTGCCTCGTGTAATCTGCAGCCGCAACTTGAATAAAAAATACTTAAGGCGTGGTTAGCAATCGTCGTTTTTTTCACATATGGTATCGTGTCGCATTCTGCTTTGCGTTGCGCTTTGCATTGCCTCGTGTAATCTGCTCCCGTTACTTGAATGAAGAATAGTTAACGCGAGGTTAGCAATCGTGGTTTGTTCATATTTGGCATGGTGCGCATTAGCAATCGTGGTTTGTTCACTTTTAACTTAGTGTCGCAATCTGTTCTGCGTTGCGCTCTGTGTATACCTCGTGTAACCTGCGCTACAACTTGAATAAAGAATAGTTAAGGCGTGTTTTGTTCACATTTGACATGTTGTCGCATTTTGCTCAGCAATGTGCTGTGCATGTGCGTCATGAAATGTGATTAGGGGGCAGCTTGAATAAAGAATAGGTAACAATCCGTGTGGTTGGTTAGCAATCGCTGTTTCTTTACGTTTGATTTGGTGTCGCATTCTGCTCAGCGTTTTGCTTTACTTGCTTAAACTGAAAAGTGGTTAAAGGTTGTTGCTTGAGTGATGAATAAATAAAAATTCGCGTGGTTAGCAATCTGGTTGACATTTATAATCGTTAACAATTTACTTAGATAGGTTGGCAAGTTGGTAAGTTGACAGCTCGCTTTGTTGTAATTAGCGTGAAGTTGACTGAGTTCACACTGGCTGAAATAGCAGTCGATACAATCGAAAATTGGTTTACAATTGGGGTCAGGTAGGCGAGTGCTTGAACTGGATATTGGTTTACATGAAAATTGGCTCTAAGTTGTCAGGTGCTTGTGTTGGCCATTGGCTTGACTGACAATTGGCTTAGTTGTCCAATAAAAGGTTGACAGGTGGTGTCGTAAATGGTTTAGTTAGATGACTACACTCAAAGTTCAGATGTAAGAACACTATAAATTGAATTTCATCGCTGCTTGAAACTAAAGACACGTCTATTTTACTGGACACTGTGCGCCTTAATTTATTCAAGAGTAACTTCTACTTAGATCTTGAGAGCTAACATAGCAATGTGATGTACTTTGGAGGTGTTAAACCTGATTTTTTCTAAAAGTTAATACTTTCTTACCAGCTCACAAATTAAATTGTGTTCCAGCTACTCACAAAGGAGTCTTCTCATTTCTCTTAATTGTATAATCACGAATCCTTCTTAATAGTAATTTCAAAGAACATTCCTAAAAGAAGTATTTAATACGTGAAGTTTCAATACACTATGCCTAATTTGCGAAAATATATTAGACCTTATCAAGGAAGAAATACGTTTCGCTTCTTATCAACTCTTAGCTTCTCAACATTCAACCATTAAAACATTGAGTGTTTATCATGTAATGTTTAAATATTACCAGTGCCTATACTTTTATCTCCATAATACGTTCAAAGAAGGTCGCACAGCGAAGTTTTGATATCTTCAAACGGCGTTATTCATAAGAACAATAATACACAACGTATGTACCAGAGATGTGAAGTGTTTAAAAAAACCACGTCGACTCTAGTAAATCATGATTATTCAGAACGCATTGTACGTTCTTGAAGAAATTATCAACGTCCGAATCGTCATGCTCGCCACGACGACCAAGATCAATGTTCCCTCGACCACGTCCTTATCTTCTCGGAGTTTCCGATGCGTTTGGCGACCGTCGTTGTAATTCCATCCCGTGTCAATCTCGAAGCTAATCTAAAACCTCCTGAGGTCCTAACCGCGGCTACCGAAATTTGGTTCTGGCGACTTGATAACTTCAGGCAAGGTGATAAAAATGGTTACCTCCAATAACGACTTCTTCGCCTTTTCTTGGTTGACTTTTCTGCCACAAAATGGCTTCCTTAACTTCAGGCAGCGAGGCGAAAAGACGAGATCGTGGTTATCGACTTGGCTCAAATCAGGAGCCACATTTTCTCTCTTTTTTTTTATTTCCCTCGACGTCATTACTGGAAGGATGACACAAATTGATACCTTTACTAGAGGAAATTTGACATGAATTTGGTGCCGAAGATGGAGTTCTGCAACTTCACATCCACGATGACTTAGGAAGTTATGTCGTGCAGCGGCTGGAGAATGACGTCTAGCATTCTCTCTCGAGTGAGTCAGGCTCTAGTTTGTCATTGAGCTGTTTGTAGCATAGCACGGCCACCGTCTGCAATTCTTTCTGCATGTTACTTGGGTGTTACGACACTAATGTTTAATTATCAACTAAGGATGTTAATGTTAAGATATTTCAAAAATCATTGTCCAACATTTCAAGTTTGAACTTAACTGGAAATAAACAGATTTTCTTTTTTATTTTCTTTCTTTCTTTCACATAATGAGTGAATCAATCATTCTCTTGTTTGTTACAATCACTGTTTGGAGTTTTTCTAATTACTTTACGAATTAGTGTGTGCAAAATGAGCATCATAAAATCTTTAGTCTTAATGTTGCTATATTAATTGTTTCAATATATTTTCTTATTAATATAGCAGCTTCTCTAATTTCATTCAATTTAGAAAAAGCCTGCAAAAAACCTAACTCAGGAGGCAACTGAGCGGCTTAATTTGTTTCTAAATACATTCATTTTTGATACACAAAAAATTGCCACAGTAGAAACACTAAGTTAGATAAAAGAGTTAAAATTCTGTACGAAATTACTATTATCAGGAAAAATAATTCGAAGTCGTTCCTAATGCAAAGCGCTCTCGCGTACGCACCCTCATATTCACACATTCAAATTTTATTCATCGGTAATTGCCTTAGAGCAATGGCTCTCCCACAGCGCAGTGGCATCCAGTTGTGGTGCGCGTGCGCAAATTCAACACCGCAGCTGTGTGTAGAGCAATATTAATGTGATGGCATATAGAGAAATATTACAGCAACAGCGAATAGCAATATTAATGTGGCGGCATAAAAAGCAATATTAATGCAACAGCGAATAGCAATATTAATGTGGCGGCATAAAAAGCAATATTAATGCAACAGCGAAGAGCAATATTAATGTGACAGCATACAAAGCAATAATAATGCAACCGCATATAGAGTAAAATTAAATTTCGGAGCTGCACTACCGCCGCACAGTGACCTCTAATTTCACTGCAGTGCAAGCACGCTCGCACTTTGCACTACAGTGCGAATATTGTACAGTACGCTCCCAAATTTCCCAGTGCAGCAGTGCACTCAGCCTACGCGGTAGCTTCGGAATCCAAAGGAGAATGCAAAGTATTTTAATTACTCGAGCTCAGCCAGGATGGAAGGGGAATGTTCTTCATTAATCCTGGAAAGTCGGCTGGATCTTCGTGAGACGAAGTTTCACCTAATGCATTCTACACGGCGAGTCAAATTATAAATGAGAAAACGTTTGAATGATAATGTCAGAAACTAAGATTAAAATTGTAACTTTCCCTGAATATTATCCCTATTTTCATGCCCATGCTGTAAAAAAACGCATAGCTACGCGCAAAGGATACTCCAATAAATCACCATTTACTATATTAACAACGAGATGCTTCAATATATGTTTAATATCTAACGTAAATGTATCTGAACGTAAATAGGGAACAGGTTTTGCTGGTGAGGCAAATCAAATCTTATGGTTCATGAAATTGAATTTCTAAATAAATTGGCTACGTTAGGCACAGCATTTACGTCTCGTCATGTAAAATTAACACAATTTATTTCGGTCAAATCCTATCGTGTTCGTCTTATGAAAAGCCAAAAAAATGGGTAACGTCGATATAAAACGCTATGAATACATTCAATAGCTACAATTTGCTGTTCTAGTTTCTTATTCGTCCCCTAAACAATTTTTACTCAATTTATATGCGTCGGTTCAAAGTACTATTAGTTGAACAAACTTAAATTTAATCTTATGTACGAGTAAGAAATTCTCAAATTAAAAAAAAAGCTAATTTACGTTTGCAACATCTTCCGTCCACGAACTAATGGAGGAAGAAATCCACGTGAAAAAATTTTCTTCTTTGGCCTCAGAAATGCTAAAATCCACAGTCCTAAAACTCGCTCAGTGAAGGGCCTTTCACGCTGGAAAACGTGTTTCATTTCTTTTCTATGAGTTTGTTTTCCAACGTTGTAATATTTGATGCTGGTCATAAGTACATCACCTTTAGATTCCTTTGGAGCACTGCCCCAAAATCTTGTTTTCCACAGCCCGAAAACCCTCAAGGAAATCTGTGTAATGTGGATTTAACAGAACTCAAAGCTTCCCCTTCCAACTTCTAATTCTATTTTCCTGGCACTGGCCATCACCGGCATTTTATGATTCCTTTGGTCCATCGCAAATTGGTAAACGATCCAAGTTTTGTACTGATTGGGTGCTGTACAAAGCGCGGTTGACCGTCGAGGTCCTTCAAAACCCCATAAAATTTGTCATTTGAATCAATTTCAGTCTTCCGCTTCCTTTCGCGACTCCAGAAACCGTGGGCCTGCAACAAAATAGAATAGACTATGGCAACAGAAACGAGCTGAGGGGCAAGTTCCGTACCGTAAATACGTGACATAGCCAATTGAGTCAAAACTAGACTCAACGGTCTTCAAAAACAATCCAGGGCTTGTGAGTATAATTTTTAACACTTCGAAGCTTGGAAACGACAAAACCACGAATCAGAATTAATTAAAAATATATCGGTTATCAAATCAAAAAGTCTAATGGTATCGTATGGGCATCTTCCTGTCTTGCGGACACCTTTATTATTTTTGATCTTTCAAGTTTTCTCTAGTTCGTTTTTCCTATCATTTTGATGCTTCTTTCGTATCTCAATTTACGCCATTATCACTGGAAATATACTTTTTTATTTTTGAGCCAATCCTCATAGTACTCTTCGAAGGTTAAGAATTAAATTAGAAATTTACATTACTCTGCGTTCAGCCGCATACTTAATCAGCCAAAGGTTTTTCTAGAACTGATTGCAGCCGCTGAATCTTTCCTCCTTGAAGTCGAACTCCTCTCAGAATTATTTCCATTTATAAACTTCCTTCTCTCATCCACTGTAAAACCATCAATTCCTGCCTAATTTATGTAAAAACTCTACCCGACACACTTTCATTTACGCTTTTCCGATGCACAGTTATTAATCCATTTTCCTATTTTTTGTTGTGAAAGGGGACAGTGACTTGAAATCAATGTTGAAGAATGGCGAAGTTCGTCTGTGTTCCACCGTTCATGCAAGGCTTATTCCATTTCAAATTTCAGGATTGTGTTCAAATTGTTGGACTTATCAGATCTCATTCCAGTCGAAGTAGCTCAAAAATGGAGCCGATCTATTTTTCATGGTGGAAGTATTGGTTCATTAAACGCAAAAGCGGCAATTTTGGCGCAAATATCGCGCAATCGGAAAGCACTTCCTATATTGCGGGGCAAGTCTGGCAGTTCCTGGTCATTTCTCACCTATTTTTCCCTTCACAATTCTCTTCAAAAAATCACAAACAACTCCTTTTTTTTAGACGGAAGCCTGATACCCGCCGGCACAATCTCAGCTTCTTTTGCACCGAGGCTTCTCCGAAATTGAAAGAGCATTCATTTCCGAAATAAAAATTTGATTCTCAGGAACAAGGCTTCAGTTTCTCGTGGGGCAATGCCGCACAAAAAGCATGAGCTACATCCTTTTTCGTTAAGGAACCTTGATGGCTGCGGGTTTTATCTGGGTTTCTTGCGCGGGAAGACGACAGAGACAAATCAATTCTTGTCTGCAAATAATGGGGAAAAGATTACCTCACTGACAGCGACTGAAAGAACCCTCGGAAAGGCTATCTTCATGGTTTTTTTAACACGGACGTCGATACCGCAGGAAAAGTTAAAGCACTTTCATCCGTTCCCATTTCTCACGCCCTTGTACGTTTAGGAGAACGAGTGTTCCATGGGTGCTGGAATTGGATCAGTCCCTTGTAATAGTCGAACTTTTGAAACTTTTTAAAGAACTGAGAGAAACTTGAAATTTCTATGTACACTGGAGTTAGTTTCCTTTATGTCAAGGAAGGATGAAACTGCAAGTGCACGCTCATAATTATCAAGACTCTCTCTCAAAAATGTTTGCAATCAATCGCGCAAAAATTGTTTAGAAACAACTGAATTTTCTAAAGAAATATCTTCAAGAGCTTAGAAGCATCATGTTATTTAGTTTCAGGCACACTCTTCTCAGTTGTTTCTTGTATCTATTTTTGGTATCAACTATAAATTGTCACGAAATCCTCTCATGGCCAGGTACCGAAGGTAATGTTCATGCCACCTACACACACTCAAACTTGTTATTCACGAGCCGTTCATTGCAAATCCAGCCAAGGATTTCCGACCCTTCGCACGATAAATCAAATAATAGAAACCGTCAGCCCTGTGAATACGAACCTGCTCAGTGAAGCTCAGCTCCACCAGCCAACGAAGCAAACAAACAAACGTCTGTTCCTTGATTAATCTGGTGCGGTGTGTCTTACTTTCGTTGATATGCTGGACCATTTGCCTAACGGGGCCTCGGCTTAGTGTTCTCTTGCCAAGAGGAAGCGCCTGTCTGATGGATCCAAACGACCTCGAGCTCTCGCTCTCGCGCGCCAGAAGAGGACTTGAAGGCTTGGTCGTAATGCACCGTTTCTCTTGATGAACCAGCCAAGGGTGCAGCGACAGCGCGACGTTACGCGCTCGATGACACAGCGCAGGCTTTTAAAGAGCAACGCCTGGAAATTTACTCGAGTAAAAATCTTCAGGCTGTGCCGTTTTGACGAACCTTGGTGCATCCGTTGGATTTGGGAGACTTGTGTAGAGATTTTTGGCACTCGTTGCGAGCTGCATGCGTAAAAACTTGATCAAAATAACTAACAATAATTGGTGCCGAAATAAACAAAACCAAAACCGTTGGCAGAACGCCCATAATAGGCGAAACTGGAACTGAGTTAACCTCTTACGACGTTTTTTACTCACATTTCAGGAACTCAGCGAGCGGAAATTAACATTTCAAACTGTAAAGCAGCGTCATGCTGTATGCATTGGCTGTTCACTTAGCAGTCCCAATTTTAAAGCCATTCCTTATCGAGCGAGCCAAGCCAAGTGGCTTTTCGATATTCACGGATTATTCCCAGATATCAGCGTCGGAAGATTCCTATGCGGTTTTTGTGCCAGTTTGTCACTGACGCCGACAGGAATTGCTGACATTTATTGCGAGCGAACGTTGGCCTCGTGACAGCCGGTATTCTCGTTGACAGTTTCTCTTATAATTTACAAACATTTCGGGACACAAGCTTCCAGAATTGGGGAGCCAGCTAAAGTTGGGTTCGCTGCTGCCTGCGGTAATTTAAGCCCCGCGTTGTGAAATTTTGAAAGGAATATCAGAGTTGACAGTCTCACCGAACTATTGCTGTGAAAATCGAACTAAAGGCTTGTTTCTATTGCTGAAATGTAATTTACCCGAATTAAGTTATGCCTTTGTAGGCAGAAGATAGGTGGCTACTGAAAATTTGAGATTCGTAAAAGTTTATGTTTCTCTTCACGATTTTCAGCTTAAAATCTTGAGGATTTAATGTATAAATTAAATCAATGTAAGCACGAATAGATTAAAAGTGTGAAATGTGATGCTATAGTTTCAAACCAACACAGAAATAAATTATTTAAATGTACGTTCAATTCTTTTCATTTTCATGCCGTACTTCGTCCTCCCCAGCATGTGATTACTCGCACCAAAAGACACATGCTGCAATTCCCTTCAGCTGCATTGAGTTGAGTTTCATGTTTCTTTTGGTAATCAGAAATTCTTAAATATGTTTATCCACTAAATATCTTATTAATATTCAAACACCCAGTACTGTTCCATTAAAAAGTTAATCGTACATTTTTATAAAAAGGCATGAAGGTTTTCCCAGGAATATACTCTGAAATACTTTTCAATGATTTTTCACAGTTAGCGAGGAAAAAACTGAAACTGGATAGTAAATGTAGTAATAAACATACAAGTTTGAATTTCCCTTCCCCTCGTTTCGTTAGTGGCCTTTACTTATGAAAAAATTCGTTAAGATCTTATATAGACGTCATAACCAAGAGCAGGACATGTAAGTCCACCTGATATGCGAGCTCTTGTGCATACGTCCATTCAATTCCGCCTACTTTGAGTGTCAGTATTCAATATTGTAATGAAACACAACTCCTCTTTTAACCATTGTGTTGGATCCACCCTCTATGAGTGCCAGCATTCAACACTGCTTCGTAACACAACTCCTCTTTTAACCATTGTGTTGGATCCACCCTCTATGAGTGCCAGCATTCAACACTGCTTCGTAACACAACTCCTCTTTTAACCATTGTGTTGGATCCACCCTCTATGAGTGCCAGCGTTCAACACTGCTTCGTAACACAACTCCTCTTTTAACCATTGTTTTGGATCCACCCTCGTTGAGTGCCAACATTAAACACGGCTTCGTAACACAACTCCTCTTTTAACCATTGTTTTGGATCCACCCTCTTTGAGTGCCAACATTCAACCTGACATTGGAACACAACTCCTCTTTTTACAATCCTGACGAGCTTCTCGGAAACCCAATTTGAGAATTTCACGGTGCACGACTTGGCAAGACGCAAGTTTTGTATTTTCCAGTGCCGTTTATAGGTCATTTGGCCCCAAAGCGACAAGTTTCGGTGGAGTGCAAGTTTTAGAACCTGAAGGGCTGCGCCGGAGTGGCCACAGCCATCGCCCTTGGGAGCTATTCATGTCAGCCAAAAGCACTTCACCGCCGTCTTGAATTTGGGCAGCGCAAGATTTTGCCCGAAAACTTTTGCCTCGGAACCCAGAGGTCGTAAATGAGACCTTCGTACCCCCGTACTGACTCTGACGAGCGCTGTTTTTTTAATTGGAGTATGAAGTTTGTTGAAGGCTAAGTAAAGATGGGGGAGATTGAATAAGAAACGATTTCCTCCAATGGAAAAATCGTGAGAATTTAAACATTGCATATATCTTGAGTCGGGTGTTGCCGCTTTAGACATCTTCTGAAAATATAAATATGGACTCTATCAATCAAGCATTAATAGAAATTTTATCAGAAATAAGCTTAAAAACATCATAAATTTTGCCCATGTTGTTTACGTTTACCCTGCTTTCCTATTACCTTAAGAAATGAAATATAAATATCTAAAGCCTGTCTTGCCTCAGAATGCTTCATAAGAAAATCATAGATATCCGTGCTGGTTTATAAGATTCACGCAGCACCAGAGCTGTGTGTACACGAGTCCTTCAAGAGACATGTGCAGTGATGCGCATCAGAGCTTTGATGTCACGTTTCTTGCAAAAGAAATGAATCTCCGCAGTACTTGAGACTGACAGCAAACAACTCAGTTTGCAGGACATCTTGTTTTTGCGAGCAGTTCTGCCTTTGAGAAACTTGTCTCTCTGTGTGCCTTGTGTGATGAATAACATGCCACGCAAGGTTCAAGTGTTTGAACTCTCGTTAGGTTTAGGAAATCTATATCATGAATAGCAATGACATATTTAACTGAGATCACGCATCAAGGCCTTAGGCTTAATTACGCATTTCATCTAAAATGTTTAGAGCGCTCTCATCGAGCAATGCGGATTTATTGTATTATTCATATGATGCGATGCATTCCAAATTTATTCCTCAAATAAATTATTGAACGGAAATAATTATTTAACTATTATTGAAAAAATAAATGAAGCAGAAATTATTGATCGTCGATTATGATTCATCGATTATGAGATTTGAATTATACTAATTTGGTCACTCCTTGTTAGTTACAAGTGATTTATTTTCACTTCCCTTAACCACATATTTTTTTATTTGCAATGTATATTCACCGAGTACTTTTTCAGAATTTTTGTCGCGACTTAGTATTCGAATGGAAAAAGTTTGCGATTCGAAGCAGGTTTCATCTAATCCAATCCCACGGACCTTGACACAATACGTGAGGCTTCGGAACACTTGCGCGTGATACCATGCTTTACGTTTTCAAAAACTCGTAACTGTACTCCCGAAACAATACGCGCATTTCAAGTCACTAAATGTTTTCAGTTGGTTTGCTGCAACACTTCGTTTTCAAATACCCGTAATTGCAATCACAACACAACACACGCATTCAAAGTCACTAAATGTTTTCAGTTGGTTTGCTGCAACACTTCGTTTTCAAATACCCGTAACTGCAATCACAACACAACACACGCATTCAAAGTCACTAAATGTTTTCAGTTGGTTCGCATCGCCATGGAACTGAATAGGCAAAACTGTGACCTGATTTGTGAGGGTTCATTCATTTTCCCCACACGCGACGGTGCCATAAATTGACTTTGTCATGAGATTGACTCTTTTAATTGACTTTGTCATGAGTGTAATGTGAGCGTCTCCCTGCACCCAATTTAGAATTCAATCCACATCGCCAGCAGCTGTTCCAAAAAATTATTCCTCTGTCGCTGACCTGTCAGAGCTCGCGCCCTGCAATTCAATTCAAACGCCTCATTTCCGGAATATTTATCCATTTTGAGGAGTTTATAATTTTGGCTGAATAGAAATTCTGTTGTAGGGAGTTTTGTGATGAAGCCAAATTAAAGAATTGGAATCCGATTAGGTCTCTCGACTTGTCCTTTCGTTTCATGAATCAAACATGAGTGTTGTCTAATTATGTTGGTGCCGCTACATAAAGGTAGACCTATAACGTGTGTCTCCACATAAATTAGGGGAAATATGATAATGCTTATAATGTAAGTGAGAATTAGACGTTGCTATTCATATGCTAAGGAATTTGTAGACGATAAGAGCTTCACGTTTTAATTTGTATGCGATAAAAATTAGAAAGAATTTTCATGAATTATAGAATCGTCAAAAAAATTTTCGAGGCACATACGAATGAAATTAAATGCAGATTTATTTATCTTATAATAATGCAGAATTAATCAACATTTATTACGCAAAAGCTACGAAAGATACGAAATTCTAATTAAGTTCAAATGAAAGAGGAATATTAATAATTTTATTCTAGATACAGTTTGGTTATAATAAGACTCGCCATAGCAAAATTGAAAAGTGACTTTTGAATCATTCTTTGTAAAGTTTACTTTTGTATAAAACTGTTTATGCAACTCCTCAATAATATTGATAATTTAGTTAGAATTTAAGTTGAAAGAAGTTAACATTTCAAGCACATATAATATATTTTAGTCTCTTTAGACAAATTTTCAGCCCATGCCTTTCGTACTTTATCTTAAGCCCAGTAGTGCGCTTCACATTTTTTTCAATCTCTCGTCAGTGATCCTGTTTCAAAAATATCGAAGTATTTTATAAAAGTCGTGTGAACGATATCACGATTTTTTATGGTTTACTTCCCTATAGAAATATCGCATTTGTTTGAGCTAGTTAGTAAAGTTATTCGAGTAATTGGCAATATACGTCAGAAAACAAAAGCCTCATAATCTTTCAGAGATGAAAATATAAAAACAGAGAAAACCCTAAGTATAACGCAAAATCTCACAACGCGATATAATTTTTAAACCAGAGAGAGTTCAGCCCTGTACTTTACGAGGCAAATTCGCATTCATTTGCTTCACTTTAATGAAAATGACGTCTTGATACGAGGGAAGAAACCTCGTAACGAATTTGCATAGCTCGAGAAGTCTTGAGAATCTTTTGCGCTCTCGGCAGACCGGCGCTCGGAGGCCGGTGTAATGAGACCCATCAGCTCCTGGCGTGCCCTCAGCTCGAGAGAATTCGTGGCATCGAAGCTCTTTTGAGATTTCTGAAGGGTTTTACCAAAGTTCCTGGGAGCTTAAGTTCTTGGAAAGGTTAAATAGAGGAGGCCGAGGCACTGGCCGAGAGAGCTGATGATTAATCAAAGTTCTGTTCACTGGAGATGCGACATGAGTGTGATGGTGAGAACAGCCTTTTATCGGAGTATCGGAGAGATGCTTGCAAGTATCGTCAACATCCTCATTGTAAGATGTTTACTCAGTCCTTGACTCAGTTGATTCATTTGACTCAGTCCTTGAGATGCTTGCACAGTTTCAGCCAAAATTAGAAACGAAAAAGTGTAAGGAAAATGACACTTCGCTGAGATATTCGCTTCATGATTCATTGAGAACACGTGAACAGTAAATTTAGTTAACCCTTCATCTTCATAAGTTGTTTAATTAATTAATTGTTGTTGCGTTAGTTCCCGATCAGTCTCTTAAATTCATCGAGGGCAGCGTACTCAGTAATTTGAAAATTTATTTGTGTACACTTGTGTTCACCCTACTGTTCCGTGACTGATGTATTGTAACTCAAAAATTGAAGTATTTTAAACGTGGCATTATAAGGTACGATATTTTCCTAAGCGAAGTATGCAAATGTAACTCTGTAAAATTGTCCAGCTAAGTCAAATGTCGTTGTTAGAATGTTTTGCCTCTTGATATCTGTATGAAGATACCGTTATTGTATTTTTAGAATTTGAGAACCTCTCTTGAACTTTAAGTACGACCACATCGAAACACTTCGGGTAAAAACCTTCTCATTCGTTAATAACAACATCATCACTATAACTTCCTATACAGATATGAAAAAACGCAAGCATCACATTTTTTTCAGTCACATAACAATTTTCCGTCAAGAGAATTTCCAGTGAGGTTTGTAGCGTAGCCTCCTAGACTTTCAAATCAAATATAAATAAACATCTTCTCCAAAAAACATCTACAAATAAACATCTCTTCTCAATAAAAATCTATCAACAAATTTCTTCTCCAACAAACATTTCTTCCCAATAAACTTCTATCAATAAATATCTTCTCCCAATAAACGTTTACAAATAGACATCTATAAACAAACATCTCTTCCCAAGAAACATCTATCAATAAAAACCTCTTCCCAATACACATCTATCAATAAACATCTCTTCCCAATAAACATCTATCAATAAACATCTCTCTCCAATGAACATCTATCAATAAACATCTCTTCTCTGGACTCGTACGAGAGTCAATAACACGGCACACGAGCAGATGGTGATTCGAGAGGCCCTGCATAATTCAGAGCTACATCGACCCCCAATGCGAGGGTATCTGTGATACGAGGGTCACTTGCCTCTGGTCACTTGCCCTCTGGCTGACTCTGTGTATTTTAGCATCATGCTGTCGCTGACCTGACCAGGATTCCCAAACTACATATTAACGACGTCGTAGAGCAGTGGTGCCCAACCTTGTTGGAAGTACTGAACTCCACAAGTTCCACGTATGCATTTATCGAACCCTTCGTAGTTAAAAAATAAAGAGCGTTTTTTCTTCAAATTCAGAACTTATGTATATGAATATATATTGTATTAGTGCATAAACTCTAACATGCCAAACTCTGGGGTTCGTTCGAACTCAGGTAGATAGGGCAGTCGTACCACTCTCGTAGAGGTAGATAGAGCAGCGTAAGTTTTATCACGTTAACTTAAGCTTTTAGCTATTTTGCTACCACGTGGTAAATTGATTACAAATGTGTTATCTAGACTGGCATGCCGACATGGAATATTTGTGATCGAACCTGTTTTCTTTTTTGCTACTATCGCGAAGTCACTTTTTCTGATATTAAAGTAATTTTTATAGCTCTTTAGAAACACGTCCCGTGCATTTCAATTTAAATTTTCACAAACGCCTTCCAATATACCTAATTATGCCTGCACAGTATTGATAAACAGACACTTCATTTTTTCCACATATATTTTCCTTACCTATGGCGAATTCTCATTTTTTACCTAGGCTTTCACATATCCATCATTAAAATCTTGTGAAATATTTATAATTGTTCTTTCGGAATTTTTTATAAGCCTCTTCTCGAATGTTTGGAGGCCCAACCTCATCAAACTAGGCTGGTTTGACCTGGCACAAGCTGGCTGGTGTCTAAATTTGGCATCAGTCAATCTCCGGGGATGCATCTGGTGGTAACTATGGCAACGCCAGCCCTCTTCTTCCCTCTCCTTCCCCCTCAGCAATCACAAGCTCCACTTTTGCAGCGGTTTAGATTAATACCAACGCGCAAACGATGATGATGATGATGATTATGGCGATGATGGTGATGGTGAGAGCCGAATGCCAATCATGTTTTTTTTAGCGTGGCTATTGCCAATTAGCGGCTTTGAATTCCAGGCCTTCGTTAATTTGAAACTGGACAAAGAAGTAGTTTCAGATAACCAATTTTAGAAAACTTTAGGTGTAACGAGGCAATCGATCGGCTTGTGTTTGTGGGCTCGGAACTTAGCGGTAGTTCCGCACTTCTCGTTGTATCGTATTGGCTTACCTAAGCGTTTTGTTTATATCATATTTATACTGATGGTCCGTTTAATTATTATTGTCGACTTTAGCGTCATGTTTATATCGTATTTATACTAATGGTCCGTTTAATTATAATTTTCGATGTTATTTTTTGAGATGACGCTGCCGTAACCAAGTTTTACGAGACATTAAATGCCAGAAAACATTTCTATGGAAGTGTATGAAGTTGCTTCAAATGAGCGACGCTCGTGGAATTCGACACATATCATAAATAGTGGGTTATAGTAAAATTGAATTTGTGGCCTATCGTTTAATTTAGGTGAAACAATTTCATTTGAAACAGACCAAACATTTTCTTGGGAAATGCTGATTACTTCATGAAATAATATTTCGTGATAAAAACAGGAAAATAACCTCCTGTTAGTAATTTTTAATTCCGCTTGTTATTTTAATTTTTAATCAATGACAGTTCCACTAGTCTTCAGTTTTGCAAATGAATGCACGCTGAAATATACATATTTTTTTGAAAGCGCTTTTGCTTCCAACAAATTAGGAATTCCAACTACTATGTAACCCGCTGCACACATTTTCATAGTTAGAACACTCGCAGTCTCCGACAACAAGAATTAGAATAAGACCTCCCAACCCTCATTATTCCTCTATGGACATAATAGAGGAAACAATGTATGCTCATTTCTAGGGGGGAAAATACACCTGTTCATCTTCGGATAGCCAATAGAAAGGCTTTATTTCAAATAAACTTTGTGACGTCACCAAACCGTAGTGGCGTTAAGCCAATAGTGGAGCTTGATTTGGGGGTAGCAGTGCTACCAGATGGAATATGAGCGCTGCTATTGGTTCGTTGCCGTGACGTCAGCAAAACCACAACGTCAACAAAAAAGACTTGTTTGAACCTACCCTGTTTCCTCTACCGTGTCTATGGATAAAAACGTAGACCAAGAGGAAAGAAAGTAACATTTCAACTATTTACTACACATTTAAGTTTCATTGTTTTTTTTTCCTTCCGTACTTCTTTACGCCCAATAGTGCATTGTATATTTTTTTTAATCTCTCGTCAGCGATCATGTCTTCCAGTCTCCGTATCAACTCTACCAGGAGGGCTCACATCTTGTTCCATTAACAGCTGCTGAAAATTGCAAGGATCTCCTTCTCTAGATCACGAAGACAACGTGTCCGAGATGCCCTCGTGAAGAAAGAAAGGTGACCTGACCTGTCTCCATTACCGAAGCATACGGTGTGGCGCTAATCTCCATCAAGATAAAAACAGCGAGCGTCTCCCCTCGCTGATTAACAAGGGTGCATTGATCACGGTGCCTCGGACACGAGCACCTTCATTAATCTCGTTAGGGTTGTCCTCGCGTCAGCGCAGACGACGGTCACGGATATTCTTGTCGTCTGTTTGGCCTCGAATGTCACTGCTATTTCCGGCGCTCGTGTCATCTGAACCTCTCTAATGGTTCAATTATGCAAGTCATATGAAGTTTCGACACGGGAAGTTCTTCGGTGAACCTATTATGAAGTTGTGATCTGTATACTTGTGATACTCTGATCGTTTTCTTAGCGTGCTTCCAAGTCACCGTTCACGTTCTGCTTTCGTAGTTCACATTGAGGAAAATTTAAAGCCTTCTTTTTAGTAACAACAGAGGGCATTATTTGAAATTCTTTCAAGCTTTATTGTGAAAACGACTTATAACGAATTACGATTTCATGACGAATATTTCTGAGCAACTAGTTATACGAGTTGAATATTTGTGAAGGAAAGGATCACAGATGGTCTAGTCATTTTATACCATAATTACCGCAGAAATTAGTTCAGAAGCCGACACCGATCTCTCGGTTTGGAGAGCGTTTTACGGGGTCGTTCTCTCAGTTGGGTCGACAATACACAGAGATTCTCTTTTGAGGATAATTATAATTACCGATGTTATTTTTCAGATGTTTACTCTTTAACGTCATGCAAAGCCGGACTGTGTATTGTTTTGTATTTAAGAACATACCTTTATTTACCTAGTTTTCTGGATGGTATTAATGTTGCATTTGAATGTTGTGAAATTCAAGAGTTTTACGAAAACTGCACAAAAATCGTGAACTTTTTTTAGGAAAGTATGAAAATCGTCTATCACGGAGTTTCCGCCGAGGCTGGAGTATCTTTAAGTATGGTTAGTTTATATTTATATGTAGATATGTAGCCCGACAAATAAAGTCCTCAGTATTGCACCTGGAAAAATGTCTTGCTACAATGGTGCGCTGACTTCCACTTTCAATTCCATGAGTCGTCAAAGCATGGAAATAACCTATATTTAATTAAGTTTTCTAGCATCGTTTCACTACAGAGGTATGAACGTTCATAAATCGTATTTTACCTTCATTGTACCTGTCAATGATATTCCTCCATTACTTATTGTAAATAGAATTCTGTATTCAACGAAGTTTATCCTAATTTTCACCGTCAGGTTTCTCGAGTCTTCTACTGCGACAAAACCTTCTCTCTGTTTATTATCATGAAGGATTTAGCCTTGAAACTCAATCAAGTAATTAAATTCAATAAAAATTGAGACTTCGAGCAATTGAAACTGTCAACGGATTGAATTGAAATATGAGGGGATTTAAAATAAATTTTGAATGGATTGAAATTGAATTTGGAATGGATTGGAATTGAAACTGAAATTCAAGGTTTGAAATGCATCAGAGATTCAGCCATGCTTGCGTGCAAGTTCTATCAGATCTTTTCAATCTCTCCCCACCAGCACGCAACTTACCGCTCAGTTACTCTCCTCTTTCAAAGAATTAACAGGGAATTGATCTCCTTCTCGTACAGAAGATTGATTTAACGTCCTTCAAAGACCACTGGACACAAACTGGCGTTCAAGTCAGCTTTGTCAAGAGTGCTCAATCCCTCTCCGTAATCCTCCAGTTCTTGCTTTTCCGAATGAAAGTTTACTACGAAGATCGCTCGGCATCTGGTGACCCTCCAAGGATCTCAGAAGCTGAGTAGTTTTTACAGTGAAATTTAATTGTAAAAATTCTCAAACTTGAGGATTTTAACGAGGGAATCGCGACACGGGTTCCATTCACTGATAGCAACAATGCCAGCTCTGTGGAGATCTGTGAATCTGATCGATTGAACTTGCTTCCTAAAAAAGGGACATTGAGCTCGCTTCCTAGTAATTCTTTTCAGGATTCCAATGGAAAGGCCATCGACTACATAATAAAACACAGTTGTTGGCTGCTTGGCTGGTCGGTGCGTGTGTCTGACGCTCTTCAGGATGCTTAATGACCGTACGAGTTTTACCATTGCACAATTACAAGAATATCTTAATCGCGGGTACTATGAGGATGGATATATTTATTTGTCATCCACATTTGGAAGATTTATTTAAGCAAAATATTGAATCCCGTCATTTTTGACGGGTCGTGTACACTAGTCTTTCTATATTAGCGACACACATTGGGATTCCTACTGAAAACAATGCAGCTTACACTACAATGCCAATTATTCGGCCTTGCTAGAAATCCTCGCGATTTTAACAACATTTTTTTCGCAATTTCTTCCTTTTCATTGCATTATTTCATAATTGCTCGATGTCCTATTCCTAGAGATTATTTGACATTAGCTGAGTTATCGAGTATGAAATAATTATATGTCTTCATGATAGTGAACACTGATTTCAAATCTTACTACAAGCATATTTTGCACTACAATACGTCTTGTAACGCCAGCAATTCACAAAATAACACCACCATATTGGCAGCACGCCGAGAACCATAACGGGCCTCTTGAGGGCCAGAATTCTCCCTCCACCGAAATATCACTCCTGCAACTAATCACAATAATTGCCCATTGATGTGCCCGGCCAACATTATATAATGTTCTCCGCCCATGGCCTCATGCCGTGGTCCCATTACAGTATCGGGGCGACGCTCTCTCTGCTCAGTATTGAACTCCTTCACACAGATGTTATGTAGAGGCTCCACACACATCTGTATAGGATGCTTCTACACACGGTTTGTATTGAAGACCTCTACACACATCTGTATAGGGTGCTTTTACAAGCAAAAACCTCTACACACGTTGTGTATTAGATACCTCTGCATACACTTGGCGTTGGAAGACCTCCACGCACATTCTGTATTAGAAGTCTGCACAACGTGTTGAAGGTCTGGTGAAGAACAGCTCGACAAGATCATATGGAATGTTGTCGCATTGATATTGTGTAGATTGTCTCTGCTCACACTGCTCTGGGAAATCTAACTCAGTGGTGTTGAACGCTATCACACAGTCTGTCTGGAATTGCTACTCGTAGATATCGCATTGTAGGTCTCTGCAGGCTATCTATACACCGTGTCCCTGCAAGGATATCGAAATGAATTTTTGCACACCTTGCTTCTTTGCTAACTAGTCACGAAAATAACTTCCCGTTTGCGCTACGAATTTGTCTCCAACTTTTTGTCATTTGATCCATGAATTTCTGCAACACTTCACGGCATTAAATTTATCAATGTCTGCCCAACGTCATGATAGGGAATTCATGAACTTCTATTGGGCATTGAACTCGTAAATTTTTATTAACGTCATGGCCCTGAATCTATGAATGTCCGCCCAACTTCATGATATTGAATTCATAAATTTCACGTTGACAATGAATTCAATGGATAACTTCATGACATAGAATTCATGAGACACTTAATTCACTAATGCCTGTTCAACTTCATGACACAGAATTAAAATATTTCCCGACTTCATGACAGAATTTACCCAAAATTCACAGAGTTAAATTTCTGCACATAGACGCGACATTGCAGTTCTACACAGCTGCCATATTGGATTTCGGGAAAGGACACTCGCAAGCACAATGCCCTCGCGACCCGAGATATCCGATGGTTCTGTCATTACTATTGATTGCGGCTCTCATTCTCGTGATCAAACCATCCCCAATCGCGAGGCGTTTCCTTCTATTTTCCCTCGCACTCGCGCCATCGGTACACTGGATACAAAGGCTCGATGGATGGATTTTGCGTTTGTTTTTATGGTACAGAAATTGGTCGAGAAGGGTTATGGAGCAACAAAATAGAAACGTGCGCTGCAAGATCTTGCGCTTGCATATAATAGTGGCGGGAGACAGAACGTGTGCGTGCACAGGACAACAGCTCGAGACACCATGTGTGTGTGTGTCTATGTATATGTGTGTACGAGACACCATGAGTGTGTGTGTGTGTGCGCACATTACAGAACCAGACGACGGTCGTTCAGTATGAGGCGAGGCCCATTTCAGCCCCCGGGGGGCACGCCATTGCTCCCAAACGACAGAATTTATGGAAATGCGGTAGAGGGAACCGCTCTGAGTCATGCTCAAGCCTCCAGCTTGCGTCCCGCTCAATAGAGTGGATTATTTCCTGGTCCCTGAAGCTTTAACCGCGGAGCTCGGGCGGGAATCCTATGCTTTTAGTAAAACCACCAAAAAATTTTCATTTCAAAAACACAGGAAGTTCGGGAAGAACGATGACATGTTTTTCAGAAGCTGCATTTCTCCAACGAGATATACGTCTGCTTGTATAAATTTTGTTTTGAGTGGTGACAAAAGAAGCTTCGCTTTCTGGCACAAATTGTAGCCTGCTTCGAGTGAAAGAAGGGTATATTGTGGTAATTTGAACGATTTACTGGATGTTTCTGGAGTTTCACTTCAAATCCATCTCTGCTCGCATGCGAACGTAAGGTTAATTTAAGAGCCAAACATAGTAATGATATTTTTCGCTACCGCACTTATTTAAATATAACAGCAAAAAGATTATGTTGAGTTTTGAAGAGGAAATCTTCACACTGATACTCGTCTTGTATTTTTGCTTTTACATTATCTGTTCGGCTAAGCATATATGACGTTGTACATCCCATACACTTTTCATCGCATGTTATTCTGTTTATACTTCGCTTTCGACTGTACTCTGCAACTATCTTGCGTAACTCATATCTATTTCTTTCAGGGTCTTCAGCTTTGTTCTGTACTTCTGCAGAGTTAATCTTTCTAACTTCCCTCCCAACATCGCACTTTCTTTCGATTTTCGTAATATTCGTACAATTATCGCGCGTTCCTTCCCAATGTCGTATTTTCCTCCAATTTTCATGATTTTCCGACCATTTTTCGTATATTCCTGCCCAACATCGTATTTTCTTTCGACTATTGGTAATTTTCTGACCATTTTTCGTATTTTCCTCCCAATATCGTTGTTTGTCCCTAGCTTCTTCATATCCCTCACTGCGTCCCTAGATTGACTCCGGCCATATTGTTCCCGACCGAAGCTTATCTTTATTGCTCGACCGCACACAGAGGGGCGAATGTTACTCAAATACTGTCCGACTCCCTCGTCATTTCGTGGAGCACACATCTGAAAAGATTCCTCGTGTGTTGTAGCGTTCAATTCCCGAGTCATGCCCGCACCCTGTAGAATTTCCGAGCTATGTGCGGACCCTGTTGAATTTCCGTGTCATGTGCGGACCCTGTTGAATTTCCGTGTCATGTGCGGACCCTGTTGAATTTCCGTGTCATGTGCGGACCCTGTTGAATTTCCGTGTCATGTGCGGACCCTGTTGAATTTCCGTGTCATGTGCGGACCCTGTTGAATTTCCGTGTCATGTGCGGACCCTGTTGAATTTCCGAGCTATGTGCGGACCCTGTTGAATTTCCGTGTCATGTGCGGACCCTGTTGAATTTCCGTGTCATGTGCGGACCCTGTTGAATTTCCGTGTCATGTGCGGACCCTGTTGAATTTCCGTGTCATGTGCGGACCCTGTTGAATTTCCGTGTCATGTGCGGACCCTGTTGAATTTCCGTGTCATGTGCGGACCCTGTTGAATTTCCGTGTCATGTGCGGACCCTGTTGAATTTCCGTGTCATGTGCGGACCCTGTTGAATTTCCGTGTCATGTGTGGACCCTGTTGAATTTCCGAACTATGTGCGGACCGTGTTGAATTTCCGTGTCATGTGCGGACCCTGTTGAATTTCCGTGTCATGTGCGGACCCTGTTGAATTTCCGTGTCATGTGCGGACCCTGTTGAATTTCCGAGCTATGTGCGGACCCTGTTGAATTTCCGTGTCATGTGCGGACCCTGTTGAATTTCCGTGTCATGTGTGGACCCTGTTGAATTTCCGAACTATGTGCGGACCCTGTTGAATTTCTGTGTCATGTGCGGACCCTGTTGAATTTCCGTGTCATGTGCGGACCCTGTTGAATTTCCGAACTATGTGCGGACCCTGTTGAATTTCTGTGTCATGTGCGGACCCTGTTGAATTACCGTGTCATGTGCGGACCCTGTTGAATTTCCGAACTATGTGCGGACCCTGTTGAATTTCCGTGTCATGTGCGGACCCTGTTGAATTTCCGAACTATGTGCGGACCCTGTTGAATTTCTGTGTCATGTGCGGACCCTGTTGAATTTCCGAACTATGTGCGGACCCTGTTGAATTTCCGTGTCATGTGCGGACCCTGTTGAATTTCCGAACTATGTGCGTACCCTGTTGAATTTCCGTGTCATGTGCGGACCCTGTTGAATTTCCGAACTATGTGCGGACCCTGTTGAATTTCCGCGTCATGTGCGGACCCTGTTGAATTTCCGAACTATGTGCGGACCCTGTTGAATTTCCGCGTCATGTGCGGACCCTGTTGAGTTTTCCAGCCCTGTGCGGACCCTGTTGAATTTTCCAGCCCTGTGCGGACCCTGTTGAATTTCCGCGTCATTTGCGGACCTTGTTGAGTTCCAGCCCTGTGCGGTCCCTGTTGAAGTTCCGTGTCATGTGCGGACCCTGTTGAATTTTCCAGCTTTGAGCGGACCCTTTTGAATTTCCCTGTCATGTGCGGACCCTGAGGAAGGTTTTCTATTTAATGCTATGAATTTGAGGCTGACGAAGAGATGCTCTTTTGTGTTATTTTTCAGAAGTTTTTTGTTTATTTCAGCACCTGAATAAGAAGGCAATTTTGCTGGTTAGAATGAATACAGTAGGCAATGCAAAATTTCAACACAATTTAATTGAAATATCTCCATGGAAGGCTGGCTGAACAATCCTTTTGAATTGAAAAGGCGTTTGCCAGAAAATTATTCATCCACATCAATGAAACAAATAGAGTTTTTTATAAGCCCAACTAAACGGATCCCCTTTATCTGTAGCTACGGGCACCAAAAATAAAAATTAACTTCCAATTTTCCTCGTTGCTTTCATATGAAATGAATACTGGTTGCACATAGCGTTAAACCTGCATGCACATCTGGTGCCTAAGAAATGCTGAATAGTTACTTCAACTGTTTCGATTTTCTCACATTGCTGTCAACATCACTAGCACTGCTCTTTTCCCTTACTGTAAAAGTAAGCAATGAATTGCTGTAGGCAGTACCTTTGTCTTCTAAGTTTCCTTTAAGACTTTAATTAATATTCAAAGTGTCGGTAACCTTGTAACCAAAGCTCGTGAAATAATTACCATGAACTAATCACCTTCAGCGTGGGTGTAAATGTGAGGGTACGTGGGAAAAGGATAAGATGCGAGCAGTTTCGGAGGGTAGCACGTTTGTGTTCCTAAAGCGACGAGCTTACAGACAGTGCATAAACAAGGATAAACAACCGCACAAAATTGTACGTCCGAGTTCACATCGCTGTGTATTAAAAAAAGTGTATAAATAACAGTATAACAGCTGTAAGTATTTTTATTTTTGCGCATAAATAACAGCTGTAAGTAATTTTACATTTGTGTTCACAATACTGAAACTTGAGAAATTGTGCAAAAACAGGATTGAACAACTACAAGAAATTGTACGTCTGCGTTCACACCATGGCATACTTATGAACAGTGATCGAATAGAGATAAACAACTGCAAAATAAAAGTCGCTAAGACACTTTATTCCTTCGTGTTCATGCAGACGCGCGTGCTTTTCAACGATCAAAAAAGAAGGCAATAATTAAAAAGTTCTGCAAAGATTCTTCCGCAAGTTTCGAGTGATTTGAATACAAAAGGCTTCACCTGACAAATATCCCAACGTGAACGAATGACAGCCTGAGGGCTCCCATCAAAAAGCAGCATTTGAGGGCCGTACTCAGCAGCCCTTGGCACAAAAAGATCACGATCAGGTAATTGATCAAAATGGCCACATTCATGAGAGGAGTTGTCCTCCCAAATATTTTATTTATATTTTCTTGTGCCCAGCACTCCTTTCAATTATGGCAAGTGCCTTGGACAGATACTTCAGTCAGAAATTTGAGCTTTTTCAGGGATTTTGGGCCAGACTTCGTTCGGGAATGTCTTTTGTAGCCGCGGCACGCGGGGAATCTTGACGTCGTGTCTTCAGGTTTGGATTTTGCCAGAGAAGCTTGGCCGTTTCTGAAAGAGGAATTTTTCCTCTGCATAAAATTTATCGCCGCTTCTGAAAGAGGAAGTTTTCTCTCGGCATAAAATTTATCGCCGTCTTTGAAAAAGGAAATTTTTCCTCTGCATAAAATTGATCGCCGTTTTTGAAAGAGGAAACTTTCTCTCGGCATAAAATTTATTGCCGTTTTTGAAAGAGGAAATTTTTCCTCTGCATATAATTTATCGCCGTTTTTGAGAGAGGAAATTTTCTCTCGGCATAAAATTTATTGCCGTTTTTGAAAGAGGAAATTTTTCCTCTGCATATAATTTATCGCCGTTTTTGAGAGAGGAAATTTTCTCTCGGCATAATATTTATTGCCGTTTTTGAAAGAGGAAATTTTTCCTCTGCATATAATTTATCGCCGTTTTTGAGAAAGGAAATTTTCTCTCGGCATAATATTTATTGCCGTTTTTGAAAAAGGAAACTTACCTTGGCATAAAATTTATTAGAGTTTCCGAAAGAGGATATTTTTCTTTAGCATGAAATTTACCGTTAATGTGGTTTCAAAACCAAGGTAATTTCTGTATTGAGAATGGTTTCCCTAGATTTTATAAATGCCGCATCAAATTTCATTATCTCGAGGTTTAATGCCTTGGAGCTAAAACGGTGTCAAGAAGAAAATTTCACTCTAAATTGTTTCATCTTCTTTTAAATATATTATGTATCTCGTATGGACTATATTATTTGCAAATACTTCAATGAAAACAGATCGGTTAGGGATAATCTCAAATGTCAGTATGAGTCAGTAGGGATAATCTCTTAGCATTAGTTTTTCAAATTCCCGTCTTTGAGGTTCGGATAATCAATGATGAAATCCTCTTTTTCGTTTTTTATTGCGTTACAAGCCAGCAACACGAAAATTCATATCTTCGATGTTCGAATAGTTAATGATGAATCTCGTTTTTGAGATTCTCTCTCGGTTTTGATTGTGTTACAAGCCAGCAACACGAAAATTCACATCTTCGATGTTCGAATAGTTAATGATGAATCTCGTTTTTGAGATTCTCTCTCGTTTTTGATTGCGTTACAAACCATCAACACGAAAATTCACATCTTCGAGGTTCGAATAGTTAATGATGAATCTCGTTTTTGAGATTCTCTCTCGGTTCTGATTGTGTTACAAGCCAGCAACACGAAAATTCACATCTTCGATGTTCGAATAGTTAATGATGAATCTCGTTTTTGAGATTCTCTCTCGTTTTTGATTGCGTTACAAACCATCAACACGAAAATTCACATCTTCGAGGTTCGAATAGTTAATGATGAATCTCGTTTTTGAGATTCTCTCTCGGTTTTGATTGTGTTACAAACCAGCAACACGAAAATTCACATCTTCGATGTTCGAATAGTTAATGATGAATCTCGTTTTTGAGATTCTCTCTCGTTTTTGATTGCGTTACAAACCATCAACACGAAAATTCACATCTTCGAGGTTCGAATAGTTAATGATGAATCTCGTTTTTGAGATTCTCTCTCGGTTTTGATTGTGTTACAAACCAGCAACACGAAAATTCACATCTTCGATGTTCGAATAGTTAATGATGAATCTCGTTTTTGAGATTCTCTCTCGTTTTTGATTGCGTTACAAACCATCAACACGAAAATTCACATCTTCGAGGTTCGAATAGTTAATGATGAATCTCGTTTTTGAGATTCTCTCTCGGCTTTGATTGTGTTACAAACCAGCAACACGAAAATTCACATCTTCGATGTTCGAATAGTTAATGATGAATCTCGTTTTTGAGATTCTCTCTCGTTTTTGATTGTGTTACAAACCAGCAACACGAAAATTCACATCTTCGATGTTCGAATAGTTAATGATGAATCTCGTTTTTGAGATTCTCTCTCGTTTTTGATTGTGTTACAAACCAGCAGCACGAATCTATGAAGTCATTTTAACGTCCACGACAGAAACCAAATTTCACAGCACGGAATGAAGCAATTTTTTCCGTACATTTTTGTGAAACGAGCTCTGTGGAGCATTCCAGATTTTAGTGGAACATTCTGCGAGCTCCGAATTTCCCGCAATGTCGTGAAATCTTCCATTAAAAGTTATCATGTCAGAATGACGGCCATCATGAAAACCGAACAAAAATACCGCCGAGTTTCGTCCAAGCTTTGCTTTTGAAGGCAGCACCGAAGCCAGACAGATCATGAATTCTTCAGGACTGTCCTGGAGTCATTGAATGCGCTATGGGAGTCTTTACTGCAAATGGAATGCGAGTCACACATCGTGAGGAATGCCCCAAAATCCCCGTCCTCCCAAAAAATATGAGAAATGGCAGCTTCTTACCGGACGTGAAGGAAAGTAAAAGACTTGCCTCCAGGAGAATCTGTGCGAATCTTGGGGGAAATATCACCTCTCCAGAGGCAGGTGATGCTTGCCTGAACGGCAATCTTAAAGCTATTCAAGGAGTCATCGTGACTGCCCGGCAGCCTCTGATGGAGGCCTAGTTCCTTAGATACCTTCGTTCGCCCGCCACAACGCATTCATTTCTTCTGCAACTGCGCTGGAAAAAGTCGTCCAACACCAGCCGCCCTAACGCCTGTTCCAAGTTTTCTGGATGGCTTCCGTCCGCAACATTTGCGGTGGATGCTGCAAGGGGCTGATGTTTGCTTTTATTCTCAAATAACTTGAAGCTGCTCCTCATTTGACCGTTCCATTCGGCAGATAGTTACTCATACATCCAGAAAACAGCATGATCAAAACGAATTTAAAGAAGTTCATTTAAAAAAAAACATAAATATTGCATTTGCTAGTGTAATTTGACCCAACAGAATATTTTTCCTCCCACAATTGTTGCTGAACATGAAGTCTTTTAATGATAGCGTAAAAAAAACTGGAAAGGAAACTGCCATGAGTCCGACGAAATATCTTCAGGTCATTTTGTTCAGACACATTTACTTGTGATGCGAAGATTTCTCTCTTTTCCTGACGCTTCATTATTGGAACCTGAACATCTTATTTGTGGTGTTGAAGTGATGTTAAAATCTGGAGCTACATGCAATCCCAACTGCCTCTTCTTACTAAAAACATATGTTTGCAGTTGTGGAGACTGCAATATAATTTAAAACGGCTTCTTGTGCGCATACGAAAAGCATTTAATGCTATATGACGGTTTAACACCTTGACTGCGGCAGGTAAAGTTGAAGTTTAAAATTCAACTAAAATTTAAAGACATTTGTAGTACGTAATGTTGAAAATAGCAAACATTAACCGGTTCGTGGCTTCATTTAGCTTTAATTACGTATTTATATAAATGATTTTGTGACTACTTGTGGATCAGAAACATTATGAAAATTCCCCTCCGTGTACCGCCGGTGGCTTACGTCGCAGTCAAAGTGTCAAACTCGTATCAGATTTTACCTTACTTTTTGATCGAACATCTCATGAGATCTGTATTCTCAAATGACAAAAAAATACTCATTGGTCGTATTAACGACCATGGGCTTAGGATGTTAGTAAAAAGAGCATACTCTATTACTTACATAGTCTTTGCACCGAGGAATAGCTCTCTGGATGCTCAAAATAAAGGTAGTAAAGAAATAAATTGACACACATGAGACGAATAAATAAAATTCGAGCAACTCAGGGTTGTAATCGACAATATAACTGCGCAAACTTGCACACAAAATTTATATGTTCGTTCAGTATTAGAAAAGCACGTACTGTCTCCTCAAAAAAAATTCGTGGAATTGTTTAAAGACACACATTTCGAGATAGAAAGTACACGAAAATAGAGCCCCTGCAAATGAGCAGCGCACGCGTTTCATTCTAGGGCTTCACATTTTAATTTGAACCAGAACTGTTGATGATTTCTCGACGGAGTTTCACTATATTCGATTATTTTTGTAATTGCAGTTACGGGTCGCAAAAATACTTCCATGTTTTTGCCTCGCGTTCTGATATTGATAGCTTTGTGATAATAAAGCATATGAGGAGAAAATCCTTAGATGTTTACTCGTACTCATAATTTCCTCTTGTACCAACACGAGCCGCATCTTTATAGGGCAGGAGCAACCGCAAACCTTTCGCAATTACGGAAGGCGTTTCCTGGTTGTTTTTGTTTCTCTCGCATTAGATACTACGGCAGGAGAAACTTTACATGTGCGCATGTGATCAAGTTTTCCTGTACAATAAAAAATTTCACCCGCCTCAACATTGCTTTAATATCCACACTAATGGTTTCGTGGAGAGTTTGCCCCGCAAACACGGAAATCTCGTTTGTGATGACGAAAAGGGTACCGAGGAAAAGCAATATGGCCGCAATATCCCCGGCCCAAATTTATGGTGCAATAACTGCTTGCGAGGCACACAAGACTGGCGCGACAGACCAGTTTTCTAATACAACACCGAGCGTCCTTTTACGAAAACAACGGCGGTCTCTTAGTCGTCAATCAAAGAGGCTTTCCGCTCCGGTCGGGGAGCCCGTAAATTGTACAGTTAAATTCTCAGGAGCGTTTCCCTCGAGAAGGACGTTTTGCGCACTCAACGGAAATTTCTTCAAGGAATGGGACTCCCCACGAGGATTTCATAATGGCAGTTATTCGCTTTGTTTTTGTCACAATTTACAGGATAAGTCATTTTAAAGAAAGCTGTGGTGTATTTTTTCTGATGAATAAGAAAAGACGAAAGGAACTGAGTTTTTATTGATTGGCGACATATCTCATAATTAATGAAACAGCTTGTGCTAAGATTGCCGTATATATAACTACAGAGTCTTAGAATTAAAAAAAATGGCTTCATAACTCATCGAATAAAAATATCACAGTTTTTTACACTCATTATGAAATCACAAAACGGAGCATTGAAGGCTTAAATTGTTTTACGTTTTGAAACTTCTGATAAAATTTCATTAAAACATTATCCAGTATGAGAGAAAAGATATTTTGCAGTGCATATTGATTTGGTACATTTTCTCGATTGTAGATTTTTATCAACAGTTACATTATCACGGTCAGGTAAGACTGCAAATTATTTGTTTTTGAATACGCACTCAAATAGATACGAGCCGCGAAACTAGTTATGTAAAATAATTTTCCCAAACGTTCTTTGGTATGGAAAATATCATCATTTTTCAAATCCCGTTTCTTAGTTCTGTGTTTCGATTGAAAAGCACGGAGACTTGGGAAAATTGATCTCGCATTAATATTATTCCATCATGCTAGGCAACACCGAACCCAGTCTAACTTTCTCGCCGGAGTATGCAGATTTTTCGCCACCTAAGCGATTTCATTGCTTGGGCGGAGAAAAACATTCATGTAGGCGGCGAAAAGTTAGACTGGGAAGCAAAGCAACATAAAAGCATCCTGACTACAAAACATGCATCGAGTCAAACATTTGAGACTTTTTATCGCTTACAACAGCGTCCCAAAATTCATGTATGTGTGATACGTAGTGAGTTATTTCAGCTCCACATTTCTTGTGGACTCAGCCTTTTGTAACCTGCATGTTTTTCAATCTGAAGTATTATGTTAATTTGACCTGCGTATTTTTTTCATGTGTATTTTAATATTACACCTGAACTCTTTTCATGCACTAGAAGTTTTTCCGTTCGGGATCGCCCTTCTAGTAATGAGTATTTTAACAAGCCAATCATCCCGATTGATTCAATCCTTGGCCATTTTAGGAGTCTACCTCTACGCTGACTCACTCTAAAAATAATTTCGTAACTTGTTTCCAATAGAAGAGAACCGCTTTCAAAATCAGCCGAACTGACTGTGACTGCTAAATAGCACCGGTGGTAAACATTGCGTCAACAAAATAATTGAATTGTGTTTGACTTATAAATTCGATGGAATGGTACGGGAATTTGCTGTATTCCATGGGGAAACAATGTGTGTTTTGTCAGAGCAGCGATTCGAATTGGAAAATTTATTTTTCTTGTCGAGCGCATGCTTTAGACTGCACTGCTCTATTGCCTAACACACACTCTTGCCTGCTCTACCGGCTACTGGCTCACACACACACACACACAATCCTGACTGCTCTATAGCCTCACACACACTCTTGACTGCTCTATTGGCTCACACACACGCATACACACACACTCCTGACTGCTCTATAGCCTCACACACACTCTTGACTGCTCTATTGGCTCACACACACACACTCCTGACTGCTCTATAGCCTCACACACACTCGTGACTGCTCTATTGGCTCACACACACACACACACACACACAATCCTGACTGCTCTATAGCCTCACACACACTCTTGACTGCTCTATTGGCTCACACACACGCATACACACACACTCCTGACTGCTCTATAGCCTCACACACGCTCTTGACTGCTCTATAGCCAGACGCTCTTGACTGCTCTATAGCCTGACACACACACCATTTTTCTAAAGGCGTCTCTGACGAAGACAGATCGCCATTTTTGTGACTCTGAAGTCTCATTTTTTAACGGTAAGGTGACCGAGATCATAAATTTCCCACGACAATAAATCAATGAAAAGAATTTTGCATTTGAAAAGAGGCTGGCTCTGTGCAGCCGTTATTGAAGACTTACGGAAAGTCTGCGAAATGTTTCCTTTATTTTGTGTCATAAGCTCGCGAAACTCTCTGCTCCGATGGGAATTCAAAGAGCTTCGAGTTGTGAATGCAAAAATGTTAAGCCCCTGAGAAGAGATTTAAGTTTATTTGAAAGCGATCAAAAACGGACGAACCTTCCTCGAATGACTTGCGCACGACACGATATTAGTTTTAGGAGCGTAGAAACTTGTGCCAAAAATACTTGATATTGATTGAAATTGGAATAAATTTTCTACTTAAAAATGTTTCTTTATTCCCCATACGCCCACAATATATTAGCTGCTATTTTCTCAAGACATGAACTTGTACCTTGTAGCTCTGGTTTGATGTTCTAATTCAAATGTAAGTGACGTCGCGCTTTTTCTAAAGACTTTGAAGCATTAACAATATTATTTCCAATTATTTTACACAGCGTATGAGAGCTGATGTTTGTTATAACAGACTGCAAGGCACATTCGTTTGCAAATCTAAATGCTTTATTTCCAATGCGCCTACATATTTGAATCGGTTATAGAAGGTAAAGCAGTAGAAGTCATATTGCCACCAAACACTCGCTAGCACTCGCAATATAGTCATCATACACTTGTCGCTTTAGATTTACATTGGACGAACCATATACTGATCATACAACCGACTTGATGCTCGGACTATTACTTCTCGCAGGTCTCTCAGACAGATTGAGTTTGGTGCTCCATAAGGCTGTTCATTTTAGGCGCGAGACAGGTGCTCGGGAATGGCATTACTCCATCCGGGGTCCTCGGCTTCCACGACGGAATAATTTCTGCATCCAGCCGAGGTAAACCATTTGTTCAGTTTCGTCTGCAGTGCTCTGGGCTTTTGCAAAGTCATTTTTACGGGCAGCTTCATGGGTTCCAGGAATTTCATCCATCTTGGTGAAATTTGGACGTCCATTTGGACGTCCATGTACACTGAAATTTCAGAGATGAACTTGCCTTTGTCTCCGGCAGCGAACCGCGGAAGAGCACGTGTCCTCTCTTCAAGTGTTATGTTTAAATTTCTCATTACCCGCTTCTCAGGAGAGTTATCTATATCATTAAATTTAACTTTGCTGCGTTAAGAGAATGCTGTGTGTGAATGACTTTATGAGGAATTTAAAATATGCTTACATATTACTTTTTTGCTTTTTCGTGTAATATTTTTCATCTCATGTGCATTGAAGAAAAGTTATTTCATTGCTGTAACTAATGGACATGTGAGTTTAATTCGTTTATATTCTTAGGGAAATCACCGAACATTTAAGTCACTCTATGTTTTCACATAATTCTGTAACAGTCGTACGTAGGCATAAAATGGTCATTGCTTGAACATAAAGTTTTCCTTTATTGGTCATTTAATATATTCCATCGATGAGGGCGCTCACTTGTGAAGAGTTTCACACCGACAGTCTTAATTATTAAATCACCCTACTCACCTCTCGGAAAATACCACAAGCCTCATTCAGACGAAGCAATGAAGTACCATTAGTTTTGATTTCTCAATCAACAAACAAACTCTAAACTCAGAAAATGCATTTCTTTTACTTTGGCTGTCGTTTTCTCCCACACTTGCCCTCTCCGTCTCTCGGCCGTGTAATAGACGTCAGTCGGAGCAAATGTGCACCCAAATGTACGTGATGAGGTCGAATCAGGGGATCAAATTTGCCCGTAATGTCTTCGCGAGCGACGACCGGTGCTCTGCGGAGGCCATTAGTTTCCAAATTTACACGGGTAATTGGTCGGCCCTGAGTTGAGATCATTGAGCTGACGATTGTTCCGGAATCTAACTGAGTGAACCTCCTTACCTACAGTTACCTTCTTTACCTAGAGTTAACTTCCGGGCCGATGGAGTTAACCTAGTGAGATATTCTGAGGTGCTCTTCTTTGCCCTTTTTGGTTTTATTGATGACACTTCGAGCAAAGACTAGAGTTTGCTTTTGCCATTACGAAGTGCGGCTCCACTTCGTCCGTACTTATTTTGGTTTAGTTGAAGTTATCACGAATTGGGGCGCATTTTCGTCTTTGCCTATTTCGGTTTTACGAAATTACCTCGAACTGAGGCGCAACTTTCTCTCAATGATATTTCTGAGGCTTTTCTGAGGGTGATGCATTCTTCTTTGCATTTTTTGGTTCACGGGAAGGTGCAACTTGAGGAGATAAGAGTATGGATGTTCCTCTTCACCATACTTTAGAGGAAAATTTTCTTTTTTGAATTAAGAAAAATTAACTGCCATGTCAAGGGCGACGCCCTGCTGATTTTTTTATGTATATATCGTGCTCAAAAGAATACTGTAAAGTTATTATAAAAAATCAACAGCCATTTATGAAATATTTGTCCAACTGTAAAACCGAGCGGAGTTGAAGCTTATAAAATTATCTAGTTTAATTTGACTGTAGGTTTAAATGAAATCTTTCTATCGATGGAAAACTTCCAGCAGCGCATATTTCTTTAAAAAAATCCTAACTCTTCGATAAAAGAAGAAGATAAAAATTAGGGCAAATTGGAGGATGAAAAGGGGAAAAATCCACCTTAGCAAAAATCAAAAATCAACCGCCATGAATAGTTAACTTATTTTCGCGTCCTGATTTTGCGGGTGCGACCCAATTTTTGTCGCCAAATATTCAAACGAATTTCTTGCGGCGCCAGAAAATAGGACGGTGAAAAATCTGGGAGCCGGACGGTGCGCTTGGGCTAATTAAAAGAACTCGTGGCCGGTGCCCTTGCATAATACGTCGTAAATTTTAGCGGTGGCTTCCTGGACCGTCAGGAAAGCCTTTCACGCTAACTTTCCTGCCATGAATAGAATTTTCTCCGCCGTAAAGAAAAGCTGAAAGACTCACGGTAGCTCTTTTGAAGCCGCCGCTGGCTGTCGGCATGAATAATGTTAACAGAGGGGACAATGTTTTATAAAGTGAAATTAATATTCTTGATCGAAGAATACTGGAATTTTAGAGCCGCTTTCAACGACGTCGCACCGATACCAAGACCATATCGTATTTCCGGCTGAAATGAATAGGGTGACGTGATCGTGCATTGGGAAAACACCATTGATCCTATAAATGTTTTACATAAAGAATACCTTATGTTTCCCGTTGTTGTACGATGTATGATGATTTAATAAGATTACAACTCCAAATTGAATCTTAGACTTGCAATATTATAACCGGCTTCCTCTTGGAGTTAAATTTTTTAGCCCACCGGTAGTTATCGGCATAGATAACCTGCCTCGGAGCGTGTAACCATTAAAATAGGGTCGTGATCTACTATTCAGCTTTAGAGTGAATGTAACTAGGAGCTCAAAACCTATAGGTTGCAATGTGTATTCGAAGCTTTAATTGGATATCATCCTGCGGTAAACTTAGATCAAAACTACGCGGATGACAGCCTTTCTTTTATTTCGGTAGTTTTCATTTTTTTGCTGAACGTTCCGGTGCAAACTGGCGGGTTACAAACGAAGAATTGTGGGTTGCACATTTTAAAATACCAAAGACTTGTAGGCTGCAAATTCTAAAATGCCAAAAAATTGTGGGTTTCAAATTCTTAAATAACAAAGACTTGGGCTGCAAATTCTAAAATGCCAAAGACTTGAGCGCTAGAAATTCTAAAATACCCCCAAAAAAAACAAAGACTTGCGAGTTGCAAACTCAAAAGTACCAAAGAGTTGCGGCTCGCAAATTCAAAAGTGCCAAAGACTTGTGCCCTGTAAACTCAAAAATACTCAAGACTATAGAGGCGTGCGAACACAAGCGTATAAAAGACTTGAGTTCAACATAATTATAAAGCACTAACAACCAATGGGTTTGCGAACTTTGAAGCACTACAGACCAACGGGCTACTGCCAATTCCCCGTCATATCGAATACAGCTTGTAAGGTTTGCGAACGTTGAAGCACCAACAACCGCTGGTTTACGAGCGCTAAAGTTCCGTCATTTATTAGATACGATATGTAAGGACTGCGAACGTTACGACATTAATAATTCACGAGAGACGAACGCAATTATTTGATAACACAGCACCAGCTTGTACGGTGAAGTCATGGCTGTCGGACTGGAGGCTTTTCTCCTTGTAGGTTGTGTTGTGACGTAACGGCTGGCTCGTAAAATGTCAATTGTATCATTTCCAGAACTCATTGTTTTCATATGCACATGCTCATAATTTATTTGTTCAATTGATAAAATATTCCCTTCAGTTGGTGTTTCAAATACATGTAATATTATAAATATGATTTGGTACTGCGAATTTATGAGAAAAAAATATATCGAGAAAAATTCAAGTTGGATGTTTTTTGTGCGTCAGCACTATAGAGGATATTTTTGTACTTCGGAACGCTGGCGGTGAAAATTGTCCCCAAACTTCTTTCTTCTAGCAATTTAACTCATCTAGTCTCCAATAAGGACTGATAATGATGAGAAATGCACCAAAACTTTTTTTCTCACAATTTTGTGCGTCCAGCGCCAATAACGTCTGAAAATGATGAGAGACTTGGCTTTAATTGCTCCCGAAACTTCTATCATTAACTGTAGTTCTGAGAGTCTGAGGGATATCTGAAATTCCCTATCGCATTTTCTGTCCCTTCAGACCAACTTCTTTAAATTTCAGCCGTGAAACTTGGCATCATTTGCTGCGTCACGCCTGAACTGAAATTGAAAAGATATGTTCACTTTATTCTGGCGTTTTATATCTCATGAAGAGAAAACAAGTTATAAGAAATAATGAAGATAGGTAACCAAAATGGAATTGCACAGATATGTTCCCTTTATTTTGGCCTTTTATACGAGTATCTCATGAGGAGAAAACAAGTTACAAGAAACAATGAAGATATTTAACGGAAGCATTACTTTGAAATTATCTTGATTCATAACACCAATTTCACCGCCCAGTTCCTTGAGGAAAAGTTTTAGGAAATTTTTGAAACATGTTTAATCTTTTCTAATTTAAAATAAAACTGATCACCTGCTTAAAGGAATTTCATCTCTCACATCTTCACATGCTTAATTTTTTAGATGAATTTTCAATTCACTGAATTTGATTTTCTACTGTGGCAATAATTTTACGTATTGGAACACAATCGAGTGATTGTTTTCATCCACACAATAACTTTTTGTCTCCGTTTTTCAATCAATAGTCCCTCAAACTCTACCGTAGTATCACCAATCATCGAAAGCAGTTAAACACTTCAGACCGTGTACTCAAATGAAAATATTTAAATAATATACCAAGGAACACAGTAATGATAATACAGATCAATATTATGGTAGATAAATATAAATATCACTCACACGAAAAAATAGCCATTCATACCCTGTTAACGTTCGAGAATAGCTTTGGTTTTCATTCACGCCGGTGTTTTTCATCAAGCAATAGTTTAATTTTGTTCTTAAAGAACAGTTTGAAATCAATTTCCTTTCTATATCGGTTTTTTCGTAAACAATTTTTTGAAAATAAAGAACATACAAAGAAAATGTATCAATTTTACTTTGAAACGTTTTCCCGCTCAACTGTCAATCTACCTATAACCAAGACATCTGTGAAGATAAAAGAGAACAAAATTATATTTTTAAATAGGTTTAGTACGACATAATTAGCGCAGAATATGCCAATCTACTTGCAATTTATAGTTAGTGCGAGCTGATTGTTTTAATCTTTAAGTGAATTTCCATACTAAATGTTTTGATCGGCGGAAATGTTCTCTCAAAAAGTAAATCTTCCTTTAATTTTTCCAGCCTATCATGTATCCCGAGGCTGATATATATCATTCTATTAGCCATTTCAAATTCACGAATCATTTTAAGAGCCCAGACCGCAAAACTGCATTAAATTTTTAATGCATTCTCGTCCGAGGGCTTCGGCCACCTCCGGGGATTTTTTCAAAGAAAATAGGTGTTGAACAACACCATTATATCATTTGAAAGTTATTGGCGCAGTGTAGCACAAACCATTATTTGCTCAGCCGAGCAGGTAACAGGGCTTACAATGGATAGCCACGTTCGACTTTTTCTTTACGAGAGTCCATATCTCACTCACAGCTTGCCTCAAGAAGAACTGCCATTAATCCTCTACTGATGACGTACGATCCTTGTTTCCAGAGCTTCCATGTCGGAGCGCTGCAGACTTGTGTTTTACGGTGCTTTACGACGCAAAAAGTCCTCGTGTGTTTTGCCCTTCAATGCCAGGGAACCTGTTTGAGAGATTCGAACATGACGGATTGTTTTCGTTCATGAAATGAAAATGTGTTGGGCAAGTACGACACTTTTAGTAATAAATGTAATGATGTGCAGCTAAGGAATGAGGAACAATTCAAAAATCAGATGAAACCGCAACCTTTTGGGGCAGTGCAACACTTTGGAATGAACGTAACTGAGGTAAAAATTAACGTTGGCGAGCGCTAAAAGTGGCAAAATTCGATGCAGACGTCGATTCTCAATCAAATGAAACCAAATCTTACCAGCACTAAATGTTTTTATAGTTATGAAAAACGAAACCTCACATATACACATAAAAGGAATTGACGAAACTTAGTAGCAGTGAACGCTTCTAACTCTATCTGAGGAAAAACTTGGTGCGCTGCGACCAATCTTATACCGTCCAAAGTTTTTAGTCCTAAACTTCGGACGACGGACAGATTCCCCTGTAGCTCTCGTGTTCCCACAGAGGATAAGAAAAAGCTCTAGCTGTTCTTTCTCGGAAACTTTCCCTCCGATACCACATGAAAGAAACGTGGTCAATAGTTCCTGAATAGATTGCCTCTTATTGTGCATCTAAAAGCTTAGCCAAAGGGTTCTCCGACTTGTTTTCGCCCATCCTATTGACGTATAGACATCCTTCCAGGAATAAACATGTATTCCCGGTACAGGGTACGAGAACTTGATCTTGTTTATGCGTCAATATATTTTTTATTAAGTGTTGATACATGTCTGAGATGATGACAATTTTACTTTCCTTGAACTCCGGACAACAAAGATATGTGATCAAACGCGCTTTTGAGGTGAGAAATGAAGTATATTTATACCTGTGACGCGTCTCTTATAAACTCAAGCTACTGTTAGAATAGAACACTTGAAAAAAAAGAGCAACACGCTTGGGGCTTCTGGGATGTCTTGAATTCACTGCGAATGCATACTATTTTTGAGGGGTGTAAACAAAAAAACAAAAATTTATATCGCCCCGTTTTGTAGGTATCATGATAGAGGAAACAAGGCAGGGTCATTTCTATGTCAGAAACAAACAAACTTTGTGACGTCACCAAAACGTCATGTCGTTAGGCCAATAGGGGTGTCGGATTTGGGGCTAACAGTGTCACCAGATGCAATATGAGCGCTGCTATTGGTTCGTTGCCGTGACGTCAACAAATCCACTCAGTCGTCGAAGAAAAAACTGGTTTGAACCTACCTTGTTTCCTTTACCGTGCTCTTAACTTCCGAAGTGTATCACTCAAATTTGAGTAGAATCTTCAATGCAAATACCCAAGTGTACAAAATACCCTTGATAAACCCTACCAATAATTTTGCTTTGATTATTTCGATTATTGAGTCACAACGTATGGTTCTGATGATGTTTTCTGAGAGTTGAGAGGAACAATTTGGTTCGAGTTCGCCGGAAACAATTTTATTTTTGATCTAGAAGTGCTTCGTGGGCGATATTTGTGAACCGTGATCCCAAATGAAGCCCAATTATGATCAGAAATGTGTTTTCGATAAGACGAGATGAATAGAAAAGGTTAAAAAATTTCTCCAAAAGCAGTATGGGGCGCTGAGGGAAAATAACATTCGAAAGGCATGACCGCACAGACACTCTACTCTCCAACGAGCAAAATATATTTGAAAGAATTATTTTAAACCACTTTGATAAAACTTAGAAGTGAATTATCGCACGGGCTATCCTTACAGAATTGAACGAAGTTAACAAAAACCAAAAAAAACGTGAGAAGAATGCACTATGGCTGTCGGACCTTGAGGGTCAGCGAGAAAATGGCAAATTGCATCGCAGTTAACTTTATCCGAGACGATCAAAAAGACCATGTTCTTACATTGTTCATTTGAAATGTTGGTGCAGTGAAATCCAGCTTACTATTAAAAAACGCTCATATCTGAGGAGTGCCTGCACAGCTACGAAAGAGAGGTTGCACCGTTAACGAAGCAAGTCTTAAGAACAAGAGATAGACAATATAATAACTGGGGCGCCTGCTTCCAAACCTCACCAGACATCCCTAAACGAGAAAATAACGTCAAAAACTAACGTTTAGTGCAATAACAAATTGATAAAAAAATAAAAAAGCCAACATCGGTTACTGCCGGAGCCGTAATGTCATTGAATATAGCAATCTTTTACAATTCCAATTTGATAAATTCTTGTTTATTTTTTTAATTTAACAATAATTACAATTGTAACTAGAAAATAAATCATCTTTGCACCGGTATTAGAACACCGTTATTATCGACACACTCGCAGAGAGCATATCTTTGATAAATATAATAAAGCTCCCTCCTTGCTTGCTATAGGCGCGTCCGTTGCTACTCAGGCGCTCTCTGTAAACGGGTACCCTGAACTCCACATAATGACTGTGAATTTCTTTTTACTGAACTGTAATATATTTACATTAATTGACATTCATTCAATAATCAAGAAGTAGTAAAAAAAGAAAGGATACGCATTTAAAATATCAATCGAAAAAAAGTGCGAAAAAAGTTATGACAAAAACAGCGACGTCATTTTAGAAATTTTGAGCACAACTCGAAAAAATTTCACCTCACAAATAATTAAATGTTGAATAATTTAGGTAAATTTTCTGTACCCTGAATTTCTACTGTGGCAATAATTATACCTAAAAGTTAGTTATGACTAACTTTAAGAACAGCAACGCCATCATATGTCGCAGTAGAGACACATTAACACGGTGGTCGTGATGTGAGCCGCCGGTGTACGCTGGGAGGATTTTCCTAATGCTGCTGACCAACCAGAAGTCATAAACTTAATTTTCATCAATAATTAATGAAAGCTAAATGAAGGCACGATCTAGTTCATGTTCGCTACTTTTAAAATTTATTACCACAATTGACTTTAGATTTGAGTTCAAGACTGAACTTCATTTTAACCCTTCGCTTTCAACGTGCTACTACGGGAGCTACGGGCACACAAAGCATTGCGAATGCGCGGCTGCCCACCACGCAAATGCGACAGCGGTCCCGCTTGTGTGTTGTGGTGTGCATAGCGCTCTAGTGGGGCTTCTTTCCCGGCCGGCTTGTGTGTCTTTATTCTCCTTCTTGCTGCTGTTTGTTTCTGGTGTATTTTTTGAGGCGTGTTACAGCTGTCGCTGTACCTGCAGCTGTTGAATTACCTGTATTTTTCTTGCTTTTTGTTTTAGATACCGCCTTGTATGCAGGTTTGTAAAATACCTGTATTTATTTGTATTCAATGGAGACGCAGCTGTTGAATATACTTGCATTCTCCTTACGTCATATTTCAGCTACTAAAAAATATGCACAACTTCCAAAAATATCAACATTCTTACGCCTTGTTCCGGCTGTCTCCGTTAGCGAAGCTGTTGAATATAAGTTCGGTACTTCTTACTGTTAGCAATTTCGAAAGAGTTTAACCTCAATTTGACTGGTATGCTTGTAACTTATATGCGATCAGATTATCCAGAACTTCGGGTGACTATACACAAACGCTTTTTCAATTTTTTTTAATATTTTTGACAAGATACCGAATATGTTCAACTGTGTTCAACCAACTTAAATACATTACAGTTATGATGCGTCTGGGTCGAATAGGAACGTTCAGTATCGCCTGACACCAAGTTTACATACTGTGTTTGCCACTGTGCGATATATTTATGAGTTATATATATACTCGTACTTGTAGTTTTCAATTTTGAAAATTTCTCATGTGTGTTTTTTTTCATGCTGTATTTAAACCTCAACTGGATATTCTTTGGAGAAAAAACATCACACGATACAGGGTCTAACAGTAGAAGCAATGAAGAACAATGAAGGCTTCTTACATTAATTTGAATTATTACTTAAATTTCATCATTCTAAAATGTTAGGTGATGACGTTTTTGAAGAAATATAAATTCTAATTTCCCGTTTTATCTTCAGAATTCCTGTGGGTTAACCTTGTTCGTTTCCGAGCCCTTATGTGAGTCAAAATAAATATTTTCGTTGTGTAACCGAATCCTGTGATGACGCTGTTTGAACTTCCGAGGGAACCTTCATCGATTGTGCGGCCGTGACTTCGAAGGCTTTGATTAGAGCGTGCTTGATGTTAGGTCGCTGCGCCCGTCTAATCTCAAGTCGAAATATCTAATCTCAAGTCTCCACTTAGTCTCGAATGATTAACTCCATAGTGACTAGAATGCCATAGGAGTGCAGAACGTTACACTCTAATTAATCATGAACTCATGATTGATTAATTGAACTGCCGATCTTGAATGTCAGAGGCCATGGTAACTAAAATACCTTATTCGAGTGAGCCTCGAATATCAAACAAAATGTAATCTCAGACTGCAGAAACTGTTAGTCTCGAATGTCTGAGTTCATAATAACTATAATACGATAGTCAAGGGAGTCTCTAATGTTAGACCCTAGTTAATCTTGGACTGCAAAAACTGCAGGTCCAAATGTGAGTCCCCACAGAGTTTCAGGTGTCAGATTGGGTATCAAACATGATGATTCTGAAACATTTTTGCGTTTCTGAACCAAGTTAGTGGTTGCAAATGACCAATGATGTCCGTCAATCGAGATAAACTTGATCACATTATTTTCATAGGTTTCGCACATTCATTTAACAATTAAAGCACAGCTAATTGTCTGAGAACTTTTTCTAACTAAACGTCCGAAAAGAATTTTAAAAATTTTTTCAATAGTTTAAATCTTCTCTTATTTTAAGGCTTGGTTCAGGGCGAAACAAAGTTCTCTTATTTAGTTTTTTAGTTCGTTCATCGTTAACTTCCGGCTGCGGCTGGATTCAAAGTTAATTGCTTGCATTAGAAGCTCCAAAGCTTTAACTGAATAACTGAGCCTGGGTAATCTCAAATGTAAGAGGATAATTAGCGCAAGTAAAATAATGCTGTGTTCGCAGATCCAGGAATTGCGCAAAAAAAGGGAAAAATCGTAAATCGGTGCTTGCATCATCGATCCTAGTCTAAGCGCATCTACAACTAATATCACTTCACTCCCACTTTCAACTGGCAACATCAGGTTTTTCAATAGTACTGAAGTTTAAAATTGATTTATGCTTCTAGAAATAATCATAAGGTGTTGATTGGATCGAGAATTTCTTCCGGGAAAAAAATTTGTGATGCATTTTCTTAGATACGAACGATATATTGAAAAGAATTCTCTTTTTGTAAAGCCACAAAAACTTATTTAATAATAGGTTAGTAATACATAAACCATCGAAAATCGTTCAAAATTATTGAAAGGTGTAATTTGGTCAGTTTGCTCAATTTCACTTGAGAGTTTGCTCAAATTCTCAACATTTTCTGAAAAGGGAAGGCAATTGCAGCAGCATAAATTTCTCTTATTCAGTTCTGTGTAGAAGACTTGAACATTTAATTACAAATTCAGCTGAAAAAACACATTCTTAAACTAGCTCCCAAGTATATTGAATATTTCATTGACATTATTCAAATTATAATTATTGCGTAACATAAAGGGTTAATGTTGCAATTATTGTGCAACATGTAAGATTCATGAGCAATTATTGCGCCACACAAAGGATTCATGTTGCACTTATTGTGCAACATATAAGATTCATGTTGAAATTATTGCTCAACATAAAGGATTAATGTTGCACTTATTGCGCAACATAGATGAATGTTTGGTACTGCAACATGTGCCTCAATATATGAGGCTCACCAAAATCCATAAAAAACACATAGGCCTCAAAAATATATATTTTATGTCCATTAACTTACGCTTCATAATACAAATGAACCGATTTTTATCATATTTGCAAGAAGTGGTATTATGAATGGTTTCAATTTAATTTATGCCTAAAAATGTCATATTTTTCTCGGATGAAACATGAGTATAATTTTCCTTGATTTGCCAATCAATTTATTTTTATCGAATAAAGCTGATAATGTTAAAGATACACATATACAGTCAACTTTAAAATTGTCAAGCGGCGCTAAATTAGACCTGAAAATTATTGCTTTGCTTTAGATAGATGAACCACACCAGAAAAATTGTGAATAGTACATAAAAATTGGTAAAACGTTTCTATTACTACTTAATAAGCATCAAAAACGTTGTTTAACTACTTAACAATGTAAATATGAAGCCAAATATTCTCCTAAATTCTGGACCAAGAATAGGCTACGTCATCGGCAGCTGTACTCCAAAAGTAATATAAAGACAAGTATTATCCCCAATTCTGGACTAACAATAGCGTACTTCATCGGCAGCTGTACTCCAAAAGTAATATAAAGACAAGTATTATCCAGAATTTTGGAGCAAGAATACGGTACTGCATCGGCAGCTGTACCACAAAAATGTAAAGACAAGTATTATCCCCAATTCTGGACCAAGAATAGGGTGCTATTTTACCACAAAAATCGTGACCACATGACCAGGTAGCAGAACGCAGTCTCTCCGGTAGTGCATTTTCCCGTAGACCGTTCTATGAGGCTGCCTGTAGTGTGCTTGTGTGGTGATCCGCGTTTGCGAACACTTGCTCTCGCCAGAGTCTGCGCTGCAATAAGAGACATTCGTGATCCTAAGTTCGGCTCAGGATCTTCTCGCAAATCCCACACATTCACATTTCCAGGGCAGTGTCTGGAAAGGTAGAGCTCTTGAAGGCAACGTCAGTTTTCATCCTCTTCTACGACTACAAGAGTAGTCTATTTTCGCCCGTGTTTTTTAGTAGGTTCGAGCTTGTTCCGCATACTGTGAATTTCTTTTGGTTGTATTATTTCTACCGCTTCATAGTCAATAAATGGCTTGTTTTTGTATTATTTTTCAGTTGAAGGAAACTAATACGAGTAAGATTTTATTGAAAGACTTGAAATGCTTGAACCCTTAGGGTTATTTATGTTTTTAGAATTTATCGTAGCTAACCTAAAAATGCACTATGAAATTTGAATCATTTCAGTTTGTCTTGCACTTGAATCACTCATGTTATTCACACACATTCGTATTCATCGATGTTGAAAAATAATTAATAAAAATGATACTGTGTACTGCTGTTATCTACGAGCTCTAACTTATCTAATTTTTCAATTTCATTCAAATCAAATTAAAAAGTACATCCATGCACAAACTTAAACCTAAGATTGGTAGGGATTTTGTTGTGTGGGATCCGTTACTGTTTCTGCCTAAAAATATTCATTCTCATTAGAAAATAGTTATAAATAAATGTTGTAATAATAAATTCTTAAAACATTTAATCCCTAAATTAAAGTTGCATTTTCAAATTTTAATTCACAATAACACACACTAGCGGTTAATGTCATTCGCCCATTTGGTATCTAAAAGAAGAAACATTTATTTCTCTGCTATTTCTTATTGCGGTTAGATTACGAAATTTTCAGAGGGAAAAGGTGTACTCAGGAAGCACTATATTTCTCTCAGGTTAGTTCTGCGAGTTGCATCCTTCCTAATCCCCGGAGGCAGCATTCCTTATGCTCTGCCACGCGGGGATTTCCAGAGCCCATTTGACTTCCACGGGCATTGAGGAATTAGAACGTTAGCTTCTTCCAGAATCCAAGCCATCGTAAAGTAAAAGAAACAAGTTGTATTTTTTAAAGGAGCGATTCGCTCGGATCTTGGTGAATCTGGCAAGGTTTGTATTCAGACCGATGCCACCACCTGCAACGGTGCCGCTATATGTTGGTTGACTCGTTTTCTCGTTTTGATTGGGTTTTTTGCGATATTTTAAAGCCCTGGCGTATATTAAAGTTAAATTTCCAAGTTCATACGAGAGTATTTTCGTCTTAAACAGCTAAGCTGACTGACTAATATACAAAAAACATTTTGAGGTGGCTAAACGCTGCTGTCATATAGTACTCACTTACTCTGATTTCTCCAAAAATACGTGAATTTTGTAACGTACTTCAATTTCACTACCAAAAGTGAATTTTTAATATTTTATTTTGAGCAATTTTGCTCCAGCTGCATTAGTTTTTAAAATTGCAGTATGAATTTATTCATTCATACCTCGAATTCGTAAGAATCTTAATTTCATTAAGCAATTTCTCTATTCAGGCACATTATACTCATTACATCTTATGAGTTCTATGACTTGACTTACTCTCACAAGCAGCAAGTATTTACTTTCGGTCGTACATCCGGTCGAACATTCTCTCACTATAACAAAAATTTTATTTTAATAACAAGAATCCCAGTTACTTTGCCTAATGGCTTAGCGAAAAGTTCATCATTGAAAAAGTTATTTGCCTATAAGAAATAATTTTTAATGGAATGAAACTCATTAGTGAATTAATCTAAATTCATACTACAATAAGGTAGAAAAATAATGATAATTATCCGAGAAATATTCTTAGGCGACTGTACGCATCGCAGTTGAATGTGACGAAAAAAACGATGAACTATATAATTCGAAACCTATTTTGCGTTATAAAAACGCACTGGCAGCAATTTATGCAAAAAATTGTTTATAAGTCGCGGATTTACTAATATTTAAATTATTTCAATTGACAAATATCGCAAGCTTGAAATAAGTCAAGTGCGCCATTCATTCCCGTGTGATTTTCGGTACACAGACAAACTCTCAACTTTTAGGTGACTGTTCAGAAGAGAACACCACGAACAAATTTTTCATTTTACAGAACGACAGATTCCGAATTATCTACACTGTTACAGAAGCTTCCTCCGTGAAATACCATTAAGTGGCGTACAAAATATATGGTAACAAGAGAGTATATATCTCAAGGAGAGGGTCGCTGTTATAGGTAAGGCGCTTGTACGGATATAAAAAGAAAAAATCGACCTCAAAGGGAAGCAGCTCGGGGCGAGTCCCCGACAAAATCCTCCTTGTTGTCTTTATCGGATCCTGGCAGACAAAGCCGCTCCGGCCCTGGAGAGAGGCCTAGGAGGGTTATAGATATCTTATGGCCAAAACCTAAAGCCTTCACGCAAATTATGGAATTCTGCGATACTCACGGAACACACACTCATGCGTTTCATGAAACGTTCTTTTATGTGTACACAGAACACATGAAACGGTCTGTCATGTGTTTCTACCACTGAAACGTTCTTTTATGTGTACAGAAAACAAATGAAACGATCTTTCATGTGTTCCAAAACATGAAACATTTTGTCATGTGTTCACAGAACACACATGAAAGAACGTTTTGATACTGCGTCAAGGATGACGTGAGAAAGTTGCAAGACATACGTTATAAAAACCCAAAAGCACCAAGAGGTTTGGAAATGTGCTGTTGGAGCCATGACCTTCTTTGTGTTGTAAATTTGATACATTATTCTTTTATTTTATTTTATTTCCATGCGTCAGATTGATTATGCATTTAAAATTGCTCATTTTCTCTAAGCCCTTTCCGACTTATGTAAGAGCAAATCATTATTTCAGAGTAAGTGAAATCGGTGACTCGAAATCAACCCATGAAATTTGAACAAGAAAAAGAATGAAATTGTTCCTCTAGCCATGAACGTCGGGGGCAGCTTGACTGTTACGTAGCAAAGAAGTTTCGAGTTCGGTAAACTAGATAATGCTAATAAAGCCTTGGATTTACGACTCATTGCTTTGCCTTAAACTAACTCAATTTGTGAGTTTTATGGTCAGCGCTTGTCAGACGGAGGCTGTAAATCTCCTCGCCAGCCTCGCTACAGGATTTTATAGAATGTGTAATACATGTTGTGTCTAATTTTGAAATTAATGTCGCAGGCGATAAAGAAAACTTTCGAGCATTGATATAAAGTAAAACTTTTCAAAATTCGAGGTTTTGTCTCTAAGACCACAAACAAAGCATCACCAAACAGTACTTTATTTTTAAATAAAGAATTCAAATTTGCGTGGTATTCTGCGACGTATTTTTAAAGAAAAAAAAACTAGTGATGCTTAAAAATTAGGCGAAGTAAAATTTTATCTCATGAATTTTCTCGCAGTTACCGACGACTGGCCAATTTGCGTGATGATAATTTTTTGTTATCATTAAAGCTGCTCAATGTTTTCTTCTAGGTCATTTTATTTATGTGTTGACCGATGTAATTTGAATGGTTTCATTTGAAAATTATTTTTCTTAATAATTTGTAAATAGATTTCTAACTCCTAGGACATCATAAAGTAATAAATAGCATTTCGTACAGTTTCAATTTTCGCATCGAAAATTGCTCTTCAAGGGCGAAGTGTATAACCGAGAAGAGGAAAACTTACATCGGAATTCAATTTGACATTGAGTAATCTAACACTATTTTGTTCGCATCAGATGGGCAATTATTCAAAAAGGTCAATGTTTTCCCACGTTTTTTCCGCGACTTTCCTTGATAACTAAGCTCACTACACCTCATCGAAATCCCCTTTTGTTCTGGTCTTATTTTTAACATTTTTGTGCAAAATTTCGAATCAAGCCAAATTTTGGGAGCTTAATTCCCACCCCGCTGAAGAATTCCCAATTTGGTGCGGGAAGCTTCATCCCATTTGTCAACCAGGGTCATAATGAATCCCGACCATGTGTTAAGTCATTTTTCCTCGATGCTAGAAATCATGCGGGTGTCGATAATCCCTTATCGAAAACTGAGCAAAGCTGATTTTTTGCCCGAACTCAGAGAGATCTATCAGTCTTTGGCTTACTGGGCTACCATCATTTTTACTTTGGGGTATCTTGCACCGGTATGAACCAGCCTAGATTTAGGAGCGGCCTCGATATTGGAGTTGCATTGGACTCTGTGATGGAAGGAAGTCTCGCTCTACCATAACTTTGCCTCACATGCGCCGGAAAAAAGTCCCGCTTTCAAATGAGTTTTTATTCGCAATGCGTTGTAGACTTACGATGTTGTTGTCTCAATCTGGCACTGGCGAACACGTTTTTTTTATTTGAGTCTTGTGTTAAAGAAGTTACAAGACACTAAAAATAAAAATTTAACTGCATAAAATACTACTTCTATTCTAAATGCCGGTGCAAACTATTTCAGCTTGCAAATCCAAGTCAGTTTACACAATTGAATTTCAATTGTGATGCATTATTTAATTTTTTAATTCATTTTTATTCTTCATCACCCAGATCTACAGAAAAATAAGACTTTGATGCTAAATTGTGCTACGCGAACGCTCGCGATTTGAAATGTTGCTGATTTTGACGGAAAACCAAAAATTTCAATCTAATTGACAAAGTTTCATGGTCTGACATCGGGGCTTGTTTATGTTAAAAAATTTGAAATATCAGTGAACGTTACGAAAACAATGTAAAATATGTGATTTTACCGTATCTTTGATATTCAATATATATTCGGTTGCGTTTATTGAAATATGTTGTCTAAATTCTGACGGATTTTAACTGAAGAAATTATGTGGCACCTCCCATCTGGGGAATTCACCAAGAAGATCTTCGCAATGATTTTACCCGAAATATTTTCCTATTGATTTTACAAATAAGACATATATAGATCCCTGTATGGTGAGAAAAACGTTTAATCTTAGCTGAACAGAATTTCACGCGCCGCGAACCCTAACGAAACAACGCAGGGGGAATCCATTACTTTGGTGGCTGGAAGTGAGCCCGAACGACCCTGCTCTTTTTAATAGACTGAAAAGAACCTATATTTAGAAATGGTCGTAGTTTATCGTTCTGATATGGAAAATTTGCTTCATTTTCATACGAGAGGATTGATTAAACGTTGAGTTTTGAAAGTGAGAAATGGTCGTAGTTTATCGCTCTGGTATGGAAAAATTAGTTTCACTTTCATAAAAGCTGATTGATTGAACGTTGAGTTTTGAAAGACGTATTCCGAAACTGCCATAATATTCATAGAAAAAGTATCTTGGCTTTTGAGTTTCGTTGATTTGATAATTCGCATTCTGTAATTAAAGCTAAATTTATGCATCGAATGAATCATATTTTCCTTTCGAACCGAATTTTGTTCTCAGTGACGTAACAATTTTCCAAAGTTGTGATCTTATTTGGCATGATTGAATCTGTTACGTCACGTTACTTGACAGAAAACAACATCAGAGAAAAAATTTTCAAGTTCGTTAGCAATTCGAATAGCTTCTTTTTAGCATGAAGTATAATTAATAAGAAACAAAAGATTTTTGCAGTCTCTCGAGCGCATTTGCTTTAGGCTGGATTTCAAATGGAAAAGTTTTTAAAAATTTTATTTTTATTTTGAGCTGCCCTCAATCTCAACACCGAAACTAGGATTGAACGCAGTCATGCAACGCGCACTCGCGACTCGCAGTAAAAGACGAACGTAAATGTTTACAATCACGCTACTCGTCAGTATGGAAGTCTATTCATAGGTCTGGGTAATAGTACCAACTTATAACCTGTAGAATTATTATAACATAAAGAATGCAGTTATAGATTGAAACCTTTACTTCGCTTCCCGTCCTTTAAGCGTCGTACGAGAAATATCCAATTTCTGTAAACATATGTGATTGAGTTTGGTAATTCGCGCATGAAAAAGAACATAAGCCAAAAAATTCACGGACAATAAATGCAAAAATGATTCCCAATCCACAGAACGAAAAACGTTCTTGAACCATACAGAGCCGAACACCGACAAAATATTGCTGGTAAAAAGCTTATAATTAGGCACTCAAATATTTTTAGTTGTTACTCCTAAGCCACACTTATGTTAGTAAAGATTTAGAAAACAGATACAACTTTTTGATAATAAGTGTTGAAGCCTGGGAACATCTTTCTAATTCTGTGATGCGCTACTTATTATCTCTTATGGTATCAGGAGGCAAATTTCCAATCATTCGTGAGCGTTTCAGGATTAGTATTTCTTTGACTGCAAGCTCGGCTAAAAAAACTGCACGGTCTTTATTTTGAGGAATGAATAATTTAGCGACGAGTGCACAGTTCCGGGTTTTAGTTCATTTTAACTCCCAGGAACTGACATGACGTTGCCTGCTCCGTCTTCATTACGAAAGACATAATCCTGTTTCATTCTTCGGAAGCCTTCCGCTAGCATTTCTATCTTTTAGCTTCCGTAGGCTCCGAGTTTGGAATCTAGAAGTCTTGTTAGCCTGCGAAGTAAAACAAGGTTGTGTCCTAACTTTATTTCCTCGCGTCGCTGTAAAAGTTCCCGCGCTAAAGTTGGGAAATTCAAAGCCTCGACCGAGGAAAGTTAAACAATTTTCGATCCGTGTGATTCAAAATTGTTTTTCGACGAGTGAGAACGCTTCTTCCCTGAACACACGTGAAATTTTTACAGCGTGGTTTGTGGAAGGCTTCTTATGTAAATAGCGTTACGAACAAAGAAAATTTCTTTTCTGCCGAGTTTGAAATTTATAGAATTGTTGACGTCATGTCTACTTGGAACAGCGTTTGACCGCAATCGTGTTTGATGTCAACATCCTCTGGCTAAGAAAGTTGAAAGAAAATCCTGAATTATGCGGACTTGCCGGACGGAAATAAAAGTTTAGCCCTCATAGTCTTAATTCAATCGCGTTTTCAAATTACACCGAGAGCTCACTCAATATGACTGCTACTAAAACAGCCTGTTTATCAAATAAGTACTTTTTAGATAACCACATCAGTGTCGATCGAGTGCCTTATTTTTCTAGTGCCCTATTAATAGAAGTCAGACCAGGTCAGGTATTAACTGCTGTTCAAGGACATATTAGTTGTACCAGAATAATAATCAATTTTTACACAATGTTGAATTCTAATGGCAACACGACCGGCTTCCTCGACTCTTTTCTTCGTGGAATTTCATCATTGAAATCGGAAGAGTTCTTCACCGTAAAATTTTGTAACGAGTTCGTCATCATTTTGTCCAACATACTCTCGCATTTGTGTAATTTTGAGCGGGCCACATCTGCGCTTTGCGTGAAGCAAACCAACATTGCTCATTAGAGCCTGGCCATCAACTTTTAAGCGGACACCCGCCATAACTTTGCGAGCAGAAGCCGTCATTTACGAGTTCTGTTTTTGTTCTGGGTGCAATTTCGCCTTTAATTCAGCCCTCTGTTTATCAGCCCCATTCAAGCTCTCTGGAATCTAATCAGAGCCACAAAAACCATAAGCCACGCCCAAGTTTTGCCTCTGTAATTTATGACATGAGTTCAGCGAGCGAAGATTCAGGAGCTCCGAAGCGTTTTTGGAAATGTTGATCGTGATGGATTAGCAGCCGTGCTGAATTGCGCGCGACGGTTGCTTTTTTCCTGTTTTTATCACAGTGGGAAATGAATGGTTCGCTTAGCAAGTCGTGAGCTTTTAATGCGTGGTAAACACTGTAAAGAAAACGTCGGTATCAGTTTCCAGCGCAACGTTGTTAACCGTGTCCAGTACAACTTTAGGACGTTCGAGTCTGCATTCCGGTAATTGAAACATGTTAAAAAAATATCGTTTTTGGAACTTGGAGATGTATCTGAATTACTTTGATTCGATAAGTATAATTATCGTGTTTTTTAATTTTTTCCTGCGGTATGCAAGTTTTCCAGCAAATATTTCAATCCAACTCTACTGAGCCGTGTGATCCATTGAGCATCATACATATTGCGGTAATTAACTTTGCGGTAATTAAATGAACGTAATAATTATCGAGTAAAATTATTACGTTAAACTTGTACTGTATATTTTTGATTGAAAATCATTTGAGATATTAAGAGTAACTCGATGCACTTTAAACTTGTGAACCACTGAAAAATAATAAGTGTATCCAAGCAGCATTATGCTCACCAAGAAAATCTATTTTATTTCAACGAGTTTTAAAAGCGGCTTGTTGAATCAGCCTTTATATTTCTAAATGGGTGAGACAAAGCGAACTTATCTCACTCTGCTATTTCCTGTGATCACGAAATATCTTCTCATAAACGCTTTTTGCCACTGGATATGAGTCTTGATGTTCCTAAGACAACCATACATTCAATAGACAATGTGTAATTTTGGCAATGTGGACTTCTTTGGTTTTTGCGCTTAACTTTTCCTACTCAATAGGGAACGGCGAGAAAAAATATGTTTCCCAATTTTAATAAGGAGAATAACACGATTCATATTAATAATAATAACATTACCACTCAATAAAATTGGAGTAATAAATAATAATAATAATAACAATAAAACTCCATGAAATTAGATTAAAGCAAATTCTCTCCTGAAAAAAGTATCAAACCGAAAATTTCAATAATACCAAGCTTTGAAGAGAATATTCTGCATATAATGTTGTAAAATTTTCCCGGAGTCTCATACATTTTTGCCTCCGGCAAACAGCAATCTCCAAGGCCATCAAATGTTTGCATGCCGCCTCGAGTACACATTCGAGATCTCATGAACTTGAAAAAAAAAGGAATCCGACATTTCTTCATTCAAAAATCGTGGTTGTAATGCTAAATTGAAATCCTTCTCCATCATTCGCAAGAAATTGTTTAGAGGTTCGGTATTATTGAGCTGATCTGAGTTAAATTCTTTGGCTACCATTTGATTCAGGTGTTCATTTATTTCTTAGCTGATTTCAAATGAAATGAAATGAAAACTTGAGATCTATTGGCGAACGCGAACTTTGTTATCGTCCCTCATTGCACCATTCTGGGTTTATTTAGCTTCTTATTCTAATTTCTTTTATAAATGATGCTCCTGACAGTTATGACGTGAAATTGTTCTTTGAAGCTGTTAGTAAATGATGTATTTGTTGATATTGTAGTATTAAATTTACTTAATTATTTCGAAGTTTTCCTTCAAGAGAATTGAAGTAACAATGAGGCAAAAAAAAAACTGATCGGAATTATCTCTGTGTGGAACATCTTCAATTTCGTGGAAATGAAGTGACGTAAATACATGGCCAACACTTTCGCAAACCCAATGGAATGGAAAATTGCTTCGTTTAATAGGTAAAGAAGAAGAGGATGACTAGAGATTTCTAGACAACTAGATTTCCAAATAGAGAAACTATTCTGTCAATGGACAATCGTTTCTTACTTGCTATTTCTTCCTAATCATGCTTTATCTACGAAAAATTATTTAGCGTGTTTAATTGTGATTGCATTCGAATGTGTGATACTATTGTTCACATTACCTAAACTTGATCTATCAGGTAGTCTGTGTTTGGCACTCAAAAATGTGTAAATAACCCTAAAAATACGCATTATGTCTCTTGAATTAGTTATTGCTATAGAGATCTTAAATTTTGTCTTTTTCTGACGAAGGCCCGTGCATGAGTTATTCAAGAACTTTTACTCTACTGATGCGCACGGCAAAACGTCAATTTTTTTGCATTTGACGTACAGACAAGGTGTGGGTCTTTTGCTGAACCAACTTTTTCTTAATTTATTTTACAGAATTTGCGTCTCGTTAAACTAACACTTCTATGTTTCCTTGTTACAGGTTTCCTATCATGGGACGAAGAGAAGTCTCACCTCGATATCCACAAGGAGCTGAAGCTCCTCGCCGAACTCAACTTGGAAGGAGAAGAGCAGAAGGGAGGTGAGTTCCATCGTTGTTTGGAAGTTCAAAATTGTCTGAAATGGCTTCAACTGACCAGTGCGCTAAATATTTACTCTAATAATTTAGCTACTTGTGGCCGAACTCAACTAGAAAATAGAAGAGCAGAAGGGAGATGAGATCCATCGTTGTTTGGGAGCCTCCCTGGAGTGCCTGAAATGGCCTTCATCTGACCAGCAGGCTTAATTTTTTCTAGGATATTTGATTTAGCTACTTGTGGGCCCGAAGGAGCTTAAAAACTTCTAGGGCCCCTTGTAACATACACTCAATCTCGTCAATATGCTTCCATAAAATTTTTGACGAGTTATATTTTCAAAAATTTATTTAACTTTAGTTAAAGTGAAAATTGCTCACAAAGACCACTTATCGTATGGCTAACCAGCAGGGTTGCCAGATACTGTTATTTTTTGTTAATATTTCATGAAAAAAACTGAAGAACTTGGAACTGAGAAAACCAATCTAGCACCTCTGGTTTACCGACTTGGGCTGCTCTGTTACATATATATCATGCTCTGTTTCATATTACTATTATGTTTCATTATAACATTATGTCATTTCCGTTATTGTATACATTATATTCTATATATCGTTTTGTCTTTATTATATTAAACTTAGTTTCAAGACAATTAATAAAGTAGCTAACTACTAATGATTTGGCATAACCTGCTATGTGTTACCATCAATTTGTTTTACTTACGATGCCACTCAAACTGTCAAATTTTTGGATATTATTCATGACACAAATACGACTGACACATGCTCATGGCACACAAATTTGTGATTAACGCAACAGTTTATGAACGTCATAAGCATATACTGTATGCATAATACAAATTTGTCTCACACATCAGTTTATGACCGTCATAAACATATACTGTATGCATAATACAAATTTGTCTCACACATCAGTTTATGACCGTCATAAACATATACTGCGCGCATAATAAAAATTTGTGATTACCACAACAGCTTATGAAGGTCGTACTCCATTGCCCACAGAGAGGTTGGTGCAGTACGCCAACGAGCATCTGGTGGTGGAAGTGTTGATCAATCCCCAGGTCAACACTGTCCAGCAGTGCCTCAAGAATCTGCTCTCTTCCTTCACCAAGCACAGGCACATCATCCACGCGGGCTACGCCTTCGCTGGGTCTGGATCTTGGATGCTGCAGGTGACATTTTGGATCATCACAGAACGTTTCTGAACATCACTGAACATTTCTGAACATCACAAAACGTTTCTGAACATCACAAAACGTTTCTGAACATCAAAAACGTTTCTGAACATCACAAAACGTTTCTGAACATCACAAAACGTTTCTGAACATCACTAAACGTTTCTGAACATCACAGAACATTTCTGAACATTACAGAACGTTCTTAAACATCACAGAACGTTTCTGAACATCACAGAACGTTCTTGAACATCACAGAACGTTTCTGAACATCACAGAACGTTTCTGAACATCACAGAACGTTTCTGAACATCACAGAACGTTTCTGAACATCAGAGAACATTTCTGAACATCACAGAACGTTCTTGAACATCACAGAACATTTATAAACATCACAGAACGTTTCTGAACATCACAGAACGTTTCTGAACATCACAGAACGTTTCTGAACATCACAGAACATTTCTGAACATTACAGAACGTTCTTGAACATCACAGAACGTTTCTGAACATTACAGAACGTTCTTGAACATCACAGAACGTTTCTGAACATCACAAAACGTTTCTGAACATCACAAAACGTTTCTGAACATCACAAAACGTTTCTGAAAATCACAAAACGTTTCTGAACATCACAGTACATTTCTGAACATTACAGAACGTTCTTGAACATCACAGAACGTTTCTGAACATCACAGAACGTTCTTGAACATCACAGAACGTTTCTGAACATCACAGAACGTTTCTGAACATCACAGAACGTTTCTGAACATCAGAGAGCATTTCTACACATCACAGAACGTGCTTGAACATCACAGAACATTTCTGAACATCACAGAACGTTTCTAAACATCACAAAACGTTTCTGAACATCACAGAACGTTCCTGAACATCACAGAACGTTTCTGAACATCACAGAACGTTTCTGAACATCACAGAATGCTTCTGAACATCACAGAACGCTTCTAAACATCATAAAACGCTTCTGAACATCACAGAACGCTTCTGAACATCAAAGAACGCTTCTGAACATCACAGAACACTTCTGAACACCATAAAACACTTCTGAACATCACAGAACGCTTCTGAACATCACAGAACGCTTCTGAACATCACAGAACGCTTCTGAACATCACAGAACGCTTCTGAACTCCACAAAACGCTTCTGAACATCACAGAACGTTTCTGAACATCACAGAACGTTTCTGAACATCACAGAACGCTTCTGAACATCACAGAACGCTTTTGAACACCACAGAACGCTTCTGAACATCACAGAACGCTCCTGAACATCACAGAACGCTTCTGAACATCACAGAACGCTTCTGAACATCACAGAACGCTTCTGAACATCATAGAACGCTTCTGAACACCACAGAACGCTTTTGAACACCACAGAACGCTTCTGAACATCACAGAACGTTTCTGAAAATCACAGAACGTTTCTGAACATCACAGAACGCTTCTGAACATCACAGAACGCTTTTGAACACCACAGAACGCTTCTGAACATCACAGAACGCTCCTGAACATCACAGAACGCTTCTGAACATCACAGAACGCTTCTGAACATCACAGAACGCTTCTAAACATCATAGAACGCTTCTGAACACCACAGAACGTTTCTGAACATCACAGAACGCTTCTGAACATCACAAAACGCTTCTGAACATCACAGAACGCTTCTGAACATCCCAAAAGCTTCATTGAGCTATGTCCCGCGACAGGCGATAGATTATTTATTATTTACATCAGCACTAGAAAGTATGCTATGTCTTCCTCCAGTTCATTTACCACAAGCGCAAATTAGTAAGCCATATTCTACAGCCAATGATAGGTAATAATTTATTATCTGCATCAGCACTGGAAAGTATGCGATATTCTTACCCCAATTGCGTGATCACAACCGCGAAGGAGTTAGCTATGTTATGCTACAAGCGATAACAACTCATCATTTATATCAGAACTAAAACGTATGCGATTTCATCCTCCAATTCACTATTACATCTGCATATAAGTAAAAGAACGGGTTATGTCAGATGTGTCTGTTACAAATGATGCTTTAATTTTATCCAGCAAAATAGCTTATGCGATGATCTTCTCCGGGTGATTTTTCGTTTAAATATTTGGAGTAGGCGATGTTCCCCACGTGATCATTCACATCATCTCTGAAGCGGAGTCCGGTTTTTAAGTATTCACATCAGAATCATGATGTTCAAAGCCATTGCTGTTATAAGTAGTCATCCAGATTTCCATTGCGTAAATAAACCAACACCGGGCTCTGCTTAACGGAATTAGGATGTCTAAAGTCAGACCAATTTTCAGGAGCCGAATCGTTTATATGGTCATGTTTTAATGGGAGAAACCATAAACTTCAGAATTTTGGACAGCAAAAAAAAAATTTTTATGCCAGTTTAAGCTCTAAAGAAATACTCCTCTGAAGACGTCATTTTCCCGTAACAGAGGGTGGTGTTTTATCGTCAATACCGCCATAAAAGTGAATACGCAAATATCAATTCAAAAATGTTTCTGCAGACAAATTAATTACCGATTACGTTCATTTGCACACAAAGTTCACCCTCAAGAATACTAACATTACCTAATAACACTTAGTTATAACAACAGAATATTTTAATTTGTTCACATGCAATATACTCAAAATTATTATCGAATGTAATAGAAAACTGAATTATACTTAACTCAACACATGGCTTATATTGTACGTTTTGCATATGACTGGAGTGGTTTGGAATTATACTCAATTTACAAAATATGACGCTCATCTGCAGTGAATTACAACATCGTAGCGTTTTATTGTGGTTATCTCAATTAAGCTAAAAGTCAACGCCGCACAGAGGTATTGAATTTAAAGTTTTTTACTTTACTATTAAGATAAAAATAACCGTGCAAATGGACTAACACATATCGAACTTAAAACCATTTGCCTCAATTTTAAGATAAAAATAAGCGTACAAATGGGCTGAAAATGGTTGCTCATTTCAGGACGGAACGTTCTCTGTGGCTGACCTGTTCGCGGCGTTCAACGAGTACGAGGTGCAGCGCGTGCTGCACGCCTACGAGCACTGCATCACCATCGATGTCCACTGCGCTGGTGAAGGCAAATGGACGACCGAGGCGATGGCAGAGGAGTACTTCAGGTAATTAAATGTTGAGTTTATGAAGTGGCTTCGACTGGCAGAGGAGTACTTCAAGTAATTATATTTATCACGTGCCGCCGACTTCACTCTTAGTTTTAACGTTGACCCTAGTAAACAAGCTTCGGCAGCGTTCTACACGATTCAAACTAAATTTATTCAGTGGCACCGAATTTACCACAGGGACGTGCCTTCGACATAACCATGAATTTTAAAGTTGACCCTCAAAAACAAGCTTCGGTTGCTTTCTATAAATTTAGACTAAATTTATCACGTGGCGCCGATTGTATCAGAGGGTTTTACGTTAACTCTGAAAACAAACTTAGGATGATTTTCATTCAATTTTGGCTTAAAGTCGTGTGCAAATGAAGCCAGAAGCTCACGGGTGATGGTGCATGCTGAATTCATCATGTAGCGTAGACTTCAAATGTTCTGTGTGATGAAGTTATATGAAAGTCATTTTGTAGTTGTAATTTTTTCGTGTATTATAGGGATTTTTTACTTTAGCAACGTGCGGCCATCAAAGAGTTTACGAGGCTCATTTTCTTCTACCATAAATATCAAGGAACTTTAAATAATCGCTGAAGACAAACATTATTTTCCGAATATCAGTGGCATACCAGTTTTAGACGTTACGAAATGATACTTTTTTATGCAAGTTTATATTTCATTGTCACCCTGTCCAAGTGAAAAAAAATCAGTTGGAGAACCAGACTCACCAAACGGGAATGAAAAAGTGCATCAGGTGAATGCTAAATAACCAGCATAGGGAACGAAAAGTAGTTCACTAAAGTTGAGCTGAAGCGATGGACTTTTTAGAATGTTATATCACTCATTGATTGATTACATGAAAAATCAATAATCAATTAAGAATTATAGAAAACGTTTGCAGCCGTAAACTGCCGCTGTAGTTTTGTTTCACACCTGAACATAGCTTACGAGTATGTATGATGGTCATCGGAGTTATGTGGAATAGATGTAATAAAAGTTGATTAATATCGTGGGTGCTTCTAAGAATTTCGATTAACGGAAAAAGTTTCAGTTCAAAATTTCTCCTTCCTAATCTTTCGCATAGATTTCGTTAACTTGCTAATTGCCTCGGGGGTCTTCAATTTTCTCACATTCAATTATCCTCAAAAGAAATACTACTTGCAATGTACGCCTTATTTAAGTGAATGTATAGTTTTGAGTAATTAATCCGATAAAATCAGTAGTAATTTTATACGCAAACTAGTGTAACTAATAACTCCGATTGTACCGGGATACTACATCAAGCAACTTTAAAGTTAAATTTCATCACCCATACCAGTCAATCTTCTCTAGTGATCTATCTCAGCAGTACCGACTCAAATTTACTTTTCTTTTTCAGCAAACAGTGCACAGTTACGATCAATCCCGAAGACAAGATTGAAGTGACGGAAGGTATCACAGCCATCGTCGAATACATATCAAAGTTTTTAATCATCCAAGACGTTGAGAGCATACATGAGCCGTCCGACATCGTTGGCAACATCAGATTTACGAGGCCAACTTTGTACGTCTTCCCTGGAGGCCAGGGAGACTCCGCGCTCTTCGGAGTGAACGGCTTCAATATGCTTGTGGATGGAGGTTACAACAGAAAAGGCTGCTTCTGGGACTTCACGAGGCACCTTGATAGATTAGATGCAGTGCTCGTTACACGCCTTAATAGTTCTAATGTGATGGGAATTGCTAATGTAATTCGTAGAAAAGCCATTTGTTCCGTCTATCCTCAGATTGGTCACATATTTTGCAATGTAACCGGCACAAAATCCTCTCCGGATGGAGGAAAAGATGAGGACACTCTCCTCATCAACATTTGGGACGAAGGTCATTTAATACGAGAAAATTTGAGACAAATAAGTTTGAAACCTCATTTGTGTTTTCGCGACAATGTAATGGACCCCATCAATCTCTATCACAAAGTCGGCCACGGCAAACTGGACATGTACGTTTTGAATCCCTCGAAAGACAGCAAAGACGTTCAGTACTTCATGGAAAGGTGGAACAACGAAGTAAGATCGTCTGATCTGGAAAGTTGTACGTACACCATTGGAAACAAAGTGTTCCCTTGCCCACTCATGAACATGAACTCAATTTGTTCTCTAGTTGTGTGGCAGCCTAACGATCCCACTGACACAATCACCAGACTATTGTTTCCCGGCAGCACTCCGCAGCACAAGATCTTTGAAGGCTTAGAGAAATTGAAACACTTAGATTACCTAAGATATCCTAGATGTTCAGCTAAGTCTTTGAGATTAAAAAGTGAAGAGAAAAGAAGCAGTAGGATAGAAAGATTAATGACCACCCAAAAGGTAAGTAGAATGTCTAGTCAAGCATCTTCCATTACTTCCAAAAGCGAGCGAATATCAAGATCCGTCAGCAAAGAAGAAAAACGACGGACTAGAGTGGAAAAATCCGTGAGCGAATCTAGAACTGAGAAAGTGGTTGATCACAAACAAGAACGAGTCAGAAGAAAAAGAAGAAAAGAAATTGTCCAAGAATCTAATGAAAAAGCCTACAGTGAACTACAAGAAACAACGGACGAGAAAGAAACGCGAGACCGGGAATCAGACGAAGGTCCTGGAAGACCAGATGTGTCCAGAGACGCTTCTCCCGAAAAAATCCCCGACAACAAACTACTGAGGGAGTCCCCACCTCCCGCAGTGGTTGAAAGTTCGGATGTGCGGATTGAAGAGGTAGAGCAAACCGAAGAAGTTCGAGAGTCTTCCATGCTATCAGTTGAATCTGGTATCATTCTCGCAGATGACCGAGAATCATCTCTAGAGTTGGAACAAATGAAGAAACCAGAAGAAGTAGTACCTGAAGCACCGATCATTGAAGCCTCTATCAGTGAAAAAGAGAAAGCAAATCAAAAAATTCAGAAGAGAACACCCTCGGAAGTTACGGAAAAACCCAAAACCAGCCGGCGACCGAAAATACTTCCCAGAATTGATACAGGCTCTGGCAGAGTAGACACTAAATATAGACAAGATACTAAGATTGAAAGAACGCGGAAAGATACTAGAGCTCGTAAGGAAGAACCAAGCAACGACCAAAAATTAGAAACAACTTCTGAAAAGACGTCACTTGAAGAACGTACCACAACAAAGCCTGGGCAAGAGAAAAGACCAAGAAAACCTAGAAAAACTGATACTCCTGAAGGCGAATCTCAAAGCAAGGAAACTGAAGCAAAAGAATCTAGTAGAAGAACCGTTCCCAAGCGATCTGAGAAAATCAAATCAGAAAGTAGGACTCAAAAAATATCGACGGAAAGAAAGGCTGTCAAAACTGTGGCTGAAAAGTCTCACAAACGAACAGTGGAAGAAAAAAACCTGGCTGCAAAAGCAGCTCGAGATGAGGCGAAAAAGAAGGCAACTGCGAGACAGCCATCAAAAGTTACTCCTAGAAAGAAGAAAACTGAAGTGCCAGCAAGTAAAGGCGAAGAACCTGTGAAGAAAATAATAACAGGAGCGGCCATGAAAGCTGGAGTGGTCGCTGCCGCCGCTGCTGGGCTCATCGTTCCAGACGCCACCATGTCTCTCGATCATGATGATAAAGAAGCCCGAGATGACGATGTCTTATTATTACCAGGAAAAGATGATAATTTAGGTCCAGATAATGACGAGGAAGATCGTATTTCGGACATCGCAAACATTCCTGGAGTTCAAGAATTGAAAATTGAAGACGACTATCCAAACGTGACCGACAAAGAACTCACTGAAGATGAAGAAAAAGACTCACTCATTCTGCACGAAGAAGGAGTCATTGAACAAGTTGACAAAGAAGAAATATCTGATATAATGGAAGAAGATGATGATCAGGATGAAATTAAGTACAGGGAACAAGAAGAAAAGAAAGAAGAAAGTGAAGAAGTTCAAAGAACAAGCCCAAGAATTGACGATCAAGAACTTGATGAACTGAAAGATGAGCAAGAAATTGGCACAGAACCAGCGGAATACATAACTGATATTGTAGATCAAAAAATCCCCGATACTGCTCTAAGAATAGAAGAGCAGGAACAAGCAAATCAACTGGAAAAACTAGCAAAGTCTCCGCAGAAACCCGAACCTGACCGAGATGAACTAATCAAAGACTTTGAAACCCCAGCATCGAGTGACGTAGCAGCAAAGAAGCAACAATTGAAAGAAATTTCTCTACCAGGAGAAGATGTAAAAGATTTGAAACAAGACAACATTCTGGAAAATGAGGCAGACAAAGATGATGTGTATGCGACTCTACCAAGCAGTGCTAAGCTTACCGACTACAAGGAAAAATACGAGGAGAAACCTGTCAGAGGACTTTTTGGATCTTTTGAGAAGCCCTCAAAAGATGAAGAAGATAAAAGTGATAGAAGACCTAGCGAGGTAGGTGAAGAGAAAGAGCTGCCTTCTTCCCTACCAGTGATAGCTGAAAAATCAAAACCGTTATTACAACCAAGAGATGTGATAAAAACTCCGGATGAAGTTGACGAGCTACCAATTCACGAAGAGGTGGTGGAACCGATCCTTGCACATGAAGGCGAAGAACCTGTGGAAAAATTTACCCAAATAATAGACGGTGCAGGAATAGGTGAAGGAACTGACGAGTCAAAAGAACCTTTACAGGTCAAATCTACAAAAAAAGATCAGAAGCGTGTGTATGATTACGATTTACTAGAAAGAGTTACATTCAATGATGATCCAAGTGCCTACCCAAAACACATCGACATCAACATACACAGAGCATCAATCGTAACTGAATCGTCCGAAACAGAAGACCGAGAGACTGGTGAAATTGAGGAAAAAGGCACTGTTGAGAAAATGGAGAAAGAACTTCAAACACAAAAGGAAGAAAATGAAGGCGAATTAGATGAACCCCAGAATAATGAGTCTGCCCTCAAAGAAAAAAGAGAAATTCTTGAAGATGCTCTGTCACCAAAAGAAAAATTAATTTCAAAAGACACGCTCCTTGAAAAAGAAGCAGATTCTACTGAAGGGGAAAAAGAATCCCCAAAATACTCAGACGAAGAAAGTAATTTAGAAGATGACGAAAGAGGAGCCACGCCTGACCAAATATTACGTGAGGGCACACCAGAAAGGGATGTTTCAGCAGAAGCGCAAGGAGAATTAGACAGACGAAAAGGACAACTGTCTCACGCTAGTTTGAAAAAGACAATTAAAGACGAGGATGAAAACAACAAACCAACTGACATGGCGGGCATTGAACCCAAATCCCCAGTGTCATCTCATGAGCAAATCTCACCCGGACAAGAAGAAGATCCTCTTGAAACACTCTCAGCAAAATACAGAGAGTCACATGACCAAGCATATTTACCAGAAAAAAGAGATATCGAGCCTGAATATCCCGATAAAAAAGAAAGAGAACCTGAAACGAAACCAGATTCACCTAGTGAGCAGAAGAAAAAACAACAGGTTTCACCTTCGACAGAAAAAAAATCCCCGAGAACTGATGAACCGAGCACAAGATCGCCTGCAAGTGTGTCTCCAGGGAAAATCGAATCAATAGAACCAACGTCACCGAGACCGTCAGAACCAGAAAAACAAGAGAAAATAGTTGACGATAAGGATACGAAACCGGTGATAACAGAAGAAAAACAGGATGAAGACGATAAGAAAATACCTACAATATCGAAGGAAACCACAGAAATTACGGAAGTAACTGCAGACCAAACTGTTCAACAAACTGTCGAAACCGAAATTACTTCGGCTTCCATTACTGATGTGAAACAAGAAGTATCAGAAGTAACAGAAAAAGAATTCGAACAAATAGAAACCCGTGAGAAACCTATGCCTGAAACTGATAAATCACCCTCGGTGTCGCCCAAATCACCAACTGAAGAAGATCGCCCGTCAAAAGTTTCTCCTGAAGCTGGCAGAAAACCCTCCCCGGACCAAAAACAAGAGGATGTCAGGAAAGAAGATGTCGAAAGTCCAGATAAACTATCTCCAAAAACTGACGAAAAGATATCACCTTCAGCGGGAAAGAATACACCCCAAATCGATGAAGATTTGGGCAAATTATCACTAAAATCGGCAATTCTTGAGGAACCTGAGCAACAAGTTTCGCCTGCGACCGGAAAAAAATCCCCAAAATCCGAAGAACCAAGTAGAATATCACCAACAGTTGTATCTCCTGCGGAACCCGAGAAGGTTCAACCAGCATCGCCAAAACCGCTAGAAACAGAAAAACCTGGAGAAACAGTTGAAGATAAGGAAATTGAACCAAAGGTCACTAAAGAAACACCTGGAGATGAAGTAAAACAATTGCCAAGAATACCATCAGAAACAACTGAAATTGAGGAAGTTATTTCTGACCGTAGAATTGATGAGTCGGTCGAATCCACAATAACTTCATTTTCTGTTGCCCAAGTAACACAAGTAGTATCAGAAAAGACTGAGCAAATAGTCGATCAAATTGTGGATCGTGATGAGCTGTTGCCTGTGACTGACAGATCACCTTCGGTGTCACCTAAATCACCTGCCGATGAAGATCGCCCATCACAAGTTTCTCCCGAAACGGATGAAAAACCCACTTTGGATGATAAACAAGAAGACATCAGACAAGCAGATAGAAAAAGTCCTGACAAGTTATCTCCAAGGCCTGACGAAAATATATCACCTTCATCCGGGAAGAAAACACCAGAAACTGAGGATGATTCAACCAAATTATCACCAAAATCGACTATTATAGATGAACCTGAGGAGGAACAGGTTTCACCTGCCTCAGAAAAGGAATCCCCAAGAACTGATGAACCGAGCAAAAGATCGCCGGAAAGTGTGTCGCCAGGGAAAATCGAATCTGTCGAACCAACGTCACCGAGACCTTCAGAACCAGAAAAACCAGAGAAAATAGTTGACGATAAGGATACGAAACCAGTGATATCAGAAGAAAAACAGGATGAAGAAGGTAAGACAATACCGACAATATCAAAGGAAACCACAGAAATTACGGAAGTAACTGCAGACCAGACTGTTCAAGAATCTGTCGAAACTAAAATTACTTCGGCTTCCATTACTGATGTGAAACAAGAAGTATCAGAAGTAACAGAAAAAAAATTTGATCAAATAGAAGCCCGTGAGAAACCTTTGCCTGAAACTGATAAATCACCCTCGGTGTCGCCCAAATCACCAACTGAAGAAGAACGCCCGTCTAAAGTTTCTCCCGAAACTGGCAGAAAACCCTCCCCGGACGAAAAACAAGAGGATGTCAGAAAAGAGGATGTAGAAAGTCCGGATAAATTATCTCCAAAGACTGACGAAAAGATATCACCTTCAGTGGGAAAGAAAACACCCCAAATCGATGAAGATTTGAGCAAATTATCACCAAAATCGGCAATTCTTGATGAACCTGAGGAACAAGTTTCGCCTGCGACCGGAAAGGAATCCCCAAAATCCGAAGAACCAAGTAGAATATCACCAACAATTGTATTTCCTGCGGAACCCGAGAAGGTTCAACCAGCATCGCCAAAACCGCTAGAAACAGAAAAACCTGGAGAAACAGTTGAAGATAAGGAAATTGAACCAAAGGTCACTAAAGAAACACCTGGAGATGAAGTAAAACAATTGCCAAGAATACCATCAGAAACAACTGAAATTGAGGAAGTTATTTCTGACCGTAGAATTGATGAGTCGGTCGAATCCACAATAACTTCATTTTCTGTTGCCCAAGTAACACAAGTAGTATCAGAAAAGACTGAGCAAATAGTCGATCAAATTGTGGATCGTGATGAGCTGTTGCCTGTGACTGACAGATCACCTTCGGTGTCACCTAAATCACCTGCCGATGAAGATCGCCCATCACAAGTTTCTCCCGAAACGGATGAAAAACCCACTTTGGATGATAAACAAGAAGACATCAGACAAGCAGATAGAAAAAGTCCTGACAAGTTATCTCCAAGGCCTGACGAAAATATATCACCTTCATCCGGGAAGAAAACACCAGAAACTGAGGATGATTCAACCAAATTATCACCAAAATCGACTATTATAGATGAACCTGAGGAGGAACAGGTTTCACCTGCCTCAGAAAAGGAATCCCCAAGAACTGATGAACCGAGCAAAAGATCGCCGGAAAGTGTGTCGCCAGGGAAAATCGAATCTGTCGAACCAACGTCACCGAGACCTTCAGAACCAGAAAAACCAGAGAAAATAGTTGACGATAAGGATACGAAACCAGTGATATCAGAAGAAAAACAGGATGAAGAAGGTAAGACAATACCGACAATATCAAAGGAAACCACAGAAATTACGGAAGTAACTGCAGACCAGACTGTTCAAGAATCTGTCGAAACTAAAATTACTTCGGCTTCCATTACTGATGTGAAACAAGAAGTATCAGAAGTAACAGAAAAAAAATTTGATCAAATAGAAGCCCGTGAGAAACCTTTGCCTGATACTGATAAATCACCCTCGGTGTCGCCCAAATCACCAACTGAAGAAGAACGCCCGTCTAAAGTTTCTCCCGAAACTGGCAGAAAACCCTCCCCGGACGAAAAACAAGAGGATGTCAGAAAAGAGGATGTAGAAAGTCCGGATAAATTATCTCCAAAGACTGACGAAAAGATATCACCTTCAGTGGGAAAGAAAACACCCCAAATCGATGAAGATTTGAGCAAATTATCACCAAAATCGGCAATTCTTGATGAACCTGAGGAACAAGTTTCGCCTGCGACCGGAAAGGAATCCCCAAAATCCGAAGAACCAAGTAGAATATCACCAACAATTGTATTTCCTGCGGAACCCGAGAAGGTTCAACCAGCATCGCCAAAACCGCTAGAAACAGAAAAACCTGGAGAAACAGTTGAAGATATAAAAATTGAACCCAAGGTCACTAAAGAAACACCTGGAGATGAAGAAAAACAATTGCCAAAAATACAATCAGAAACAACTGAAATTAAGGAAGCTATTTCTGACCGAAAAATTGATGAGTCGGCCGAACCCACAATAACTTCAGTTTCTGTTACCCAAGTAACACAACTAGTATCAGAAAAGACTGAGGAAATAGTTGATCAATTTGTGGATCGTGATGAGCAGTTGCCTGTGACTGACAGATCACCTTCGGTGTCACCTAAATCACCTGCCGATGAAGATCGCCCATCACAAGTTTCTCCCGAAACGGATGAAAAACCCTCTTCGGATGATAAACAAGAAGACATCAGACAAGCAGATACAGAAAGTCCTGACGAGTTATCCCCAAGGCCTGACGAAAAAATATCACCTTCATCCGGAAAGAAAACACCAGAAACTGAGGACGATTCAACCAAATTATCACCAAAATCGACTATTAAAGATGAACCTGAGGAGGAACAGGTTTCACCTGCCACAGAAAAGGAATCCCCGAGAACTGATGAACCGAGCAAAAGATCGCCGGAAAGCGTGTCGCCAGGGAAAATCGAATCTGTCGAACCATCGTCACCGAGACCGTCAGAACCAGAAAAACCAGAGAAAATAGTTGACGATAAGGATACGAAACCAGTGATATCAGAAGAAAATCAGGATGAAGAAGATAAGAAAATACCGACAATATCAAAGGAAACCACGGAAATTACGGAAGTAACTGCGGACCAAACTGTTCAAGAATCTGTCGAACCCAAATTTACTTCGGCTTCCATTACAGATGTGAAACAAGAAGTATCAGAAGTAACAGAAAAAGAATTCGATCAAATAGAAACCCGTGAGAAATCTTTGCCTGCGACTGATAAATCACCCTCGGTGTCGCCAAAATCACCAACTGAAGAAGAACGCCCGTCTAAAGTTTCCCCCGAAACTGGCAGAAAACCCTCCCCAGACGAAAAACAAGAGGATATCAGAAAAGAGGATGTCGAAAGTCCGGATAAATTATCTCCAAAGACTGACGAAAATATATCACCTTCAGTGGGAAAGAAAATACCCCAAATTGATGAAGATTTGAGCAAACTATCACCAAAATCGGCAATTCTTGATGAACCTGAGGAACAAGTTTCGCCTGCGACCGGAAAGGAATCCCCAAAAGCCGAAGAACCAAGTAGAATATCACCAACAGTTGTATCTCCTGCGGAACCCGAGAAGGTTCAACCAGCATCGCCAAAACCGCTAGAAACAGAAAAACCTGGAGAAACAGTTGAAGATAAAAAAATTGAACCCAAGGTCACTAAAGAAGCACCTGGAGATGAAGAAAAACAATTGCCAAGAATACCATCAGAAACAACTGAAATTAAGGAAGTTATTTCTGACCGTAGAATTGATGAGTCGGTCGAATCCACAATAACTTCTGTTTCTGTTACCCAAGTAACACAATTAGTATCAGAAAAGACTGAAGAAATAGTTGATCAAATTGTGGATCGTGATGAGCTGTTGCCTGTGACTGACAGATCACCTTCGGTGTCACCTAAATCACCTGCCGATGAAGATCGCCCATCACAAGTTTCTCCCGAAACGGATGAAAAACCCACTTTCGATGATAAACAAGAAGACATCAGACAAGCAGATGGAGAAAGTCCTGACAAGTTATCTCCAAGGTCTGACGAAAAAATATCACCTTCAACCGGAAAGAAAACACCAGAAACTGAGGACGATTCAACCAAATTATCACCAAAATCGACTATTAAAGATGAACCTGAGGAGGAACAGGTTTCACCTGCCACAGAAAAGGAATCCCCGAGAACTGATGAACCGAGCAAAAGATCGCCGGAAAGTGTGTCGCCAGGGAAAATCGAATCTGTCGAACCAACGTCACCGAGACCGTTAGAACCAGAAAAACCAGAGAAAATAGTTGACGATAAGGATACGAAACCAGTGATATCAGAAGAAAAACAGGCTGAAGAAGATAAGAAACTACCGACAATATCAAAGGAAACCACAGAAATAACGGAAGTAACTGCAGACCAAACTGTTCAAGAATCTGTCGAAACCAAAATTACTTCGGCTTCCATTACTGATGTGAAACAAGAAGTATCAGAAGTAACAGAAAAAGAATTCGATCAAATAGAAACCCGTGAGAAACCTTTGCCTGAAACTGATAAATCACCCTTGGTGTCGCCAAAATCACCAACTGAACAAGATCGCCCGTCTGTAGTTTCTCCCGAAACTGGCAGAAAACCCTCCCCGGACGAAAAACAAGAGGATGTCAGAAAAGAAGATGTCGAAAGTCCGGATAAATTATCTCCAAAGACTGACGAAAAGATATCACCTTCAGTGGGAAAGAAAACACCCCAAATCGATGAAGATTTGAGTAAATTATCGCCAAAAACGGCAATTCTTGATGAACCTGAGGAACAAGTTTCGCCTGCGACCGGAAAGGAATCCCCAAAATCCGAAGAACCAAGTAGAATATCACCAACAGTTGTATCTCCTGCAGAACCCGAGATGGGTCAACCAGCATCGCCAAAACCGCTAGAAACAGAAAAACCTGGAGAATCAGTTGAAGATAAAAAAATTGAACCAAAGGTCACTAAAGAAACACCTGGAGATGAAGAAAAACAATTGCCAAGAATACCATCAGAAACAACTGAAATTAAAGAAGTTATTTCTGACAGTAAAATTGATGAGTCGGCCGAATCCACAACAACTTCAGTTTCTGTTACCCAAGTAACACAAGTAGTATCAGAAAAGACAGAAGAAAAAGTTGATCAAATTGTGGATCGTGATGAGCTGTTGCCTGTTACTGACAGATCACCATCGGTGTCACCTAAATCACCTGCCGATGAAGATCGCCCATCACAAGTCTCTCCCGAAACGGATGAAAAACCCACTTTGGTTGATAAAAAAGAAGACATCAGACAAGCAGATAGAAAAAGTCCTGATAAGTTATCTCCAAGGCCTGACGAGAAAACATCACCTTCATCCGGAAAGAAAACACCAGACACTGAGGATGATTCAACCAAATTATCACCAAAATCGACTATTAAAGATGAACCTGAGGAGGAACAGGTTTCACCTGCCACAGAAAAGGAATCCCCGAGAACTGATGAACCGAGCAGAAGATCGCCGGAAAGTGTGTCGCCAGGGAAAATCGAATCTGTCGAACCAACGACACCGAGACCGTCAGAACCAGAAAAAACAGAGAAAATAGTTGACGATAAGGATACGAAACCAGTGATATCAGAAGAAAAACAGGCTGAAGAAGATAAGAAAATACCGACAATATCAAAGGAAACCACAGAAATAACGGAAGTAACTGCAGACCAAACTGTTCAAGAATCTGTCGAAACCAAAATTACTTCGGCTTCCATTACTGATGTGAAACAAGAAGTATCAGAAGTAACAGAAAAAGAATTCGATCAAATAGAATCCCGTGAGAAACCTTTGCCTGAAACTGATAAATCACCCTCGGTGTCGCCAAAATCACCAACTGAACAAGATCGCCCGTCTGTAGTTTCTCCCGAAACTGGCAGAAAACCCTCCCCGGACGAAAAACAAGAGGATGTCAGAAAAGAAGATGTCGAAAGTCCGGATAAATTATCTCCAAAGACTGACGAAAAGATATCACCTCCAGTGGGAAAGAAAACACCCCAAATCGATGAAGATTTGAGTAAATTATCACCAAAAACGGCAATTCTTGATGAACCTGAGGAACAAGTTTCGCCTGCGACCGGAAAGGAATCCCCAAAATCTGAAGAACCAAGTAGAATATCACCAACAGTTGTATCTCCTGCAGAACCCGAGATGGGTCAACCAGCATCGCCAAAACCGCTAGAAACAGAAAAACCTGGAGAATCAGTTGAAGATAAAAAAATTGAACCCAAGGTCACTAAAGAAACACCTGGAGATGAAGAAAAACAATTGCCAAGAATACCATCAGAAACAACTGAAATTAAAGAAGTTATTTCTGACAGTAAAATTGATGAGTCGGCCGAATCCACAACAACTTCAGTTTCTGTTACCCAAGTAACACAAGTAGTATCAGAAAAGACAGAAGAAAAAGTTGATCAAATTGTGGATCGTGATGAGCTGTTGCCTGTGACTGACAGATCACCTTCGGTGTCACCTAAATCACCTGCCGATGAAGATCGCCCATCACAAGTTTCTCCCGAAACGGATGAAAAACCCACTTTCGATGATAAACAAGAAGACATCAGACAAGCAGATGGAAAAAGTCCTGACAAGTTATCTCCAAGGTCTGACGAAAAAATATCACCTTCAACCGGAAAGAAAACACCAGAAACTGAGGACGATTCAACCAAATTATCACCAAAATCGACTATTAAAGATGAACCTGAGGAGGAACAGGTTTCACCTGCCACAGAAAAGGAATCCCCGAGAACTGATGAACCGAGCAAAAGATCACCGGAAAGTGTGTCGCCAGGGAAAATCGAATCTGTCGAACCAACGTCACCGAGACCGTTAGAACCAGAAAAACCAGAGAAAATAGTTGACGATAAGGATACGAAACCAGTGATATCAGAAGAAAAACAGGCTGAAGAAGATAAGAAACTACCGACAATATCAAAGGAAACCACAGAAATAACGGAAGTAACTGCAGACCAAACTGTTCAAGAATCTGTCGAAACCAAAATTACTTCGGCTTCCATTACTGATGTGAAACAAGAAGTATCAGAAGTAACAGAAAAAGAATTCGATCAAATAGAAACCCGTGAGAAACCTTTGCCTGAAACTGATAAATCACCCTTGGTGTCGCCAAAATCACCAACTGAACAAGATCGCCCGTCTGTAGTTTCTCCCGAAACAGGCAGAAAACCCTCCCCGGACGAAAAACAAGAGGATGTCAGAAAAGAAGATGTCGAAAGTCCGGATAAATTATCTCCAAAGACTGACGAAAAGATATCACCTTCAGTGGGAAAGAAAACACCCCAAATCGATGAAGATTTGAGTAAATTATCGCCAAAAACGGCAATTCTTGATGAACCTGAGGAACAAGTTTCGCCTGCGACCGGAAAGGAATCCCCAAAATCCGAAGAACCAAGTAGAATATCACCAACAGTTGTATCTCCTGCAGAACCCGAGATGGGTCAACCAGCATCGCCAAAACCGCTAGAAACAGAAAAACCTGGAGAATCAGTTGAAGATAAAAAAATTGAACCCAAGGTCACTAAAGATACACCTGGAGATGAAGAAAAACAATTGCCAAGAATACCATCAGAAACAACTGAAATTAAAGAAGTTATTTCTGACAGTAAAATTGATGAGTCGGCCGAATCCACAACAACTTCAGTTTCTGTTACCCAAGTAACACAAGTAGTATCAAAAAAGACAGAAGAAAAAGTTGATCAAATTGTGGATCGTGATGAGCTGTTGCCTGTTACTGACAGATCACCTTCGGTGTCACCTAAATCACCTGCCGATGAAGATCGCCCATCACAAGTCTCTCCCGAAACGGATGAAAAACCCACTTTGGTTGATAAAAAAGAAGACATCAGACAAGCAGATAGAAAAAGTCCTGATAAGTTATCTCCAAGGCCTGACGAGAAAACATCACCTTCATCCGGAAAGAAAACACCAGACACTGAGGATGATTCAACCAAATTATCACCAAAATCGACTATTAAAGATGAACCTGAGGAGGAACAGGTTTCACCTGCCACAGAAAAGGAATCCCCGAGAACTGATGAACCGAGCAGAAGATCGCCGGAAAGTGTGTCGCCAGGGAAAATCGAATCTGTCGAACCAACGACACCGAGACCGTCAGAACCAGAAAAAACAGAGAAAATAGTTGACGATAAGGATACGAAACCAGTGATATCAGAAGAAAAACAGGCTGAAGAAGATAAGAAAATACCGACAATATCAAAGGAAACCACAGAAATAACGGAAGTAACTGCAGACCAAACTGTTCAAGAATCTGTCGAAACCAAAATTACTTCGGCTTCCATTACTGATGTGAAACAAGAAGTATCAGAAGTAACAGAAAAAGAATTCGATCAAATAGAAACCCGTGAGAAACCTTTGCCTGAAACTGATAAATCACCCTCGGTGTCGCCAAAATCACCAACTGAACAAGATCGCCCGTCTGTAGTTTCTACCGAAACTGGCAGAAAACCCTCCCCGGACGAAAAACAAGAGGATGTCAGAAAAGAAGATGTCGAAAGTCCGGATAAATTATCTCCAAAGACTGACGAAAAGATATCACCTCCAGTGGGAAAGAAAACACCCCAAATCGATGAAGATTTGAGTAAATTATCACCAAAAACGGCAATTCTTGATGAACCTGAGGAACAAGTTTCGCCTGCGACCGGAAAGGAATCCCCAAAATCTGAAGAACCAAGTAGAATATCACCAACAGTTGTATCTCCTGCAGAACCCGAGATGGGTCAACCAGCATCGCCAAAACCGCTAGAAACAGAAAAACCTGGAGAATCAGTTGAAGATAAAAAAATTGAACCCAAGGTCACTAAAGAAACACCTGGAGATGAAGAAAAACAATTGACAAGAATACCATCAGAAACAACTGAAATTAAAGAAGTTATTTCTGACAGTAAAATTGATGAGTCGGCCGAATCCACAACAACTTCAGTTTCTGTTACCCAAGTAACACAAGTAGTATCAGAAAAGACAGAAGAAAAAGTTGATCAAATTGTGGATCGTGATGAGCTGTTGCCTGTGACTGACAGATCACCTTCGGTGTCACCTAAATCACCTGCCGATGAAGATCGCCCATCACAAGTCTCTCCCGAAACGGATGAAAAATCCAATTTGGTTGATAAAAAAGAAGACATCAGACAAGCAGATAGAAAAAGTCCTGATAAGTTATCTCCAAGGCCTGACGAGAAAACACCACCTTCATCCGGAAAGAAAACACCAGACACTGAGGATGATTCAACCAAATTATCACCAAAATCGACTATTAAAGATGAACCTGAGGAGGAACAGGTTTCACCTGCCACAGAAAAGGAATCCCCGAGAACTGATGAACCGAGCAGAAGATCGCCGGAAAGTGTGTCGCCAGGGAAAATCGAATCTGTCGAACCAACGACACCACGACCGTCAGAACCAGAAAAACAAGAGAAAATAGTTGACGATGAGGATACGAAACCAGTGATATCAGAAGAAAAACAGGATGAAGAAGATGAGAAAATACCGACAATATCAAAGGAAACCACAGAAATTACGGAAGTAACTGCAGACCAAACTGTTCAAGAATTTGACGAAATCAAAATTACTTCGGCTCCCATTACTGATGTGAAACAAGAAGTATCAGAAGTAACAGAAAAAGAATTCGATCAAATAGAAACCCGTGAGAAACCTTTGCCTGAAACTGATCAATCACCCTCGGTGTCGCCCAAATCACCAACTGAAGAAGATCGCCTGTCTGTAGTTTCTCCCGAAACTGGCAGAAAACCCTCCCCGGACGAAAAACAAGAGGATGTCAGAAAAGAAGATGTCGAAAGTCCGGATAAATTATCTCCAAAGACTGACGAAAAGATATCACCTTCAGTGGGAAAGAAAACACCCCAAATCGATGAAGATTTGAGCAAATTATCACCAAAATCAGCAATTCTTGATGAACCTGAGGAACAAGTTTCGCCTGCGACCGGAAAGGAATCCGCAAAATCCGAAGAAGCGAGTAGAATATCACCAACAGTTGTATCTCCTGCGGGACCCGAGAAGGTTCAACCAGCATCGCCAAAACCGCTAGAAACAGAAAAACCTGGAGAAACAGTTGAAGATAAGAAAATTGAACCAAAGGTCACTAAAGAAACACCTGTAGATGAAGAAAAACAATTGCAAAGAATACCATCAGAAACAACTGAAATTAAGGAAGTTATTTCTGACAGTAAAATTGATGAGTCGGCCGAATCCACAATAACTTCAGTTTCTGTTAGCCAAGTAACACAAATAGAATCAGAAAAGACTGAGGAAATAGTTGATCAAATTGTGGATCGTGATGAGCTGTTGCCTGTGACTGACAGATCACCTTCGGTGTCACCTAAACCACCTGCCGATGAAGGTCGCCCATCACAAGTTTCTCCCGAAACGGATGAAAAACCCACCTTGGATGATAAACAAGAAGACATCAGACAAGCAGATGAAAAAAGTCCTGACAAGTTATTTCCAAGGCCTGAAGAAAAAATATCATCTTCATCCGGAAAGAAAACATCAGAAACTGAGGATGATTCAACCAAATTATCACCAAAATCGACTATTAAAGATGAACCTGCGGAGGAACAGGTTTCACCTGCCACAGAAAAGGAATCCCCGAGAACTGATGAACCGAGCAAAAGATCGCCGGAAAGTGTGTCGCCAGGGAAAATCGAATCTGTCGAACCAACGTCACCGAGACCGTCAGAACCAGAAAAACCAGAGAAAATAGTTGACGATAAGGATACGAAACCAGTGATATCAGAAGAAAAACAGGATGAAGAAGATAAGAAAATACCGACAATATCAAATGAAACCACAGAAATTACGGAAGTAACTGCAGACCAAACTGTTAAAGAATCTGTCGAAACTAAAATTACTTCGGCTTCCATTACTGATGTGAAACAAGAAGTAGCAGAAGTAACAGAAAAAGAATTCGATCGAATAGAAACCCTTGAGAAACCATTGCCTGAAACTGATAAATCACCCTCGGTGTCGCCTAAATCACCAACTGAAGAAGATCGCCCGTCAAAAGTTTCTCCCGAAACTGGCAGAAAACCCTCCCCGGACGAGAAACAAGAGGATGTCAGAAAAGAAGATGTCGAAAGTCCAGATAAATTATCTTCAAAGACTGATGAAAAGATATCACCTTCAGTGGGAAAGAAAACACCCCAAATCGATGAAGATTTGAGCAAATTATCACCAAAATCATCAATTCTTGATGAACCTGAGGAACAAGTTTCGCCTGCGACCGGAAAGGAATCCCCAAAATCCGAAGAACCAAGTGGAATATCACCAACAGTTGTATCTCCTGCGGGACCCGAGAAGGTTCAACAAGCATCGCCAAAACCGCTAGAAACAGAAAAACCTGGAGAAACAGTTGAAGATAAGGAAATTGAACCAAAGGTCACTAAAGAAACACCTGGAGATGAAGAAAAACAATTGCCAAGAATACCATCAGAAACAACTGAACTTAAGGAAGTTATTTCTGACAGTAAAATTGATGAGTCGGTCGAATCCACATCAACTTCAGTTTCTGTTACCCAAGTAACACAAGTAGTATCAGAAAAGACTGAGGAAATAGTTGATCAAAGTGTGGATCGTGATGAGCTGTTGCCTGTGACTGACAGATCACCTTCGGTGTCACCTAAATCACCTGCCGATGAAGATCGCCCATCACAAGTTTCTCCCGAAACGGATGAAAAACCCACTTTGGATGATAAACAAGAAGACATCAGACAAGCAGATGAAAAATCTCCTGATAAGTTATCTCCAAGGCCTGACGAAAAAATATCACCTTCATCCGGAAAGAAAACACCAGAAACTGAGGACGATTCAACCAAATTATCACCAAAATCGACTATTAAAGGTGAACCTGAGCAGGAACAGGTTTCACCTGCCACAGAAAAGGAATCCCCGAGAACTGATGAACCGAGCAAAAGATCGCTGGAAAGTGTGTCGCCAGGGAAAATCGAATCTGTCGAACTAACGCCACCGAGACCGTCAGAACCAGAAAAACCGGAGAAAATAGTTGACGATAAGGATACGAAACCAGTGATATCAGAAGAAAAACAGGCTGAAGAAGATAAGAAAATACCGATAATATCAAAGGAAACCACAGAAATTACGGAAGTAACTGCAGACCAAACTGTTCAAGAATCTGTCGAAACCAAAATTATTTCGGCTTCCATTACTGATGTGAAACAAGAAGTATCAGAAGTAACAGAAAAAGAATTCGATCAAATTGAAACCCGTGAGAAACCTCTGCCTGAAACTGATAAATCACCCTCGGTGTCGCCAAAACCACCAACTGAAGAAGAACGCCCGTCTGTAGTTCCTCCCGAAACTGGCAGAAAACACTCCCCGGACGAAAAACAAGAGGATGTCAGAAAAGAACACGTCGAAAGTCCGGATAAATTATCTCCAAAGACTGACGAAAAGATATCACCTTCAGTGGGAAAGAAAACACCCCAAACCGATGAAGATTTGAGCGTATTATCACCAAAATCAGCAATTCTTGATGAACCTGAGGAACAAGTTTCGCCTGCGACCGCAAAGGAATCCTCAAAATCCGAAGAACCAAGTAGAATATCACCAACAGTTGTATCTCCTGCGGGAAACGAGAAGGTTCAACCAGTGTCGCCAAAACCGCTAGAAACAGAAAAACCTGGAGAAACAGTTGAGGATAAGGATATTGAATCAAAGGTCACAAAAGAAACACCTGGAGATGAAGAAAAACAACTGCCAAAAATACCATCACAAACAACTGAAATTAAGGAAGTTATTTCTGACCGTAGAATTGATGAGTCCGCCGAATCCACAAAAACTTCAGTTTCTGCTACCCAAGTAGCACAAGTAGTATCAGAAAAGACAGAAGAAATAGTTGATCAAATTGTGGATCGTGATGAGCTGTGGCCTGTGACCGACAGATCACCTTCGGTGTCACCTAAATCACCTGCCGATGAAGATCACCCATCACAAGTTTCTCCCGAAACGGATGAAAAACCCACTTTGGATGATAAACAAGAAGACATCAGACAAGCAGATAGAAAAAGTCCTGATAAGTTATCTCCAAGGCCTTACGAAAAAATATCACCTTCATTCGGAAAGAAATCACCAGAAACTGAGGATGATTCAACCAAATTATCACCAAAATCGACTATTAAAGATGAACCTGAGGAGGAACAGGTTTCACCTGCCACAGAAAAGGAATCCCCGAGAACTGATGAACCGAGCAAAAGATCGCCGGAAAGTGTGTCGCCAGGGAAAATCGAATCTGTCGAACCAACGTCACTGAGACCGTCAGAACCAGAAAAACCAGAGAAAATTGTTGACGATAAGGATACGAAACCAGTGATATCAAAAGAAAAACAGGATGAAGAAGATAAGAAAATACCGACAATATCAAAGGAAACCACAGAAATTACGGAAGTAACTGCAGATCAAACTGTTCAAGAATCTGTCGAAACCAAAATTACTTCGGCTTCCATTACTGATGTGAAACAAGAAGTATCAGAAGTAACAGAAAAAGAATTCGATGAAATAGAAACCCGTGAGAAACCTTTGCCTGAAACTGATAAATCACCCTCGGTGTCGCCAAAATCACCAACTGAAGAAGATCGCCCGTCTGTAGTTTCTCCCGAAACTGGCAGAAAACCCTCCCCGGACGAAAAACAAGAGGATGTCAGAAAAGAAGATGTCGAAAGTCCGGATAAATTATCTCCAAAGACTGACGAAAAGATATCACCTTCAGTGGGAAAGAAAACACCCCAAACCGATGAAGATTTGAGCAAATTATCACCAAAATCAGCAATTCTTGATGAACCTGAGGAACAAGTTTCGCCTGCGACCGGAAAGGAATCCCCAAAATCCGAAGAACCAAGTAGAATATCACCAACAGTTGTATCTCCTGCGGGACCCGAGAAGGTTCAACCAGCATCGCCAAAACCGCTAGAAACAGAAAAACCTGGAGAAACAGTTGAAGATAAGGAAATTGAACCAAAGGTCACTAAAGAAACACCAGGAGATGAAGAAAAACAATGGCCAAGAATACCATCAGAAACAACTGAAATTAAGGAAGTTTTTTCTGACCGTAAAATTGATGAGTCGGCCGAATCCACAATAACTTCAGTTTCTGTTACCCAAGTAACACAAGTAGTATCAGAAAAGACTGAGGAAACAGTTGATCAAAGTGTGGATCGTGATGAGCCGTTGCCTGTGACTGACAGATCACCTTCGGTGTCACCTAAATCACCTGCCGATGAAGGTCGCCCATCACAAGTTTCTCCCGAAACGGATAAAAAACTCACTTTGGATGATAAACAAGAAGACATCAGACAAGCAGATAGAAAAAGTCCTGACAAGTTATCTCCAAGGCCTGACGAAATAATATCACCTTCATCCGGAAAGAAAACACCAGAAACTGAAGATGATTCAACCAAATTATCACCAAAATCGACCATTAAAGATAAACCTGAGGAGGAACAGGTTTCACCTGCCACAGAAAAGGAATCCCCGAAAACTGATGAACCGAGCAAAAGATCGCCGGAAAGTTTGTCGCCAGGGAAAATCGAATCTGCCGAACCAACGTCACCGAGACCGTCAGAACCAGAAAAACCAGAGAAAATAGTTAACGATATGGATACGAAACCAGTGATATCAGGAGAAAAACAGGATGAAGAAGATAAGAAAATACCGACAATATCAAAGGAAACCTCAGAAATTACGGAAGCAACTGCAGACCAAACAGTTCAAGAATATGTCGAAACCAAAATTACTTCGGCTTCCATTACTGATGTGAAACAAGAAGTATCAGAATTAACAGAAAAAGAATTCGATCAAATAGAAACCCGTGAGAAACCTTTGCCTGAAACTGATAAATCACCCTCGGTGTCGCCGAAATCACCAACTGAAGAAGATCGCCCATCTAAAGTTTCTCCCGAAACTGGCAGAAAACCCTCCCCGGATGAAAAACAAGAGGATGTCAGAAAAGAAGATGTCGAAAGTCCAGATAAATTATCTCCAAAGACTGACGAAAAGATATCACCTTCAGTGGGAAAGAAAACACCCCAAATCGATGAAGATTTGAGCAAATTATCACTAAAATCAGCAATTCATGGTGAACCTGAGGAACAAGTTTCGCCTGCGACCGGAAAAGAATCCCCAAAATCCGAAGAACCAAGTAGAATATCACCAACAGTTGTATCTCCTGCGGGACCCGAGAAGGTTCAACCAGCATCGCCAAAACCGCTAGAAACAGAAAAACCTGGAGAAACAGTTGAAGATAAGGAAATTGAACCAAAGGTCACTAAAGAAACACCTGGAGATGAAGAAAAACAATTGCCAAGAATACCATCAGTAACAACTGAAATTAAGGAAGTTATTTCTGACCGTGAAATTGATGAGTCAGCCGAACCCACAATAACTTCAGTTTCTGTTACCCAAGTAACACAAGTAGTATCAGAAAAGACTGAGGAAATAGTTGATCAAATTGTGGATCGTGATGAGCTGTTGCCTGTGACTGACAGATCACCTTCGGTGTCACCTAAATCACCTGCCGATGAAGGTCGCCCATCACAAGTTTCTCCCGAAACGGATAAAAAACTCACTTTGGATGATAAACAAGAAGACATCAGACAAGCAGATAGAAAAAGTCCTGACAAGTTATCTCCAAGGCCTGACGAAATAATATCACCTTCATCCGGAAAGAAAACACCAGAAACTGAAGATGATTCAACCAAATTATCACCAAAATCGACCATTAAAGATAAACCTGAGGAGGAACAGGTTTCACCTGCCACAGAAAAGGAATCCCCGAGAACTGATGAACCGAGCAAAAGATCGCCGGAAAGTTTGTCGCCAGGGAAAATCGAATCTGCCGAACCAACGTCACCGAGACCGTCAGAACCAGAAAAACCAGAGAAAATAGTTAACGATATGGATACGAAACCAGTGATATCAGGAGAAAAACAGGATGAAGAAGATAAGAAAATACCGACAATATCAAAGGAAACCTCAGAAATTACGGAAGCAACTGCAGACCAAACAGTTCAAGAATATGTCGAAACCAAAATTACTTCGGCTTCCATTACTGATGTGAAACAAGAAGTATCAGAATTAACAGAAAAAGAATTCGATCAAATAGAAACCCGTGAGAAACCTTTGCCTGAAACTGATAAATCACCCTCGGTGTCGCCGAAATCACCAACTGAAGAAGATCGCCCATCTAAAGTTTCTCCCGAAACTGGCAGAAAACTCTCCCCGGACGAAAAACAAGAGGATGTCAGAAAAGAAGATGTCGAAAGTCCAGATAAATTATCTCCAAAGACTGACGAAAAGATATCACCTTCAGTGGGAAAGAAAACACCCCAAATCGATGAAGATTTGAGCAAATTATCACTAAAATCAGCAATTCATGGTGAACCTGAGGAACAAGTTTCGCCTGCGACCGGAAAAGAATCCCCAAAATCCGAAGAACCAAGTAGAATATCACCAACAGTTGTATCTCCTGCGGGACCCGAGAAGGTTCAACCAGCATCGCCAAAACCGCTAGAAACAGAAAAACCTGGAGAAACAGTTGAAGATAAGGAAATTGAACCAAAGGTCACTAAAGAAACACCTGGAGATGAAGAAAAACAATTGCCAAGAATACCATCAGTAACAACTGAAATTAAGGAAGTTATTTCTGACCGTGAAATTGATGAGTCAGCCGAACCCACAATAACTTCAGTTTCTGTTACCCAAGTAACACAAGTAGTATCAGAAAAGACTGAGGAAATAGTTGATCAAATTGTGGATCGTGATGAGCTGTTGCCTGTGACTGACAGATCACCTTCGGTGTCACCTAAATCACCTGCCGATGAAGATCGCCCATCACAAGTTTCTCCCGAAACGGATGAAAAACCCACTTTGGATGATAAACAAGAAGACATCAGACAAGCAGATGAAAAAAGTCCTGACAAGTTATCTCCAAGGCCTGACGAAACAATATCACCTTCATCCGGAAAGAAAACACCAGAAACTGAAGATGATTCAACCAAATTATCACCTAAATCGTCTATTAAAGATGAACCTGAGGAGGAACAGGTTTCACCTGCCACAGAAAAGGAATCCCCGAGAACTGATGAACCGAGCAAAAGATCGCCGGAAAGTGTGTCGCCAGGGAAAATCGAATCTGTCGAACCAACGTCACCGAGACCGTCAGAACCAGAAAAACCAGAGAAAATAGTTGACGATAAGGATACGAAACCAGTGATATCAGAAGAAAAACAGGATGAAGAAGATAAGAAAATACCGACAATATCAGAGGAAACCACAGAAATTACGGAAGTAACTGATGACCAAACTGTTCAAGAATCTGTCGAAACCAAAATTATTTCGGCTTCCATTACTGATGTGAAACAAGAAGTATCAGAATTAACAGAAAAAGAATTCGATCAAATAGAAACCCGTGAGAAACCTTTGCCTGAAACTGATAAATCACCCTCGGTGTCGCCAAAATCACCAACTGAAGAAGATCGCCCGTCTGTAGTTTCTCCCGAAACTGGCAGAAAACCCTCCCCGGACGAAAAACAGGAGGATGTCAGAAAAGAAGATGTCGAAAGTCCAGATAAATTATCTCCAAAGACTGACGAAAAGATATCACCTTCAGTGGGAAAGAAAACACCCCAAATCGATGAAGATTTGAGCAAATTATCACCAAAAACAGCAGTTCTTGATGAACCTGAGGAACAAGTTTCGCCTGCGACCGGAAAGGAATCCCCAAAATCCGAAGAACCAAGTAGAATATCACCAACAGTTGTATCTCCTGCGGGACCCGAGAAGGTTCAACCAGCATCGCCAAAACCGCTAGAAACAGAAAAACCTGGAGAAACAGTTGAAGATAAGGAAATTGAACCAAAGGTCACTAAAGAAACACCAGGAGATGAAGAAAAACAATGGCCAAGAATACCATCAGAAACAACTGAAATTAAGGAAGTTTTTTCTGACCGTAAAATTGATGAGTCGGCCGAATCCACAATAACCTCAGTTTCTGTTACCCAAGCAACACAACTAGTATCAGAAAAGACTGAGGAAACAGTTGATCAAAGTGTGGATCGTGATGAGCTGTTGCCTGTGACTGACAGATCACCTTCGGTGTCACCTAAATCACCTGCCGATGAAGATCGCCCATCACAAGTTTCTCCCGAAACGGATAAAAAACCCACTTTGGATGATAAACAAGAAGACATCAGACAAGCAGATAGAAAAAGTCCTGACAAGTTATCTCCAAGGCCTGACGAAAAAATATCACCTTCATCCGGAAAGAAAACACCAGAAACTGAAGATGATTCAACCAAATTATCACCAGAATCGACCATTAAAGATAAACCTGAGGAGGAACAGGTTTCACCTGCCACAGAAAAGGAATCCCCGAGAACTGATGAACCGAGCAAAAGATCGCCGGAAAGTTTGTCGCCAGGGCAAATCGAATCTGTCGAACCAACGTCACCGAGACCGTCAAAACCAGAAAAACCAGAGAAAATAGTTGACGATATGGATACGAAACCAGTGATATCACAAGAAAAACAGAATGAAGAAGATAAGAAAATACCGACAATATCAAAGGAAACCTCAGAAATTACGGAAGTAACTGCAGACCAAACTGTTCAAGAATCTGTCGAAACCATAATTACTTCGGCTTCCATTACTGATGTGAAACAAGAAGTATCAGAAGTAACAGAAAAAGAATTCGATCAAATAGAAACCCGTGAAAAACCTTTGCCTGAAACTGATAAATCACCCTCGGTGTCGCCGAAATCACCAACTGAAGAAGATCGCCCATCTAAAGTTTCTCCCGAAACTGGCAGAAAACCCTCCCCGGACGAAAAACAAGAGGATGTCAAAAAAGAAGATGTCGAAAGTCCAGATAAATTATCTCCAAAGACTGACGAAAAGATATCACCTTCAGTGGGAAAGAAAACACCCCAAATCGATGAAGATTTGAGCAAATTATCACCAAAATCAGCAATTCATGATGAACCTGAGGAACAAGTTTCGCCTGCGACCGGAAAAGAATCCCCAAAATCCGAAGAACCAAGTAGAATATCACCAACAGTTGTATCTCCTGCGGGACCCGAGAAGGTTCAACCAGCATCGCCAAAACCGCTAGAAACAGAAAAACCTGGAGAAACAGTTGAAGATAAGGAAATTGAACTAAAGGTCACTAAAGAAACACCTGGAGATGAAGAAAAACAATTGCCAAGAATACCATCAGTAACAACTGAAATTAAGGAAGTTATTTCTGACCGTAAAATTGATGAGTCAGCCGAACCCACAATAACTTCAGTTTCTGTTACCCAAGTAACACAAGTAGTATCAGAAAAGACTGAGGAAATAGTTGATCAAATTGTGGATCGTGATGAGCTGTTGCCTGTGACTGACAGATCACCTTCGGTGTCACCTAAATCACCTGCCGATGAAGATCGCCCATCACAAGTTTCTCCCGAAACGGATGAAAAACCCACTTTGGATGATAAACAAGAAGACATCAGACAAGCAGATGAAAAAAGTCCTGACAAGTTATCTCCAAGGCCTGACGAAAAAATATCACCTTCATCCGGAAAGAAAACACCAGAAACTGAAGATGATTCAACCAAATTATCACCTAAATCGACTACTAAAGATGAACCTGAGGAGGAACAGGTTTCACCTGCCACAGAAAAGGAATCCCCGAGAACTGATGAACCGAGCAAAAGATCGCCGGAAAGTGTGTCGCCAGGGAAAATCGAATCTGTCGAACCAACGTCACCGAAACCGTCAGAACCAGAAAAACCAGAGAAAATAGTTGACGATAAGGATACGAAACCAGTGATATCAGAAGAAAAACAGGATGAAGAAGATAAGAAAATACCGACAATATCAAAGGAAACCACAGAAATTACGGATTTAACTGATGACCAAACTGTTCAAGAATCTGTCGAAACCAAAATTATTTCAGCTTCCATTACTGATGTGAAACAAGAAGTAGCAGAAGTAACAGAAAAAGAATTCGATCAAATAGAAACCCGTGAGAAACCTTTGCCTGAAACTGATAAATCACCCTCGGTGTCGCCAAAACCGCCAACTGAAGAAGATCGCCCGTCTGTAGTTTCTCTCGAAACTGGCAGAAAACCCTCCACGGACGAAAAACAAGAGGATGTCAGAAAAGTAGATGTCGAAAGTCCGGATAAATTTTCTCCAAAGACTGACGAAAAGATATCACCTTCAGAGGGAAATAAAACACCCCAAACCGATGAAGATTTGAGCAAATTATCACCAAAATCAGCCATTCTAGATGAACCTGAGGAACAAGTTTCGCCTGCGACCGGAAAGGATTCCCCAAAATCCGAAGAACCAAGTAGAATATCACCAACAGTTGTATCTCCTGCGGGACCCGAGAAGGTTCAACCAGCATCGTCAAAACCGCTAGAAACAGAAAAACCTCGAGAAACAGTTGAAGATAAGGAAATTGAACCAAAGGTCACTAAAGAAACACCTGGAGATGAAGAAAAACAATTGCCAAGAATACCATCAGAAACAACTGAAATTAAGGAAGTTATTTCTGACCGTAAAATTGATGAGTCGGCCGAATCCACAATAACTTCAGTTTCTGTTACCCAAATAACACAAGTAGTATCAGATAAGACTGAGGAAATAGTTGATCAAATTGTGGATCGTGATGAGCTGTTGCCTGTGACTGACAGATCACCTTCGGTGTCACCTAAATCACCTGCCGATGAAGATCGCCCATCACAAGTTTCTCCCGAAACGGACAAAAAACCCACTTTGGATGATAAACAAGAAGACATCAGACAAGAAGATACAGAAAGTCCTGACGAGTTATCTCCAAGGCCTGACGAAAAAATATCACCTTCATCCGGAAAGAAAACACCAGAAACTGAGGATGATTCAACTAAATTATCACCAAAATCGATTATTAAAGATGAACCTGAGGAGGAACAGGTTTCACCTGCAACAGAAAAGGAATCCCCGAGAACTGATGAACCGAGCAAAAGATCGCCGGAAAGTTTGTCGCCAGGGAAAATCGAATCTGTCGAACCAACGTCACCGAGACCGTCAGAACCAGAAAAACCAGAGAAAATAGTTGACGATATGGATACGAAACCAGTGATATCAGAAGAAAAACAGGCTGAAGAAGATAAGAAAATTCCGAGAATATCAAAGGAAACCTCAGAAATTACGGAAGTAACTGCAGACCAAACTGTTCAAGAATCTGTCGAAACCAAAATTACTACGGCTTCCATTACTGATGTGAAACAAGAAGTATCAGAAGTAACAGAAAAAGAATTCGATCAAATAGAAACCCGTGAGAAACCTTTGCCTGAAACCGATAAATCACTCTCGGTGTCGCCCAAATCGCCAACTGAAGCAGATCGCCCGTCAAAAGTTTCTCCCGAAACTGGCAGAAAACCCTCCCCGCACGAAAAACAAGAGGATGTCAGAAAAGAAGATGTCGAAAGTCTAGATAATTTATCTCCAAAGACTTACGAAAAGATATCACCTTCAGTGGGAAAGAAAACACCGCAAATCGATGAAGACTTGAGCAAATTATCACCAAAATCGGCAATTCTTGATGAACCTGAGGAACAAGTTTCGCCTGCGACCGGAAAAGAATCCCCAAAATCCGAAGAACCAAGTAGAATATCACCAACGGTTGTATCTCCTGCGGAACCCGAGAAGGTTCAACCAGCATCGCCAAAACCGCTAGAAACAGAAAAACCTGGAGAAACAGTTGAAGATAAGGAAATTGAACCCAAGGTCACCAAAGAAACACCTGGAGATGAAGAAAAACAATTGCCAAGAATACCATCAGAAACAACTGAAATTAAGGAAGTTATTTCTCTCCGTAAAATTGATGAGTCGACCGGATCCACAATAACTTCATTTTCTGTTACCCAAGTAACACAAGTAGTATCAGAAAAGACTGAGGAAATAGTTGATCAAATTGTGGATCGTGATGAGCTGTTGCCTGTGACTGACAGATCACCTTCGGTGTCACCTAAATCACCTGCCGATGAAGATCGCCCATCACAAGTTTCTCCCGAAACGGATGAAAAACCCACTTTGGATGATAAACAAGAAGACATCAGACAAGCAGATAGAAAAAGTCCTGACAAGTTATCTCCAAGGCCTGACGAAAAAATATCACCTTCATCCGGAAAGAAAACACCAGAAACTGAGGATGATTCAACCAAATTATCACCAAAATTGACTATTAAAGATGAACCTGAGGAGGAACAGGTTTCACCTGCCACAGAAAAGGAATCCCCGAGAACTGATGAACCGAGCAAAAGATCGCCGGAAAGTGTGTCGCCAGGGAAAATCGAATCTGTTGAACTAACGCCACCGAGACCGTCAGAAACAGAAAAACCAGAGAAAATAGTTGACGATAAGGATACGAAACCAGTGATATCAGAAGAAAAACAGGCTGAAGAAGATAAGAAAATACCGACAATATCAAAGGAAACCACAGAAATTACGGAAGTAACTGCAGACCAAACTGTTCAAGAATCTGTCGACACCAAAATTACTTCGGCTTCCATTACTGATGTGAAACAAGAAAAATCAGAAGTAACAGAAAAAGAATTAGATCAAATAGAAGCCCGTGAGAAACCTTTGCCTGAAACTGATAAATCACCCTTGGTGTCGCCCAAATCACCAACTGAAGAAGATCGCCCTTCAAAACTTTCTCCCGAAACTGGCAGAAAACCCTCCCCGGACGAAAAACAAGGGGATGTCAGAAAAGAATATGTCGAAAGTCCAGATAAATTATCTCCAAAGACTGACGAAAAGATATCACCTTCAGTGGGAAAGAAAACACCGCAAATCGATGAAGATTTGAGCAAATTATCACCAAAATCAGCAATTCTTGAAGAACCTGAGGAACAAGTTTCGCCTGCGACCGGAAAGGAATCCCCAAAATCCGAAGAACCAAGTAGAATATCACCAACAGTTGTATCTCCTACGGGACCCGAGAAGGTTCAACCAGCATCGCCAAAACCGCTAGAAACAGAAAAACCTGGAGAAACAGTTGAAGATAAGGAAATTGAACCAAAGGCCACTAAAGAAACTCTTGGAGATGATGAAAAACAATTGCCAAGAATGCCATCAGAAACAACTGAAATTAAGGATGTTATTTCTGACCGTAAAATCGATGAGTCGGCCGAATCCACATTAACTTCAGTTTCTGTTACCCAAGTAACACAAGTAGTATCAGAAAAGACTGAGGAAATAGTTGATCAAATGGTGGGTCGTGATGAGCTGTTGCCTGTGACTGACAGATCATCTTTGGTGTCACCTAAATCACCTGCCGATGAAGATCGCCCATCACAAGTTTCTCCCGAAACGGATGAAAAACCCACTTTGGATGATAAACAAGAAGACATCAGACAAGCAGATAGGAAAAGTCCTGATAAGTTATCTCCACGGCCTGACGAAAAAATATCACTTTCATCCCGAAAGAAAACACCAGAAACTGAGGATGATTCAACCAAATTATCACCAATATCACCTATTAAAGATGAACCTGAGGAGGAACAGGTTTCACCTGCCACAGAAAAGGAATCCCAGAGAACTGATGAACCGAGCAAAAGATCGCCGGAAAGTGTGTCGCCAGGGAAAATCGAATCAGTCGAACCAACGTCACCGAGACCGTCAGAACCAGAAAAACCAGAGAAAATAGTTGACGATGAGGATACGAAGCCTGTGATATCAGAAGAAAAACACGATGAAGATGGTAAGAAAATACCGACAATATCAAAGGAAACAACTGAAATTAGGGAAGTTATTACTGACCGTAGAACTGATGAGTCGGTCGAATCCAAAATAACTTCAGTTTCCGTGACTGAAGTAACACAAATAGTATCAGAAAAAGCTGAAAAATTACTCCGTCAAATTGGATTCCGCCAAGAGCTTTTGCCGGGGACTGATAAATCACCCTCTGTGTCACCTAAGCCACTTACTGATGAAGAGCGACTCCCACAAATTTCACCTGAAACTGATGGAAAATCCGTTTTGTTTGAAAAACAAGAAGACATCAGCCAAGAAGATAGGAAAACTCTGGATAAGTTGTCTCAAAAGCTCGAAGGAAATGTTTCACCCTCTTTAGGAATGAAAACCCCAGAAGCTGAGCATGATTTGAGCGAATTGTTATCAAAATCGGTAACTGTAGATGAACCCGCTAAAGAACAGGTTTCACTTTCGATAGAAAAGGACTCTCAAAGAACTGATGAACCAAGTAAAATATCGCCTGAAAAAATGTCTGCTGGGAAACCTGAATCAGTTGAACCAACGTCACCGAGACTGTCAGAAGCAAAACAATTCAAACAAACAGCTGAAAATGAAAATAAGCAACAGCAGAGGAAACCATCTGAAATAACTAAAATTTCGGAAGTCATTACTGATGGAATTATTCATGATTCTGTCGAAACCAAAATTGCTTCACTTTCTGTTTCCACAGTTACGGAAGAAGTATCAGAGGCAACCGAAAAAGTGATGGATGCAGTTCGTGCCCATGACGAACCTCTTCCAGGAACTGACATATCAGTCTCTGCATCAGCAAAATTATCATCCTCTAAAACAACAGAAATAGCAGAAGTTGTTAGTGATAGGAAAATTGAAGAAGAGATTGCGGAAGTAAATGCGGTTCGTGACAAAACAGTACCTTTTGTTCATGGAATAGCGGAAATACCAAAAGGTCCTTCGTCAAAAATAATTTTGGACGGTGTTAACGAAATGACTTCACAATCCGTTTTTGAGTCTTCGAAAGAAGAGAAGGAGATAATCGAAACTCGTTCAGTATCTGTTTCTCATTCAGAGAGTAGGCGTTCAGAGTCTACGTCGACTTCAACTTCCTTCGGAAAGGAAACAAATATAACATCAGATATTAAAGATCCTAACCTTCCTGAATTAATGAGACTCGTCGCCCTTGAAAAACAAAAAGCATTAGGAATTGTCAGCGATCCAACCGATGAAAGTCCAAGAAGCGTTGCTGAAGATGGCGTGGACTATGTACAATTTGAATCAAAACTTTTGACGACGGTTTCATCTTCAGAAAAGAAGTCATCTGAGGTTGAAAATGTTGAACCTGTTTTTACGGCTCTCAAAGTAGACATAACATCATCTCCTTCAAAATTCCTGTCGCAATTCGAACCAAAAATTAAAGACAAGTCGAAAACTGGAGATTTGCTAATGATAGATGAACGCTGGTCAACTGAAGACGAATTAGATTCGACTTCTGAGATTCAAAGCAATGAAAGCGTGTCTGAACATAGAAAGGAATCTATAACAACTCGTGTTCAAAAAACTCATTCAGCCAGCGGAGAAATAGCACAACCTGTATTTGCCGTACTGCGGGCACAGAAGGCTGAGTTGGTTCACGTATCAGCGGAAACTACACCTGGCTCAACTCCTCTTTCACCAAAATTGTCTATGTCCCAGTCGATCACGTTAGATGAAGAATTACCTGAATGCAAATCTGATGAAGAGAAAGAGTTGAGAGATGATGAGAGGTCAGGTTTTGTAATAAAAACCTCGACAACTTCTCAGTTGAACGATATAATGTCATCATCTATGTATGAAGAAGACTTTGCTCAGCATGGATTGTTGCAAAGAGAGGAGCTTTCTACCATAATCACTTCCCATAAAAAACTAACGACAGACATCATGTCGACATCAATGTACGGAGAACTTACTGGGGGAGATGACTCAATAGATAGTGTAGAAACCAAGGAACTACCTAGCAAAGATTTGGTGGAATATGACTTCGTGAAAGACACTATCGACAGTGGAAGACCTCTCTCCCCACGTTCTGAACCCGTACAATTCGAATTGAGTAAAGACATCGAAAGTTCCGTAGAATCCTTCAAGAATCAAGAATTGGTCACAGTACTAGAAGACGACACTCGAAGTGTTACGTCCCGAAGTGATGCTTCTGGAAAAGATTCAGCGTTCGATGATAGAGATAAATTACCCAGTTTAGAAAATCAAGGATTTTCATCGTTACCTTACGATACTCGATCTGAAATTCGGTCCAGTTCCAAGAAATTATCGGAAGAAAGCGAAGAACAAATAGTATCTGAGCGTATAGTGACTCGTGTGGAAACGTCCACTAGCCAAAAGATTGAGGGCATTGAACGTTCACGTCACAGGCATTCTACAGCACCTGATAGCATGGCGTCTTCTCGTGAGTCTTCTCCGGATTCCAGTCTTTCAACCTCACACTCAAGTGCCTCTATAACTGATTCCTCCTCGGAATCTTTGGATGAAACATTTACCGATTCAGAACAAGCAAAGCTTAGAAAGAAAAGAAAGCAGGAAAAGCACGAAATGAAATCTAGATCCGTAAGAAAAGTTATCAAACATACTAAGTCAGAACCATCGGGAGTTTTATCGTCCGTACGGCCTAAAACTAGTGTGAGCAGTAGAAAAACAATTATTTCTTCGGATGCAGTACGAACTACAAATTTGTCTACAGTAGTGAGTGAAGGTCCTGAGACTGTCTCTCGAATTATTACAACTACTAGGATTGTAAAATCTGCTCCCACCGTTGTCGAAAAGGCAACCGCAGTTCGAAAGCGAATATGCGTTGACGGAGAAACAGCCCGTGAGGCAGCCACGCTTCAGTCATTAATCTCTGAAAAATTGGATGAAAGTCATACGGAAACAAGCACAACTTCTGTGGCTCTGCCGTCAGGAGAAACGACTCAAATACACCACAAAGCAAAAATTTTCCCTATTTCCGGTTGTATCGAAGATGAATCTACAGAAGGAATTTCTAAGTCTGTACCCATTTCTGGTTGTATTGAACACCTATCGCAATCATCTGGTGATCCTTGTCCTGCAGAATCTCTTACAGATGTGCGGGTAATTACTTCTGCAGTAAAACATGATGTAGAACTAACGAAATCCCATTCAGAAATTTCATCCAATGTTGTTCAAGTTGAAGAAGTTCATCGATCTAAATCAGAGTCTCAGGTTTCGACTGTGTCTGAGTCTAGCGAGAAAACAAGTACGTCAAAAGAAGGAACAGAAATGACCAGTAGCATTCAGCAATCTTCGTTACCATCGCAACACTTGATTGAAAAACTTTCTGAAAGATCTCCCATAAGTTCAACCCACTCGTCAGAAAGCGATATTTCGAGAGCTGCCGCCCAAAGAAAAACGACTGTTACTAGTAGTTCTTCAGAGACCCCAGTTTCAGGTAGTCCTCGTACTGGTAGAGTAGTCGTTAGGAGAGTGACAACAGTCATCACAAAATATTACGAAGATGGAGAGGAAGTTGAAATGGAAGAAGTCCCTGGAAGTGAAACAGTAGAAGTACTAGGAGGGCAAGAAATTAGTGAAGGGCTCTTACGCAAAATATCGTCGTCAACTTCCTCACCAGTTGCTGCTAGAAAAATGATTGACTCACCAACGCATTTGAAATCATCGGTTGAGCGCACAACTTCTGAACCGTGGAGGGTTGAAGAATTGGCCACAATTTCCAGCGATCCATGCTTTGTTACACGTTCTATTCAGTCCATATCGGGTGGAGAAATTGTAAGCGAACTCTCCAGCAGTGCTGGGTCAGATATTCGCAGCACAGAAACGATCCAAACTGGGGACACTTCTACAATAGTGACAAGGCGTACTGTTACTTCATCTAGCGGGCCGTTGGGAGAGAAATCAATGACATCAACTAAGACCTCGACTTCCAGTATTACGTCTTCCAGTAGCGAAAGTGACCCGAAATCCATTTTGAAGGATTGGGGTAAGCCTTTAGGGCTTCCTTCACCCGTCCATACGTCTGAAAGCCCTAAACCTAAGGCTCCTACATCTCGTCCTCGCAAGACGGGTCGCAAAATCAGGCGTACTTCTCCTGTGTATCTTGATTTAGCTTACGTACCTCATGCTGCGAACCCAAATTACTGCAACGTTGACTACTTCCGTAGAGTCCGAGCGCGGTACTACGTTTTCTCTGGGATCGATCCTGGCAGAGAAGTTCTTGATGCGCTACTCCAAGCAAAGATGGAATGGGAAGATAAAAATCTCGGTGAGTAAAAAGTGTGGCAAAAATGGGGAAGTTTTAAATTTGAGAACAACCCTATTTCGTATTTTTGTTTCTTGGTTTTCCTGATGTCAGGGATCTGTTCTCTTTTTTGATGTTCATCAATATCAGTTTTGGTATTCAAAATGTTAAACAGTTATAGTCACCTTTTCTTTGGAGGATCATTTGTGCAAGTAGGTAGCTCTTTACTATTCACACCTTATTTTGTTTCAGAAGTGACAATCATTCCCACGTACGACACCGATGCTCTTGGTTACTGGGTAGCTGCAAACGAAGATGCTCTGATCGCCAACAAAATTGACCTCGCGCCTTCCGCTGTCCGTTGCACCATCAACTTGCAAGACCACGAGACATCGTGCAACGCTTACAGACTTGAATTTTAAAGTGCTTTACACCCTGAAGGCAATAATGAATGATATTAGTGCGTTCCTAGCCTTTGAATATTTCGCAATAACATGGTTTAGTCTGAGAGACGAGTTCGCTGAAAATGTGCTGGAATCTACATACTTCGGCGGAAGCTTGAAGCCCAAATTCGGAGAAAGAAGAAAGAATTATAAGAAATACCGATGCCACACACTGCACATACTGAAACTTAGAAGAAAATATTGCTGTGTGGCAGTACGACGACTCATGGCAAAGAGAGATTGATCAACACGTAGTTTCGCGAGTAACTTTCTGCAGAGTGATATTTGCGCAGAAATTTAAAATGAAATTAACGGAATGGTTTAACCTGTCGCTCGTTCAGAATTAAAGTCAACTATAAAACTTATTCTCAACACGAGTGGAACGGAAAAATGACCTTAGAGCTCCTAATGGTGATAATATAAATTAGAAGGATGAGTGAAGTTGAAGTTCTAAATGCTGCCTTTATTACACATAATACTAGCTGATACTCAAAGACGATAATAGTTACCAAGTATTGAACTTGGATTATGAAATGGCTTATTCTGCGTGAGTGGTTAATGTAAACCTAAAACTGAAAATAAAAGTGAAGCTAAATACATTACTTATGAAGCTAACGCACATGTATAGTAATGGATGAATAAAAACTTGCACTTATTAAATAAACTTGTATATGACAATCTTAGATGATTTTCAAATATTTCTGAGCTATGGAAACATGATGTTATCCAAAGAATTTTCAATAGATTTAAAGATTGTTTGTATGCTACGGTGCTCATTATATTTATCATTCATTCTTGGTAGGTTTTGTATTGGTTATCCCATGATACGTGAGTGCCTTTCCCTTGATGAGCTGGCTACGTCGAATGAACATATTTAATGCTAAGGAATACTTCAAGATACTGAGGAATTGTCTCCGAAGTTTTAAGTTTATAAGCGACACCAGTAATGAAAATGAGCAATGTAAAAGCCCACTTATTAACCGGATGGTAGATCTAAAGTCAAGTTCGAAATTAGGCATATAAGCAATAACTTCTATCTTCAAGTATGACGTTTTTTTCCTTCGTGTAATTGCGAAACTTGAATTCATGAATTCCATTTTTATAATCTACTGAACCCGATTATTGAAGATAATTATTTACTTCTTAGTTTGATTTTACTTATGATAGGTTTTATTAGATCTCTGATTATCGCCGCCTCGATATGAAAGTGATTTGCTCAAGGTGGGAGGATCTTGTCCAATGATGCTGTATTCTAGACGCTGAAAGTTTGATTCTAGCATAATTCTTGCGAATAGAACATTCATCCCGGCTTCACATCCCAGTTTTCGCTACATTTTATCTTTTATGCAGCATTAAAGGCTTGAAGCGGATACCTCTTTTGCATATTTGGTTGACCACATACCACTAATAATTGAGAAGCTGCTTTCAGAAGGGCTGAAATCCTGCAGCATTATGGAAGTAATGCTCAGGATGCCGTTGGCTGTGCTGTTTACTGCCTACCTGAGTTTGATGCTACTCTACAATGTTCCCTTCGTCCATGGCTGTAATGGTCAATTGAAAGGTATAAATCTGATACGCAGAGCTTGTCCTACTATCGATTTTTGCCTGATCATACTATTGCGCCCAACATTTGTCCTTTTGCATTCAGTGCAAACCAGTCCGAAGAGTAGAGACTAGTATTTCTCATCTTAGTTGCGGTTTCGAGTAACTGAAAAGTTAGCTGAGATGTTAGTTTTGGAGCATTACTCCTCTAGTTGAACTTTTGTAACCGTTTGTGCATTGTGATGACTTCATGTGTGTGTACCTTAACTCGCTACGTATCTCTTCTAGCCTGTGCTCTCCCCTTCTTTCATATTTCCAGCGAGTTGCCATCAGCGGGAGAAGGACGAACGCTTTGAAAATTTTCATATAAAGATTTTGAGCGTTACCGAGAAGTTACAGATTTAAAGTCCAAGTGATATTACGACGCCAAGGAAAGAGATCCCGTACTAGTCATTTTCGGTTTTACTCCTAGAAAAGTAGTGCTTCCGTACTTCTTTATGTGAGGATGTGAAGTAAGGTTGTAAAGCTCAATGCCAGAGGCCATGAGGTCGTGGGGATGACCTTTTGCTGCTGGTATGAGTTTTGCACCCTTACATGGTGGTGGGTAGAAATTCTCTCGACAGTGTGCCTTTGATTGATGAGAAGTTCAAGGAACCGCCAGACGTTGCCCTGGTGTGTTCTCTTAGCGAAAGATCTCGTAGAAAAGTTGTTTTTGATGTTTGCTACACTGCTACGGAGACAATGAGGGTCGTTGACTTAAGGAAGTTGTTCTGATAACTGCCAGAGTTTCCTTGGTTTGTCTTTCAGTAGAGAAGCTTTCGTGGAGTAGATAGTTTCCTGCACCCAGAACTGCTAGAATTTGAACCGAGTGATGACACTCCAAACTGTTTTGTTCTTATTTCTATGTTCACAGCCTAAGATCTAGCGATTCGCGAAGCCATGTTAGGCGTGGAAATTTATATAGGAAATTTCAAGGAAGCGCTTTTTCTATAGTTACAATAGAAAGTGAAATTTTGTATCATAGTCCAATGATTAGGCATGTTCTATGGTCGTGTAAGTAGAATGTATTCAATACGAGGAAGTATGCTTGTTGCTAACCCAGTGTGTAGCTAAATGATGAAGATACCCTAACGCTACTAGCAATATATGCCGCCCCATCCCTCTTGCTATCATAGCCTAGACTACACAATGTCCATCGAGAGACTGCATTGTAGAAAGTGATACTATTGCTGATTAAGATATTATAATCCGTCTAGTATCTAAGCTACCATATTCAATATCTAATACTGATAATCGTGCAGCTGTTTCATAGGTTTCTCAGTCTCCTGCATTATGCCATATAGCGAGGATGCGCCGAGATGTCATTTGATCTAGACTTTATTGTCGAACTCTTCATTTTAATTACGAAATGCAAGTAGTTTGCGCGCACCCTTGCCTCACATTGTTGAAATTATCCTAAAACTTTTCGCATCGTGATGAACTCCTACCAAATTAATCGTTTTAATTTTTGTACTCAATACACTACTATGCGATCGAACGACAATAACTCGGAAGCGTTTAATGCACGTGGCGCAAGAATTTTAAGCTGCAATGGAGTGAAATTTAGATGTCATGTGTCTGTCCCTTTTTTTGAGGGCGATCGTAAACTGTATCTCAAATTTCTACTGCTCTACATTCTCAAAGGCGTTTGATACGACGAGATTGCTCAAAGGATGGCTCACTTGCTCTATAAAATAGTGATGGGGCTAGAATGGCAGGGTTATCAAGAACTCAAATGAATTGAAAAGAAAATTTTGGAAAATGTGCTCTAAACTAATCTTCAGATGAAAGTTTATTTTCTCAGAATGAGGACGTAAAAGTGAAGAACTTTAATCTAGTAAGTTCAAGTGTTTAGAAATGGAAATGCTACTAAAGAGACGGATTCTGAATGAACCAATAGGCTGGATCCACTGTTATTCCTGCGCACTGGAAATACTGCAGACACCCGCCTGTTGGTGGCGGTACGTTGTGATCTAAGATATCGCGTGTAAAGTGTTTAGAGTGATCAAAGTCTAGGATTTCTTAGGTTTAGAAAGCGGGCAGGGCAGATGGCTGGCCAATTTATAATTGATTTGTTTTTCGAATAGCACTGTACTGTGATGAACATCTTCAGCTCGTGTTCGTTTGAATCTACTATTTTCTTGTTCTTCTTGTGGTTCATCTAATATTTTATATTTCTAGTGTGTGAATTGTAATTACACTCATAAGGGGTAAGAAAAATAGCGGAAATAAAACTCAAAAATTCATTCCACTATGTCTTTCATGGAGATGGCATTCCGCTACGATTATTATTTAAAATACGATATAACTGATGCGGAGAGTATGAAAATATTCAATTGCTTTGAACCCTTCTGACTAGAACTTGTTTTCATGAGAATTACATTTAAGCAAATAAAGCCTCAATCGTGCGTTTGATTTTGAGGTGATCAGTTTAGAAGACATTCAGAGGCTTCGTCTCAATAAGCTGAACTCTTGTTGGAGAAGCCGAGTTTTTCTCCATTGCAACGGTCAGCGTTATTAGTTGGACGTTTTTCAGAGTTCTGATCGAAAGAAGAGAGTAACACGGGGCATAGCGGAAATAATTGCATCAATGATATGGCTCGTGAGCAAATATTCGACTAAGCATAGCAATGAAAAATTGTATAAATCCTCGACATATTGTCGTCGCCCTACGATATATATCTATATTTTTTCGGTGATTCCGATTTCCCCATTGGTGTTTATAAATTAATTTTCGTAAAAAATTGGAGAATTAAACAGGTAAAATTCCATTTCGTGTGAAAAATTCAGTTTCTGCGAATTGTTAACAGCAGCCAAAGAAATGTTAGTCTGCTATGAAGGTCATATTTTTGATGACGATTGTGTGATAGTAAGTTTCAACTTCATGTGTAAGAAAATCCTACTCGGTGAACTGGAAACTTTTAATCGTAAATGGCTGTTGTTCTAGATGTTTTGGTAAGTAAATGTATTGATAAGTTCTGAAGTGTTCTCTCTAATATCAGTAAACGTCTCCGCTAGGCTGCAGCGCACACAATGCATATAGACGCTTATCGTGTTGCTCTGGAACTCGATCATCTTTGGTGAGATTAGATGCTATATAACTTCTCACAGGTTAATCATTATTACACCTACCATTTCCTGATTAACTGTTCTCAGTGTGTGAGCTCGAAGACTGCAACTGAATTTTCGTTTACGTTTCCTACACATTCATGGTCACTAACCTGCGTTGCGGTGCGCTAAGTTCTTCGGTAAACATGTATTTGTGTCGGTGGTTTTCGGTCATTTTAATTTAATTGCTTGCTTAAATTTATAAAGGACCATATATTGCACATTGTGAGCTCGTCTACGCTCTATTTCCTCTCGCAGTTAATTCGTAATTCTCTTTATATTATCGGCTTTTTATCTTCTTTACCACAGGCTCAGAATTTTTCCTGGAGCTCTTTCTTGAAGCGCCAGTATTCAAAAGAGTATTTCTAGATCTCACTTGCTAAATGCTCGTTTCTGACGTAAAATCGCTATAACTTGAAACTTTTCTCATTGACATACCTGAAAATGCTATCACCTTTGTACTAGATATTACCCGGTCACTCGCATGAAGTAAAAATATGCGACGTCTATAAACAATTTCAGCAGTGAGTGAAGCTAATCGAAAGAAGATCAAAACGCACAGATTATACCAACAACCAACCAACGATTGTAGTCTGTTTTCCCTCAATAATACCCCCAGAATATTTCAGGGGATATTTTCAAAAATATCCCAAGAATATTTCAGAGGGGAGCAAAAGAGTGGAGCCAAGCTGCTTCTAATCTAGACGTCAAAATCTTGCACCATGGTTATCATCGCTTTTATGCATAGTCTAACTTTCCTTCTCCTGCTATTTTATCTCTTGATGTAACTACTAATCCTGAATGGTTGAGCAAGACCGACATTTCTCTACGTGGGCTATAGACTATATTGACCTTCTTGAACTTAAGAGAAGCTATCGCAGCTCCAGCCCTTTAAAGCATAACATATTTATTTAGAGACCTCAACATTAATCGTAGTAGTTGGCTTCTTGAATAACGCGCGTTGAAGCGTTGAACTAAAAACTTCAGATTATTTCTCATATCGAGCTTAAATGTGAATATATGAATCTTTTTTGCAAGCAAATGATTATTGTTTAAAAACAATTTTTCAATTGTATTTTGATAGTTCATTCAATTACCTTCGCTCTCAGTTTCACATTCAACCCTGAAAAACTTCCGAGAAATTTACTGCAAAAATTGAAACGATAGCCTTGTTTATTTGTTGAGATTTCTAGCCTATAACTGACCTCTGCATATTTAGTGCTGTCGAACGCACCTGTTTGCCGGGCTCGTCTACTTTCCAATGTTTTGTTCAATATATTATTTTGTAAGCTCTCGGCTATCTACCAACCATTTCACTCGATTTTGGTGTTATTCGTATGCACTTGAAACATAATTCAGGTCGGATAGAGTTAGAATATTGCCGGTTTTCACATTCAAAGTGTACATCACAAAATCTGCGCAATCTTTGAAGCTAACTATTGCAGTCAATGTTCGGAATGGATTCGTCACTGGCCAGTTCAAGTTGCGAGAGGTGTTTATTTCTATATCCATAATTCAAGTGTCCGAAGCTGTATATCGTCGTACTCGTTTTCGGAACGAATGGGCGCAAATTTTTTACGACTACAGCTCGTGCTAACCAAACACGCGGTGGCAAAAGTGATGATTAATGAACAATATGTTAAAAACGTTTTTGGGATGATGTGTGTTATTTGAATTAATCAGTAGAATATTTGAAAATATTTAGTTGGAGAATACACTACAGGAATTCAGTAGTGCTTGCACTTCGCCTGCAGAATTGGAACGAAGGCTTACAGGGGAATGATAAATTTGTCTCTTTAAAACCCTAACGTTGGCAAATTGGAGGATTTAAGTAATTGTGTGCTTGAGGTTTCTCCCAAACGGGCTGATGGCTTTAGCGTCGTAGCAGAAATATCTCAACGCTAGGTCAAGCTAGGGTTTGGTTTCGACTTCATTTGCCAGAGCATTGGTCAATAACGGTAACGACAAGATAACGAGCATTTTTAGTTATAGCCCCCAATAAGTCATTCTCAATTTCCACTGTTCAACGGAAGCATGCCTTGGTCTATTTATATCACTGAATATTTGTTTTGTTCCTTGAATACTATCAAGAACAGCGAGGTTAAAACTTAAGTACTTTTTCGATAGACAAAAAAATCATAATTTATGTTTTTACCCCCAATCATAGTAACAATACATTTCACTGAACTTTGGATGCCCATTATATAGCACTGAGCTTACGAAAATGGAACTTTACCCTAAATTTAATAGTGATCCTTGTTATGCGCACTATTTACGCTGAATTTTCTGTCAGCAGTTATTTATTTTCTACCTCTTTTCTTCGTAGATTTGAGCTCATAAATGACACCGAAGATCGTTCACATCTATGACGTCCGTATCAAACCTACGCGGAATAGTGGATTCTGAATATAATTATCAATATATTCACAAATTAAACGCACGTTTTCGTAAGGAAATTTACCATCTTGATTAGGTAACAGTTTGTGTTATCTTATCCAACTAAAAAAAACCCTATAACGTGATTTGAAATATTGGTTTTGAGACATAATTTATCAATTGTTATAAAATTGGTTTTGATTTGAATTGTTTAATTTTTAAACTTCTAATTCTCATAAGTACGCGCATGATGATAACCTTGCTGTGAATGTTCAACTTATGCGACAGCGACGTTCATGAGCATCTTGAAGAGTGAAATTATGAGCTTTTTTCTCACACAACTACCAGACAGAAACTCTCCACTCAATTTTCTCTATAGTTCCTGTTCAGTAAAACCTTGCTATTTCACGCCAGTTACAGCGAATGTGCGACGTGTGAGTCACGCTATTTTCAACCGATCATGAAGCTGGAGAATATTTTCTCCATTAAAAAGTGTCAACATAGCGGAAACTTGTCTGTAACGGTCAGGAGCTTTTCTACGGAGTTCCGAAATAGCGAGATTTTACTACCATAATTAGAAGAGCCTCTAACTTACGTCGCTTAAGTAAGAGCAAAGTATAGCTGTCGCTTCCTCTCACCTTTATCGAGTATATTGAGTGTCCACGATTCTAGTCCCTGCCTTTGCTCTAGTTTATCGTGAAGCCTAAGTGTTTCACTCCCTCTATAGATAATTATATCGCATCTATGTATGGGATAGACGGTGACATTAATAAGTAGAGTAAATTATGTCAAGTGAAGGTGCGTATCATTCACCCTTTAACCTTTACACATTTCAACGACAGAAATCGTTGTAGACATGTGAGAGTGAAACTCTTTTTTTTTTCGCTGCGTTTTGCCTTGTAAAAACGCGACATACTTCAACACTTTGACTGCAACGTGAGCCCCCGGTGGTACACGGAGAAATATTCATAATGCTGCTGACACACCAGTAGTCACAAACTCAACTTCGATAAATACTTAATCAAAACTAAATGAAGGCACGATCCAGATAATGTTTGCTATTTTAACCACTGCTCACTACAATTTAATTTAACCCTTTAACGTCCGAATTTTTGTACTCATATTACCGGTAACACAACCACCGTCACTAAACTGGCGCTGACATCAGGCAATCACCAATATCAGGGTGGGATAGGAACTGCCACCCGGCAGAGAACTTCAAAGAACACATTAGGGAACTAGTTGAACAAGAAATACAATAAATTGAGGGTATTTTTGAAAGAGGACACTGGTGTCCTCTGGGGCGTTAAAGGGTTAAATTTGAATTGGATATTGAGCTTCAGTTTTACTCACCGCTATGAAAGTATTAAAAAAGTTCGCCACAAGACTTTCTAACATTGGTTAATTGACCTGCATTGAGAAATCCGATAATAACTGATTTGTTCATGACGAGACTTCAGTTCATTGTTTTAGTGGCCAATCATCAAGTATAAGTCATGACGCCAAGTATTCAGTCTGCATTTAATCTCTTAAAGAGAAGCAACCCGAATGCATGTGTTTCGTCATTAGCCGCTACGGCACAAACGCTAAGTAGATTCGACTCATAATGAGCGATGGGTTTCGAAAAATACAATAAAGACAGACTCTCAGTTACGATAATTCGTCCTCTCTCAGTTACGATAATTCGCCCTCTCTCAGTATGTATGTAGATTTGGCCATGCCTATGGCTCGCCAGTTGTACCGCCTCCAGAGGCCAGATGGGGTTTTCACACTCAATTCTTAACACGTTTCCGGCGAAGGGACCCACCGGTTGTTACTGAAAATATTTTTATGATGCCTCTGACCGACTTATAGTCACTAAATTTTTATGTTTACTCGAAGAAAACTTAATGAAAGCACGATTCAGTTTATGTGCTCGTCGTTGCGGAGTGGTTAAAGAACCCGCCCTTGAAACTATTCTGAAACTGAAACTACCGCTAACCCTAGATTTAGCACTTCAGCAGGCTGAAAGATAATCTACACAGCATTACCAGTCAAGTCGATTCTTGAACGTATCCACCAACCCAACAGAAATAATATTTTCTCGGGTCCAGATTCAGACAATTTCAACTGAAAATAAACATGGGACCCTACGTGCTCACAATAAAATTTCCTTATAATTTTTAACAGCCATTTCTGGATCGGCTGTTATCCTTAGAGTCGAAGACGCCTTCTGGATTCACGTCATTTTGCCACCTAAATATTTGTAGGTCTTCATGAGCTGACCTAGAAACTTTCCCAGTTCAAAAGCAACGCGTTCCAGGCGATCAAAGAGATGTTCGGAGCTGAAATTTCGGAGTTCTGGTGTTATTTTCTTCGCTTCACGCGAATGCTCTTCATTTCGTTGGCATCTCAGCGTAGTGTCGGCGACCGTATTTTCACAGAGTATTTCTGATATTGTAGGGTTGGGGCCTTATTCATCTTCTTTTAACGAACATTTACAGTTTTCCGTCATTACTGACTTTTTCTACAGAAATCAATTTCAATTATTCTGTACTTAGGCAACGAACGGAATAATTCTCCTTAAACCTTTCCTGCATATATATTGACACCTTTTTTTTGGCCAGTTTGCTCTGACCAACACTCGAATATAATCGGAAGTCTTCTGACAAAAATAGCGTTCAGAGACGTTACAGCGCATGTATCAATTGCATAATAATCGATCAAATAGAGCTTATTCGTCATTAATTACTCGCTAATTACATTCTTCAGCTAGATCAAAAGAAAAGACTATCACATTTGCCGGTAATTTACAATATCTGCGATGAGGAGCAATAAAGGATCTGTCATTCTTGTACGTCTTTGATCAGAAATTCTTCTGACAACGAGGCATGTTTTCATTTCGAAAAATTCACGACTATAAGAGCTCCTTCCTTAGATATTCCATTTCATAATTTTTCATTCAGGCCTATGTCTGGTTTTCTAGGTCTAATAAATGAAAAAAATTAATATGCGATTGAAAAGTCATTATTGTTCCTTGAATATTAAAAAAGAAAGAAACAAAAAAAAAGCTACACATGAAAACATTGCAGAGCTCAATTTTTCCACGTACAATTCAACTGTTCAAGTTCAAAATCATGTACAATCAATTGTCCATGTAAGAGTATTAATTAACACTTTGTTGTAAGAATTTAATTGATAAATACTTTAGTGAAACACGCAGAAAATGTTCTGCAGACCACACTCCTCATATAAGAGAAACTGGAGTCTTGCCTAAGACATGACGAGACAACTCTCTATTACAGAGAGATTAACCTAGAAGTAAGAAATACTTCACTTCCACGTAGGTGCTTGCCAGGAAAAAGAGAGCCCGACCAGATCTTCTGAGAAATTAATTTAAAAGTGTAAAAAAACTTCACTTTCACGTAGGTGCTCGTCATGGGAGAGCCCGAGCAGATCGTCAGAGAAATGCATCAAAAAGTAGAAAAAAACTTTACTTCTGCATGGGTAAAAGAGAGAAGGAAAAAGAGAGTCCGAGCAGATCGTCAGAGAAATGAATCAAAAAGTAGAAAAAACTTTACTTCTGCATAGGTGCTTGCCAGGAGAGAGTCAGGGCAGATGATCAATTTTATCTCGTTCTTACTGACTTCGACTGGCAATGAGCGATTTTTACAGACTTTTACTGGCAACGAGCGATTTTTACAGACTTTTACTGGCAACGAGCGAGACTGTGTGAGGCGTGTCCAGCCAAGGCCGGGATGACAGGCGTAGCAAATTACAGCAAGCCAACAATAGCGTTCGATAATTAGACAGCATCTTAAAACAAATTGTTTATAAACTTTATTGCAGCAAAACCACTAAAGAAGAACTTGGATTGTGCAGTTTAGACACTCAAATCTGTTATTCGAAAATAATTTTAGTCGTTTGCGAACTATTCATTTGATTCGAATGCCTGGATCGAGGGAACGTGACATCTATGCTCTAGGGGCATAGAAAGGGTGAATAAAGAAATAAGTTTATGAAGTAGGACAAGAGTTGAAGAAAAAAGTAGTAGGTGTCGAAAAACAGGGCAGGAGACCCGAAAAAAGATAACTCGTACCATAACAAGAAAAATTTTACATCAACAAAAAGAAGGCCTACTTAGCCATTAGCTCGGGACCTTCTCCCTAAGAGCGCTAATTTTGGGAATCGGGAATTTTTCCTGACGTCGCAGGCAAATTTTCTTTCTGAGAGCGCAATTCCTATTATACGATAACCAGTCCACCCCCTTTATTTGAAATAGAATAAAGGACGAAATGAGAGGAAGGCCGTAAGAAATAAAAAAATACAATCTCTCGAGAGTTGATGAGGCCGCGTGAACACGGCCCGTTAAAATATATAGGACTGGAGCTTGTATCACAGATACGCTCATCACACTGCAGGCTGGCTTCGGACAGACGGACGGACGGACGGACGCGGCTCTTATTATAGTACAGATTGTATGCCTCTGAATGGAGCGATTTATGCTTATTTCCTAGAAAAGCCAACACATTTTCAATGTAGAGTAATCGCATGATTGTGTACGCCAACAAACAACTGCGGAAAGTTTATTAGCTTATAAAATACCATGATGGAATATTACAGCTGCAAATCCATTTTCCTCAACCAAGTGTATTGTTTAAATACACGTGCTTTCTCATTCATGTTTCAGTATCATTAATGCTATCATCCTCACCATAGGAAATGACGTAAATGCAATTTTGCGCATCCATGCCTTTTAACTGTTTACTTTGGAGGAAATCGTAACCATAACTCACAAGGCTCTCTCATGCTGCATCTGTGCTGATAGTAAAAACCTAAGCGACAGAAGGAAAATCAAGATTTACGGTAACAAATAGGACTTGACACACACTGAATCTTTTCAGGCTCTTTCCACTTCGGAGAAAACGAGAAGTCCGTGAATAAGTTTGGTCGTAAATTTGACCCAGCTTCTGGTTTTTGTTGGTTTCTTTCAGCCCCCGACCACGTGGTCAAGACCAAGCTGCTGTGATCACAAGCTTGTGAGGGATGAAGAAGTTTTGAAATGTGAGTTTTGATGAGATAATGAAATAATTCATTTCAATTTCCCATTCAAATAGATAATCCTAAAGGATAACATTGAATTTAACGTTGAATGATCAACTGTTATGATGACGAGTGCACACGGCCCGTCAAAAAATGACAGGATTCGGTATAGGACCAACTGAGCTTCAACATGGCTTTCCCATGATTTTCCATGCCATTCTATGGCTTTCCAATACTTTCCCACGTCTCAACTGCTGATATTCTATACAACCTAATCTAACCTACCAATACACGTGATATTCATTCCGACTCCCAATCTGCTGGATTAAGGCACCGAAAATTGTGGAGTAGATGAAGCTTGTATCACAGATACGCTCATCTCACACTGCAGGCTGGTGGGTGTGACACACGGACGGACGGACGAGGCTCCTTTTATAAGAGTGATTATCTGATAGTATAATAATACGAATTTTAAAGATAGATAGATATCAACACTCTTGAATCTTTTTCAAAATTTACGCTCATCTCTTGAAGATTTACTAAAGTAGGTCCAACCAAGGGCTTGGGGTAGAAATGAATGCCTCGTTGCTAACCTAGCTTTCAAGAGAGGGATTAGAGTATCACTTTAGGTTGCTTCTCCTTTCATTTCACAGGCATATTTCGACAGTTTTCATGTCAAGGAATGCAAGGGAAAATTTTAGCGTCTAACTTTAAAAATTACCCTAGCATTGTGATTGATGCCCCTGTGAGTCTAGAGCAGTAAGAGGACCCTATACAGTAGGCACTGAGTACTGTAAATACCAAGGAGGTTTAAGAATGGAGGCGGCATCAGCGCTCTAAAGTGAAGCCAATTTTCGGTAGCTGTAGGGTATACGGGCACACACACGGAGATGGGGCTCAGTGCGTTGTGCGCCCGCCAGGCATATAAATAGGATCGGCGAGAGATATCGTGGTTCATTTGAGGAGGTCTGCCGTAGAGGTCGCTTCTACAAACAGAAGCATCGCTGTCAGTAGCTGAAGCTTGGCTGTCGAGAAAACATCTGTAGAGATCACAGATGCGCTACAGAGTTACGAGATTACCTTCCAATCTAAAGACTCCCTACCAATTACAAAGCCTGTGTCAATCCTGAAGTAACAATAAAGAATACTACGTTGCTGCAACTGATTCACTCCCGAACCTCATCCGCGTTTGGTTACGGCCTAATACTGAAAAGGGCCGGAACATATTTGGTGCCCGTGTATGGGGATGCCCATTGAAGAAGAAAGATATCAAGAATTGATCTTCAGTTCCGCTGATCCGTGATTTTAAATGTGAGGAGTGTCACCCTGTTGGAGTAACGTCGCACAGTTATCATTACTTCAGAACATCGAGAAAAGGAAGAAAGACGTCAGCGCAGAAAATCGAAGTTCTTTCCAAGAAACACTTCGAGGGAGAAAAAATAATCGAAAATTTACACGCTACGCAGTCTTCACCAGTCTACTCATCGCTACTCAAAGGAGAAAATGAAGTGAGGGGTCCAAACCAACAACCTGGTTTGTCGACGAGATCTACGCATCTACCCACCGTCATCTGCAACGAGAAGAACTACGAGATCTACGCATCGCCAAAATATTAAGTTAAGTGTACGCCGATAATGTTGCTTGCAAATTAAAAATAAGCATGCACTCAAATTAATGATTATACATCATCATTATAAAGTTAATGAGTAGGAAGTTAAGCAGGAGGCATTGCAAGCGCAGGCTGATTCCGGGTAGCGGCGAGAGCGAGCAGCCTAGGCATTGCGAAAGCGCAGTGAGCAAGATTCCCTGTAGTGAGAGAGCGAGCGTCTTCGCGGAAACGTTGTGCGGAGAGGTAGTCCATTGTTCTCCATAACAATTGAAGGAAGTTGTTGCTATTGTTCTCGGCCATTGTGCTCTAGCATATAAGAGAAGGCTGGAGCGGCTTGCTCTGTTCAGTTTGCTGCCAACCTTCAAGCTGCTTGACTTTTTGACTTTATTGCTTAATTATCCTTCGCCTGGTTTAAGTCCACTGAAAATGTGAGTTAAAAATTCATTGTGTGTAGAATATTATCATTTGCATGTAGAAAATTTTATTGTGTGTAGAACATTCTTCTTTTAATGGAAATTGGAGGTTTATGAAGATAGGATTATTTTGTGCTTATGTCAGGCAGTGACTCTGACGAATACGAGTATATAAGAACCATTCCGTATTTGACCAGTTTTGGTAGGTTATCCGTCCCTGTTTTCAGATTATCAATTCCTCAAATACCTAGCGCGATGGCGACCACTGTTACCCCTGTTATCAGTGCAGCCGTTACAACAGTTAGCTCTGTAACTAGTACGGTTACCGCTGTGACGACTTCTATTGTCAGTCCGATACCTAGTGTTGTAATTGCTGGGCAGGATCTACCGCAGTACAGAGGTAGAAAACGAAGAAATGACCCGGACTTCATAGAAAACAAATCACTAGAGACGCATATAAAAAATGTGAGAGCGTATTTCAATATGCTGTCAGACAACTCAGAGGAAGCTAAACTAAACTTATTGTTGCGAACTGCAGACAAGCGGGTGGGCGACTTCAATACTGTGGTAGCCTCCATAATCAGTGAAGGTTACGAATTAACTTTCGAAGAAGTCGTGCACCTGTTAGAAAATATCTACGTATCAAAAGGTGAAAGATCCTTGCACGCGGTCGCCTGTGATTTAAATAACGTACGACTGAAACGAAACGATGCATTAGCTAGCCAGTTCGTGGCTATCCTGTCCAAAATCCGTAAATTTACCCACAGAATAATGACCAGCCCGGAGTGTTCGAACAGAGCCCATCCCTATGTAGTAAACTGTCCCGATCCTGTTGCCCTCGATAAGTATGTCGAGAATACCATAGTTGTTGCGTTAGCTATGGCCATCATCAACCCTCTAGTGACAGAAGATTTTTCAAAAAGACTATTCAATAAACCCTTCAAATCGTCGGAAGAGCTCCTTCAGAGACTCGTGACTGTAATTAGGAATTTTCCCGAGGATAAGCAAATATTAGCGACTCGATCTGAGAGATCTATGGAAATCTATTGTGCTGAGGATGATCATTCGTCCGAATCAAACTTCGAAGCTGCCTGTGATGAGGCCGAAGTGCATACAATGACAAGAGGCGGATTCCAAGGTAGAGGTAGGATGCGTAGGCCTTACTGGAGACCAAATTTCCCGAGACCAACTTTTCGTGCTAGACCTCACGTGAAATCTTATGTTGGAGATAGAGAATTAGGCACTCTAGAAGTCCAAGCATTAGAGACAGCTGAAGCGAAGCGTTGCTCGAAGTGTTATAATCGTGCGTGCGTCTGTCAAGAACAAAGTGTGTCGGGAACCGTTGTGGCTAGGAAACCGACTGATTGGTACAAACCAGGTTCATCTCAGACAGTCACCGAGCATTCACTGCGTGATGTAGCCTGTTTTCGTTGTAATAAGTTAGGACACTACGCCAGAGATTGTAGGTCCAGAAGAGACTATTTAAACAGACCAGGCAGACCGAATCGTGTCCGTGCGCGAGGACAGTATAAAACTAGTATGTCAGAAAAAGGCCAGGTAGAAACTTACCAAACTAACAGTGGAAATGATTTTTTAGCGTAAGCGGCGGAGAAGATTTCATTTTCGATAGAAATAACGTCGATGGTAAAAATGAAACTACAATAACTAAGTATGACTCTACGGCGACAAATCCCTGTGAACCCGAGGAGAATTCTGGTGCTGAAGATTCCCTCGTTAAAAATGTCGAGAGAGTTGATGTGTTAAACATGTCTGAAGACTCCCTCGTTAAAAATGTCGAGAGAGTTGATGTGTTAAACATGTCTGAAGACTCCCTCGTTAAAAATGTTGAGAGGATAGATCCACTCATTGAGTGTCAAAATAGATATGAATCGCTGGGAGAGGCGGAATTAAGTGATGATCTGAACGCTCATGGCACTAGTTTTGAAAGCCATTTAACGACGAACGTTTGTAAATACGAAGAAGATGAAGAAGTTGAAATTACAGGACAGAATGAATTATTTGTAATACGAAAAAGTCATAAGCCCATGATTGTGCTTAGAAAAGATGCAGACCTGTGGAATGCATTGATTGATTCAGGATCAGAGAAGTGCCTAGTCAGCTACCACAGAATAAGTGAGATAAGTAATGACGTGAAGCCCAGTTCTTTGACTATAAAAGGCGTTAACGCTAAGAGTAATGTTGAAGGCGAGGTGGAGCTTGTCCTAAAGTTAAAAAACGGTATAAGTTTAAAGACAAATGCTTTAATAATTAAAGATGGTATTTACAATTATGACGTCATTATTGGACGTGATTTATTGGACAAGAACGCCGTTGTAGACTTAAAACAAAGATGTTTAATTATCAAAGACGAGGAAATCCCCTTTGCAGAGGTAAAACGACGAAAAAAGAGAAAGACAGAGTGTCTTGAGTATTTAATAGAGAATACTGAGTGTCTCATGGCGGACACGATTACGTCCAGAGCTAAGAAAAAAGTCCTAAATAAGCTAAGAGAGAAGAGGACGTGCATTGCTGAGAAAGCAAGTGAGGAAGTAAAAAGGGATGGTAGGAGAGAAAATCAGCCTGATCGAGGCGTAGTTGCAGTTACCAATTCCCTCACAAGGCCAAGGCCGTTAAGAGTGCATACTCGACAAGTGGAGATTGCTCCCAATGTAATTTTGAAACATGTTGGACATGTTGGAAAGTGTAAAAATGGAGAATACATAATAAAGAAAGCAACTTTAAAAGAAGGCATTTGTGTCGCAGAAGCGATTGTGAGAGTTAACAATAGGAGAAAGATTCCGTTGTTGTTAATTAATAGCTCCGACAGAGCGATTGTTTTACCAGAGAATGCAATTATAAGTACTTTAGAAAAAGTGGAGAAGGATCATGTTGAATCCGAAGTTTACTTGTCAGATGTACAAGGAGAATTAAAGGGAGGATTGAGTACTTTTGTGCAGGCAACGAGTGTTGTTCAGGACAGTCATTTAGATGTCGAGAAGAAAGACACTAATAGTAAATCTGTCGGGATCACAGGAGTTGTCGACGAAGGGTACGTTTATGATTCCAAAGAAGTAGCCCGTGGTCGGCGGAAACTAAATAATGATGATATCAAGTGTAACGATGACGAAATGAAGCCTGAATTGCTGAGTTTGTTGAATGAATTCAGAGACGTTATTACTATAGACAATGAATCGATCTCAGCTGCTGCGATTAAACCATACAAAATACGTTTGAAACCTAACGTGGATGTTGTAAATGTCCCTCCCTATCGTATTGCCCACCGTTACATGGAAGATTTGAAAGTCGTTAACGAAAAAATGTTAGACGACGGAATTATTAGACCATCGATTTCAGCTTATAATTCACCGATAATTGTAGTTCATAAGAAAGATGGAACTATACGTCCGGTAGTTGACTTCCGCAAAGTAAATGAGGTAATTCATGAAGAATCATTCCCGCTGCCGAGAGTGGACGAGCTTCTCTATAGTTTAAATGGTCAGAAATATTTCTCAAAATTAGATCTTAGGTCAGGATATCATAATATTACACTGACCGATGAGAGTAAAGAAATAACCGCATTTACAGTTGGTAGTAGAAAGTACGAGTTCAATCGCTTACCATTCGGTTTAAAAACCTCACCTGCATATTTCCAGTCAGTAATGACGCAAACGCTATCTCCTGTTCTAGGAAAACTATCTTTCGTCTTTATGGACGACGTGCTCATATTTTCTAAGGAGAAGGCACAGCATCTTGCCGATATAAAAGTTGTACTTGAACTGTTAAGAAACGCTAGATTGTCAATAAAAACGGAAAAATGTGAGTTTTTCCGTGACGAAATTGAATATTTAGGACATTCCATTAGTGGAATGGGAACCAGAAGCACCGGTACTGACAAAGTAAAGAATTTAGAAATTCCAAAGAATGTTAAACAACTACAGTCATTTCTAGGTCTAGTAAATTTCTTTCGTAGGTACATAAAAAATTTTGCGAGTATCGCAAGCCCGCTCTATAATCTTCTGAAGAAAAATGTTGAATTCATTTGGTCCAAAGGTTGTCAAAATGCCTTTGAAAAATTAAAGGATGAACTATGTAACAACACAACCTTAAGTCACCCAAACTTCGATCAAAATTTTCATCTGTTTTGTGATGCATCAAATGTCGGCATAGGAGCTGTTTTACTTCAATCATCTACTGATAAAGTTCGAAACATGAGACCTGTTGCATTTTTCTCTAAAACGTTGAATTCCACTCAACGAAGATACTCAACTACGAAAAAGGAAATGTTCGCTATAGTTGAAGCGTTGAAGTACTTTAAATATCTTGTTTTAGGCTATGATCTGGTCATTTACACCGATCATAAGCCTTTAGTTCCCTTATTTTCAAAGAAATTGCCTGAAGACAACACGCTTGCGAGATGGAGTATTTATGTCCAAGCTTTTGATGCCAAATTAAAGTATTTCTCTGGGAAAGCGAACAGTGCCGCCGATGCATTAAGTAGATTAAATCATGACAAAAATCCTTTAACAGAAAAAGAACTGTCAGAATGTTCTGATTTAACCCCAGAGGTAGAGACTTTTCCCGTTGTAACCAGGCTGCAAGCCGCTGCTGCGGGTAACAAATGTAACAAGCCCGTGACTGAGGAAGAGTTCGAGGAGACAATGCCAGGAAGTGATGACGGAAGAAACAACAACAGTACTGCTGAAAGCCCCAGACGTGAACCCAGTGACTTTAATAGCAGACAGAAAACGAGCTTATGCAGACTGGATAGAGTTAATACGACTACAGACCATTCAAGTATTAATGACAACTGGTCGTTAGACGAATTTAAACGTGAACAAGATAGTGATGCCTTTTGTTCTGAAATAAAGGACGCCCTAGAGAATGCAACAAAAGTTTCTAATACAGACATGAATGATTTTCTGATTATGAATGACATTTTGTATAAAAGACGAAGAATTGACAACAGACCCAGCACCATTCTGACTATTGTGGTGCCGTATACTCTGCTACACAAGACAATTCTGTTCATCCATAATTTGTCCCATACAGATTTGAATCATACCTTGTTTAAGTTTAAATTAAAATATTTTCATCCGTACGAACGGACAATTACACGCAAAATTGTTGAATCTTGTGACATCTGTAAGATTCTAAAATCACGAATACCGACGCCGACTAAAATTCTAAATGCTCCGATTGGAACACGATGTTTTCAAACGATCAGCATGGATTTCTATGGTCCATTACCAATGACGGACAATGGTAACAAATATATTCTTGTGATTATCGACCTTTTTTCCAGGTTTGTTAAAATATATTCGACTAGTGACCGATGTACAGAGACTGTTACAGATTGTCTATGGAATTTTTGCTGTTTGTTCGGTACCCCGGACGTATTGTTGTCCGACAATGCCCTGGAATTTAAATCATCTAATGTAAGAAATTTCACAAAAGGACTTTCTATCTTAAAAAGGGAAGTTCTGGCTTATTCACCTTTTTCTAATGGTATTGTCGAGCGATGTAATGGAAAAATTCGACACCTGCTCAAGTTATATCTAAATTTTCTTACTCATAATGAGTGGGATAGACTATTAGATATTGTAGAGAATTCGATTAATAATAGCTATAATGAAACTTTAGGAGATACACCCGCATACACGGTTTTCGGTAGAGACACGTGTGTGTATATCAGTTCTACTACTTTAGAAAACTTCAATGTAGCGACTACATATGAAGATGTTCACAAACAAAAATTTACCGAGTCATCTATTGTAGTGAACAATATTAGAAATGCGATCATTAACGCCACAATTGAAAGAACTGCCTATAGAAATATGAAACGTCGCGATAAAAATTTAAAAGTGATGGACCGTGTACTAGTAAAAAATCATGCCAAAAAACACAAATTACAGCTGAATTTCTTAGGACCAGGTATCATTGAAAAGCTAGGTAAAAATTACGCAGATATTAAGATCGGTAACAAGATTATCCGATCGAACCTAAACTATGTGCTGCCTTTAGATAAGTTAAGAAGGTAAAATTGTCAACCTAGTTGGAGCTGTTCATCCCTTATATTCTGAAAACGCCATTCCATATATGTATTTCAATGGTATTTAGTTTGTAAGTTCGTTCAATGAGTTTCTAGCTTGTAAGAGTGTTCTACGAGTTTCTTTCTTAAGACCTTATGATGTCTTGCGTTAGGAAATATTGTGTTGCGCTAACACCTTCAGAAGAGATGTTGAGCTCAGGAAGTTGTCATACTGTTGTTGCGACATCAAGAGCTGTGCTCATCAAGCCGTCAGCTAAAGTTGATAAACTGAGCTGTAATCGTGGAGATGTCGACACGAGAGTGCGAGTGTGCAACCGCGAGAACTGCCTCGAATCTGCCGCAGATTGTTTGACAACAATGCTAGGCAGTGTAGTTGGCATGAAAGTGTCTTAATGAGAATGTGTCTTAATGAGAATGTGTCTTAATGAGAATGAAGCGTTGCCTTATTATGAAACGACAATTGCTTACTTAAACTTGGGGCCATGCTAATTTCTTGTATCGTATCCTTTCAGAATCCTTGGGCGACTCCTGAACAATTCCAGGACAGTGCACACTCCGATTTACAAGATACACACACACTTTGAACCTTCAATTAGTACTTGGTAGCGTACCTATTTAACTTCAATAATGATTCATAATCAATAAATCAATCAATCAATCAATCAATCAATCAATCAATCAATCAATCAATCAATCAATCAATCAATCAATAAATCAATCAATCAATCAATCAATCAATCAATCAATCAATCGATCAATTAATCAATCAATCAATCAAAGTTTAATGCCATTGTAATAAGCAAATACTTGCTGTTCCACCTAAGGTTAGCGTTTAATACTACAACGCTAGACTTCCACTGTCATTCACTGTTTCTTCTGAACACTTTTAAATCCCGATGTGCACCGGTGTAAATCAACCCATGTCTTAGATTACTACTATTTTATACGGAGATTTTTCTATTATATACGGAATATGTTTTTATTGTCGTTAATTATAGACATTGATGTCGCGTTACTCGACCTCTGCTAAGTTCATTTATTGTTTTAGATTGGTGGAATTGAATTCGCTATTGATTTTTCTTTTATTTCCTTTCAATCTTTAATTTAGTTGAATTGATATGTTAATTTAAATCGTAGGACGATTTGAAACCTATTCTACTTTTACCTTGCCAGTTGTAGTAATGTAATGTATTGTTTGCGCATTTAAACATTTTTCTATATTTTTATGTACCTTAGTCTTATGATGGAGTTTTCCTTTTTATTTCCAATTGCATTGAAATTGCTGTTCTCGAACTATGTTAATATGTTAACCTTAAATAAAAATTATGTTCTCGATCTGACGGTAGGTGTCCATTTTGTTCAAGAAAAGTATACCTTATGGAAAGGATTTATTAAGTACGCGTTTTGATGTTTGATTTTGATATTTTGATATGTTAATAAAATTGTGCGGTGTATCTTTTGTATCCGAAATATCTGGAGTATCCACGAATTCTAAGAATCAATTGATAAATAACTTTATAATAAATGAACGAATTGTTTGAGCTAAGTGCATAGAGTGATTATTTGGTTGATTATAGATAATAAATCTAGTATTGAATTGACACTAAAATATAATATTGACACTAAAAATGTTAATTTTTGTTTACTAAATTACTAAAAATGTAATGTTTAACAAGATGTAGGATTACCGTTGAAATTTGTTTAAGATGACAGCAAAGGCCATACCTGTCTACCTCCGTTCATAATTCGGAAGCATTTTGTCATCAGAATTATTGATCGTCAAAGGATACTCAATGTGATTGATTGACGTTTTAAAAATATTTTTATTGTAATAAAAAATTTTTGTGCGTGGGGGGTCCTAGATGTGCGCCCGCCAGGCATATAAATAGGATCGGCGAGAGATATCGTGGTTCATTTGAGGAGGTCTGCCGTAGAGGTCGCTTCTACAAACAGAAGCATCGCTGTCAGTAGCTGAAGCTTGGCTGTCGAGAAAACATCTGTAGAGATCACAGATGCGCTACAGAGTTACGAGATTACCTTCCAATCTAAAGACTCCCTACCAATTACAAAGCCTGTGTCAATCCTGAAGTAACAATAAAGAATACTACGTTGCTGCAACTGATTCACTCCCGAACCTCATCCGCGTTTGGTTACGGCCTAATACTGAAAAGGGCCGGAACAGCGTGTCAGACACTCAGCGTGACAGGGCGCCGCTATCCACGCTGCGGTCAAGGACAAGTTTCCTCAATATGAGTTTCTTTATCATTCAGCGAGGACGCAATTGAAATATATGCCTAAGAAAAAAACGTATAGCACAGAGTAGCGCAAGTCTGCCATTTAACAGCGCGGTCTTCAGTCGCTGATGATGGAGGTGGTGCTACCCAAGGAAGTTGGATACATGGAACCGGCATCCCTATCTTTTGCCAGTCAATCGAGTGAAGCCACTTCTGCCGACCCAAGCCCCGCCCACCCGGCATTAGGTCCCTGTGTGGAGGTGGTGTTGCAGTGGAGGGGTAGCACCACCTCCATCATCAGCGACTGAAGACCGCGCTGTTAAATGGCAGACTTGCGCTACTCTGTGCTATACGTTTTTTTCTTAGGCATATATTTCAATTGCGTCCTCGCTGAATGATAAAGAAACTCATATTGAGGAAACTCGTCCTTGACCGCAGCGTGGATAGCGGCGCCCTGTCACGCTGAGTGTCTGACACGCACTGAGCTCCATCTCCGTGTGTGCCCGTATACCCTACAGCTACCGAAAATTGGCTTCACTTTAGAGCGCTGATGCCGCCTCCATTCTTAAACCTCCTTGGTGCTACCCCTCCACTGCAACACCACCTCCACACAGGGACCTAATGCCGGGTGGGCGGGGCTTGGGACGGCAGAAGTGGCTTCACTCGCTTGACTGGCAAAAGATAGCGATGCCGGTTCCATGTATCCAACTTCCTTGGTAAATACCCTGAAATCTCTCTCAGTGTTTCCACGAGCAGGGTAATTACCCTAGTTTAGTGTAATTAGGGGTTCCCTTGGGTAATGTTTAGGGTAATGAAGACTATGACCAAATTTAGGGTAATCAGGGCTACGAGAAGGAAGTGCCCGCCTAATCTACGAAAAATTGAAAATTGAAAGCCAATATGCAAGCAACCTACTGGTCACCACTTGAACGAACTGCAATGAAACGGGTCAGAATTTAGTGTTCACAACTGCAAAGCTGCTGTGATTAATGTCGCACATTTGAACGTCCCCAGCTATCGCTCACAAAAGACGGCGCCAAGATACGAAGCCATAATATCTCTTGTCCACTTCGTTTTGACAAATGATTCTGAGTTGCATTTCGCTAATAAAAAAACTCGATCGGTGTCAGTAACAGCCAGTCGACGAAAGTCACTGTTTTTTCTGATTGTGCGCGTGCTTATAAGCTTTAAAAGAATATTGACAGGAGTGTTTGTTGTATTGTTAAATACCACAGCTGATACATTTCATCATAGAAATAATTATAAGGTTCATTCTTTTGATAGTGATTGAATTAACAGCAGAGTTACCTCACACCGCTGGTATTTTACGAGGTAATTAGGTGGAAGACGTCCTATTTCTTAGCCATATTGCACGCCAACGAAGCATGTTATTGTAGCGATGCAAACAAAAAAATTTAGACAGGGTTCTTTGACACTTCGAGTTTCTAAAAATGCTAAAGGCGTATGGAAGAAGGTATCTAAAATTAATAACAAAAATTATATGAACAAAAGAGGACAGTTATTGACTTAAAACTTGCAATAAATGTCTAGAATCTCATTGTCTTTCTTAAACTCTGTAACCCGCACGTAGAATTTGATATAGCTACGATCATGCCTAAAATTCCGTCAACCGAAATTGAAGTACTAGGGATTTTGGCAACTGAGTGTTGAGGAAAGTTTTTACAAATTGATAGAAGCAAGGTAGTTTTGTCCAAAATCCTCTGAATTTCCTCACCCGCCCTTTCAGAAATGAATAAATTTGATTGCTTTACCATCAACTTTATGAGTTGATGAGTGAATGTGATTGCAACGAAGTCTCTGAGAAGCATATGTGATGTAACAATATTGGATAAAATCCGTAATGAAGAAATATGACGAAGGTCATGTGTGTGCAGTGCTTCCACTTAAGGGTAAAATACCCTATTTTAGGGTGATCAGGTGTTGTCTAGGGTAGAGTTTAGGGTAAAGCAAAATTCCATGACATTTAGGGTAAATCGACTTCTGTCGAGGTAGCGCAGCAAAATTGTAGGGTAATGGCCAGTTTTCATTACCAATATCAAGTTTGCTCTCAAGTACTACAATATACCTCGTGTAAGGTACATTGCGGAAGAAACGCTACCGAAGCATTTATGAAAATGTTCAATAAGAGTCACATTTGGAACAGACTTGCCCGAACTCGCTATGAATTTAGTTTTTATTGCACACTACGATAAGGCGCAAATTTCTGTGCACATCGCTGCAGATCTCCCAGAACTCAGATCTCTCTGCAGTATAATGTTGTCAGATTTGCTGCATAAATAACACCTTGGAAATTAAAAGTAATTACAATAATTAAAGTGATATTCAACTTCATATAATGTTGTGAATTTTATATTTTTTAGGTTTACATAACTAACACGTAACTGTATCAAGATTTACACCAATACATCGATCATAGTCCTTTACTGGATTTGAACAGCTACATAACTTGTACAGAACGACACTGCCAGAGCCGAGTGTAGGTAGTTTTGTTTCATTCAGGTGCAATTAACTGTGCCAAGTGCAATATTGCATCGTGACAGACAAAATATTTGGTGACTTGCGTTTCAGTAAAATTGGTACTATTGAATAGATTCGGTGTACGATGGAGCTGCTACACCACCCATGAAGGAAAGCCAAATTGTATCGTCTGTTAAGTCCTTTTCAAGAAAAGGGAAGGAAGGATAGAGCCAACTGTTTCGAGGCTAGTTAGAAAAGTCTAAGTCTTATACTTCAACTAAGGATATGGCATACTGTTCTATATGCTCAACTATCATTACGTTTGGTAAATCTGAGATTATTCTTCATGCTATCACTCAACGCCATAAAATCTCTCAGTGCAGAGAAAGAAAACACAAGCTATAACTTTGCTCATTTTATCACACGATCCAATTGACAAGTCAGGTATGAAAATTGAACTGCCGATAAGTGCAAATCTTTTTGAGCATGATTTACCTATTTCGTTACTAATGAAACAAATTTTTCCTAAAGAAAGTAAGCTTAGGGAAACAAAGAGCTTCAAACATTATTAGACAATGTTTGGGTAAACATCTACTAAGTGATCTTGTCGTTGTCCTTAATGAAGTTTATATTATGTAATAATTGAAGAAACAACTGATCGCAGTGAAGCTAAACAGCTCGGAGTCATCGTCCAATAATGAAGTGGGAGTGCAATTAAGAGCTTCTCTGCATGAATATGAAGGCCAAAGGGTAGAGATAACAATGGAGAAATGCAACGTTTACTGGTAGCGATGTGGTACAGGACGGGATGCGGACCAAATGCGCGGGCCCTAATGAGCTCACCGCTTATAAGACCTCTGAGGTGCTTAGGGTAGGGGGGCGAGAGTATGCGCGCGTGCACATTACCTCCCCCCCTCCAACAATTTTAGGCACTTAGCTATGAATAATATTCGGGAAATAAACAATATATCCAAAAACAATATTCGGGCGAAAAAAACACAAACTCTAAATTTAAAAACCAAATCCGCCTCACATGTGTGTATTGCTAAAAGGTAATTCTATTAACTCGGAAATACACTGGTACATAATTGAATCGTTTTTCTTCACCCTTAAAAGATCAATACGAATAAATGTGGTCAAATTTAGTAACAGTACTTAGCTCAAGAAGTATCAACACAAGCCGCAACACAAGCTGGGAGTATAAAGGCGCTGAAGCGATATAACATAAAGCCCTTATCCTCAACATGAAAAGAAATAAAACACTAGCTGCTACAAAAAAACAACAACACAACTATTGAACTTACAATATACTTACTTACGTCAACAAGACACAGCAAAGGGAAGTAAATGAAACGCCAGATAATCTCATTAAAACAACCAATGGTCCAAACGAATAATTTCGACAACCAATTTCGCTTCTTTTGCAAATACAAGTTATCACTCGTCGCAACAACGTATTTTAAATGGCAAACAATTTAGACATCAGGTAATCACATGGATTATTCAGAAACGTTACCACAAAAATTACCCCTACTGATATCATCACCAAATTCATTGAGCATCACTACTTGACGTTAATAAAGCCGCGCACAAACATAAGTATTACTTCTAACACCAAATATACTAGTGATTATAAAGGGATTATAGATGAACTCCGAGCAAAACACGAGTTCTTCGGCAAGGCAATTTCGGAAAATTTTATAATGAACAACGCTATTACCTCGTAGGTAACGAAAAATAATTCAGAAAAGATAATGAAATTAGGTGGACATCAAATTAAAGAATCATTAAAGTTTCACCAAACAGAAAATATTGACGTTAGATAATGATTACAAATCGTCCTATGCGTTTCCGTAGACTTCAGACTAGAAGTTAGATAATGTTATAGCCAAACATCACACAAATTAGAACGGAACTTTTCCACTATTAGTAAAACAACCAATCAGAATAAAAAGAGTGCCGTAGACTCGTAAAACTTAATTCTATCGGTAACATAATGAAATAGAACGTGGAGTAAGATATAAGAAAACATGTAGTAAAATCAAACACACGCTAGTTTAAACATCAAGTATGAATATGGAAATTGGGTTTCGCACCCTACAAAAATAAAAGAATAATCACTAAATCGTTTCAAATTATCGTAATGTAATGTGAGCGTATTGAAATGTAAACGAAGTCATAATTTTTGAACGAGCCCGAATTTAAAATTACCTACTTTCAAGTTTCTAAATACACTTAAACCACGTTGACAACATTATGAACATTGTAAAGTAACATCGTAGAAAATAAACACTCTTTTTCATTAATCATGTTTTTCATCTTTTCAAGTTGAGTTATTTTTGTATCTAAAGTCAATGGTTCACCGTATCAATGGTTCACCGTTCAAAGTCAATGGTTCACCGTATCAATGGTTCACCGTTGTTCTCCTTCCCTTTCACGAAGGTGAATTATCCCTAGTAGTATGGGTAAACTGCGCGCGGAGCTTAAGTTGTTGACTGCGCGCGGAACTTAGGTTGTCGTCAAGGCCGCCTCATTTGTTGACAGACGCTCTGCCGCCAGGCCTTGCACACATATCGTACATTGCGTGAACCCACGCAATGCCCGTGCACCCACGCGAAGCTGAAATCGGAACGAAAACAAGAACGATTAGCATGACCAATTAGAAATAAAAATAAACACAATTTTAACAATCCTAAAAGCTAACACACAAGCATAAAAGTTTACGTAAAGTGAACTGCAGCTTGATAATGAACTGTAAAAAAAATGTTTTCAAGTCAATCTTATAAAATATAAACAAATGTTGCTCGTCTACTAGAATAGCTTTTAATAAGAGCTGCATTTAGACTTTCGCTCGAGGAGTTTCCATTCAATGAAAGATATTAACCAATTTAGTCGTTATGCTGATGATCAAGCATTCCAATCAAAAACAAAAAATAATTCTTATTTCGCTGTAGCGTCGAGATCGACCGTCTGACGTGATGAACTGCAATATCAGCGATTGCATTTGGCAATCGAAGAATTCGCTCACCATTTAAAGTGTCAATTCAGCGACAACGTTCAAGATATTTCACGCCTAGAGTTGCAAGTGCACAAAAAGATTTAAATATGTGCAAAGTCGTCAATTATTGCATCACATCCCAACAATCACGTGCGGCTTTAATACAGGGACATAAGAAAATTGTTATTCTGTGGTTGTTAAACTTTCATACTGTAAACGGTTACTTTACATTTCACATATCGCGTTACGTTAATGCCTTAATCAAAAAAGTTAAATACTAAAACGTATGCGAGGTTAACATGAAGCATAAGCAAATACAACAAAAAGACGCAATTGAATACATAAGAACATACTTTTTACGGTACGTATACGAAAAGTTGTCAACGTAAAAATCAATATTGACGTTAAACACTCCAAGTTTTAATCGTTCAATCAGTTTTTAATCATTCCTTAGAAACTTTGGGAGACTTGACGATAAGTTTTGCATTCTTTTACGTTTAATTAATTTCAGATTACACAACATAAAACTTTACTGATTATGAAATTTTAGTAGGCGTGCAAAATGACTGCATGACGCACTAGATCGTAAACGTGCTCAAAAAACATTAAAAACAGCCACTCTCGTTTAACAAATAACTAAGAAATAAATTAAATTTTGGTTTTACTTTTAATTAGTCTCCACTGTTCAATTATTCGTTAATTATCCAAAACACTTCTTATTCATGACTATTCACCAGTCATATTCATGAATATTCACCTAGTCATATTCATATTCATATTCATGATCACGCTGTCGTACATCAGCTGTCAACTGTTGCTAAACAGAGCCACCGAAAATAAAGCGCTCGCGGCCTTGCTAGAGTTCAATGCCTGCATGGTACTTGCGGCCTTGAGCCAATGCAAAAAAAAAACAAGCTACTCACTCGTACTGCACATGAAATTATGCGTGCTGCTCTGCACACTCTAGCTTTCTATTACTCGTTACTCTTAACTAATTACCAGACCACCACGTGTGGTTAATTAATGCGCGTCTATTGCCTCTCATTATTACTCTCGTATGGTACTTCTGTTCGCCAGCACAATGACAACCGCAATCTGCAATGCTAAACTCTGACCGTCAGGGTATCAATGGTATTATTTCCACCACATGAAATTATGGACTAAAGTCAGAGTCCCATCGAAAATCAACGGTAACAGCTTCTCCTAAAGCTTATTCATTTGTCTGCGCGCAATAATTCAATACTGTTCCTCAACAGTATCACTCGACCTCGCTGGTAAATTTACCTGGTAACCTTAAACCATTTTACCAGATATATCCACAGCCCTGTCGGTATCTTTTACCAAGCGCTGCAGCGCTTTCTGGGTTTACTTCTCTGGGTTTACCTCTCTGGGTTTACCTCTTACGTACACTAGAAGAGTCTTTCTCTTCTTTATTTTTATGCTCTCACAGACATTCACTCTGCCGCTGTATCTGCTCTTTTTGCTCTCTATTTTTCTCAAATATTTTTCACATATTTCTTCTTTCGTACTCAGAGCAATAACAACAGGTATGTATCATCAGAACATCCACTATTATTCACTTCACTCGGGAAGAGTACCTATACTCCTTCCTACTTTAATATGTATTTAATTCTCGAAATCACATTGCATTTCTCAGTACATATTTCATCACTATTACATCATTTCACTGCATTGTACTACTTGTACATCATCTTTTAATCAATTCCTGTCCTCTTAATACAGCGAATTGTTCTGTCAATAATTGATCCTTTGATCAGTAGTACTTCCTCGAAATCATAATGCAATGATTCTCTTGCAAACAATCATAGTGCAATGATTCTCTTGCAAACAATTCTCTCCTTATTCGCTACTGCTTGAACGTTGAGTTTTACAAAGGTCTTCAGCATTACCTTTGGGCAAATTGGAACGCACTTCCCCCCTGCAACATCCTACCAGACGCAACCAGCAAAAAAACTCAAATATGATTTTCAAAAATGACACAATAAATGTCCAAAATATAGTCATCCCAAAAATGTCCTTCCTGCCCGCAAACAAGCAGGAATTTCTTGTAAAGAGCACGGTTTGCAACTGACAGCCTCGCTCAAATTACAGGTAGCATTACAGGTAGCATTACATGACCTACATGTTGCACTGGCTACAGAAGGCATTTAAGGGTACCTACGTCTCTTTCGCCAATATATCCACATCAGAAAAATAACCGTGGTAGTCATTGCACTCGTTTCAAACGAGCTGGTTACTGAATTTTCAGGCATAGTTACGTTACTAGTTTGTTGTCTAGGTATTGCACAAATAACATCACTGCTCAACTGAGCTTAATGATTGCTCAAGCGCAAATTTATACAACAGTTACTAAATTAATACAAAACTACTCAAATCACTTATAACAACACCAACACTCCAAGAAAATAGCGCCACTCACTTTTTAAGAAAAACTCTCTTAAACTCTTTAAAAAACTCATGTCTAGGGGTTATTGACCACATTGCTTGCACTCACTGCAAGTACTGCCTATGTTTGACCTTGACGCCTGTGCGCACTGGCTAATGCAAAAAATAACTGACTGGAGAAAGAACACTACCACTGCTGCTGCACGCTGTCTCTCTCACGCGCAACGAATATCTAGGCTGCAACAGTACTGTAACAATTAAAACAATTAGCTGTTGCTGCGTTACTTATCTTAAATTGTAGGTTTAGTTGGCGTTGTCGAACGATGTCGCGATCGCTGCAGTCGTTGGAAGCGATGCACCGTTACTGCTTCGTCCGTAGCACGAAGATAGCGCAGCTGTAGTCGGCTGACACCTCGTAGATGTAGTTTTTAGCTCTGTAGTCACTCTTTCCGTAGATCTCTGAAGATCTCTGTCTGTAGATGCTGTCCTTATAATTGATTTCTCGTTGCTCTCACTGTCTCTGCAGATCCTCTTCTTAGACGTTACAATAATTCTCGTCACCATATGATCTTCTCGGTAGTTCTCTTGATTTCTCTGTCACCAGACGATCTTCACGGTAGTTCTCTTGATTTCTGTGTAGTTATCTCCGCCGTGTTGATTTGCTGAAGTCTCTGGATCTTCTTCTCAAACTTCAGTAGGTTTCTCGTCGAATACTATATCTTCTTCACTTCTCAATTATATCTTCTTAAATTCGTGGGTCCGTCAACTCTCTGGCCACCAATATGAAGGCCAAAGGGTAGAGATAACAATGGAGAAATGCACCGTTTACTGGTAGCGATGTTATACAGGACGGGATGCGGACCAAATGCGCGGGCCCTAATGAGCTCACCGCTTATAAGACCTCTGAGGTGCTTAGGGTAGGGGGGCGAGAGTATGCGCGCGAGCACATCTGTTCATCTTGTTGAAAAAAAGGATAGCACAGCTAAAGGATTGTTTACTACAAAAAAAATTTCAGTGATAAAAATAGATTAGATTAGTTGCAACAAATGCGATCCAAAGACCCCTCAGGGGGATGCAACTATTGTATCTATGGGAATTGGCGCTCCAAGGGGGACTATGTGAGGGCCTGAGCTAAAGGTTAGGTAGGCTTCCTTTTTGTTGTAATAAATTAGGTTTTTGTTTTGTTACGGACCATCTTTTTTCGGTTCACTGCTGTCCTGTTTTTCAGCACCTTCTACTTTCTTCTTCAACTTTTTTCTTGTTTCATGAACTTCTTTCCTAGCTAACTGTTTCTGTGCACCTTGTGCATAGATTCCGCGTTCCCTCAACTCCATACTAAATGGTGCCTTCTTCTTTCCTCTCTTGGAACATCTTTGTCGTGGTTAATGGAGGCTAAAACTTTCTTATATAATAATAATAATAATAATAATAATAATAATGATGCTATCCAAAGAGATGAAGGAGGAAGGCACCATTTAGTGTGGAGTTAAGGAAACATGGGATCTACGCAGAAAAGGCACAGAACCAGTAAATTGTGAAAGAAGATTATGAAACAAGACCAAAGTTGAAGGAGAGAGTAGTAGGTGCTGAAAAACATGACAGTAGTGAACCTAAAAAAAAGTTGGGTCTTTAACATAACAAAAACATTTTATTTTAACAAAGATGAAAGCCTATCTAACTCTCAGCTCGGGTCCTCACAATGTCCCCCTTTGAGCGCTAATTCCCATAGATACCATAATTGTATCCCCCTGAGGCGAGTGATAAAAATATTAAATTGAGCGACATTGTAGGGTTCTGTTCTGACACGACTAACGTTATGATGGGATCCAAAAATTCTGTGGCTTCTTTGTTAAAAAAAATTAATGTTCGACTTCATGGAAGAAATGTTGGCTTGGTGGAAATACAGATATTGGGAGTGAATAAAAAAAGTTGTGAGATAGAAATCGAGGTTCTTCTTCTATTATTCTTGGCACAAGGGCTGGCTAACGTAGGACTCCGATTCTTGGAGGAGCTACATGTATTCGACTGTAGAATTTTGACTTTTTTGGCATGGTGGCTTTTGTCGAAAAATTATCTGGCCATAGGCCGAGATTCTTAATGTAAGGAGGTTCGTATTTGTAATTCAATTGGGCTAACTTTAAGCCTTGAGCAACATCTGCTTCGTCTAACTCAACGTAAATTATCTCTATGCGTAGTTTAATTCGAGCCAATTAAGTATACTGATCGCGAAAATTTTGGTGAAGTCGAAATTCTTCATTCAGTGCATTAGATTCTTTGCCCCGTTCTTTGCAATTGCACAGAGAATTAGTGTTTTTATGAACTTATTTCACAACTATATTCTTCCTAATCTTTCCGCGCAAAAATTTTGAAACTGTGTTTGTGTTGTGTTCCATAAATAAATATTTCGAGCATTACTTTGTCGTTCATTTCCTTTTACTATGTCTTTGCTTCTCTCTGATAGTCAGGAATGGATCGCCTGGCCTCAAACTTTACGCTCATTGAACAAAGTTTGGAACTAGGTACCTGTACAAAGAAGATAACCTCTAGTGAAAGCAATATAAAATGTTTCATGTATCGTTACACATATGGCTCCGTAAAGTCAGAGAATTTCATTTTCTTGTATCCTCATGACCCTGATGTCGTACCATTTCTACACATATAAACATGGAAACATTGAATATGGGCTTATTTGACATTTTAGGGTAATTTAGGCATTTTTAGGGTAATCTTGAACAAAGTTTTAGGGTAGGAACTTCCGCACTCGTGGGAGCCCTGACTAGAAGTGGCAGTGTGTCCTGAGGCGTGGCGGTGATAGGTGTGTGAGGCTTAGTCTCCAGTGCTCGACAGAGGGCCTCGGAACTAGAGAATTTGTTTCAGAAAATCATTGGTGATCGATTTTCTCTGTGAAACTCATTTCGAGTTGAAGTAGATTGTGCGTGAAATATTGCCACTAATTCGTGTTTAGGCTGAAATCATTTCGGAGTGAGGTAGTTGTGAAAATTATTGGGTGTATTTCATCATAAGCTTAATAAAAATATTCCACTTGTTTCTTATTGACCACCGCATCGATAATCTATATAAATTCATTTGCTGCGGTCAATGTGAAGTTTGATGCAATCACGGAAGTTAATAATTATATTCCAAACAATCACTAAAGGAACCCATTTAAGAACGTTTTACATGAACGACATTCTGCTCGCTGATGCGTTATTTTCGAATTATTGAACTTTGAAGTTGGCCTTCGCGTGCCAAAGGTAGCGAGCGTAATTTAATTAAAAACGGAAGCTAACCCCCTTTTACAAAAGTAAAGAGGTTGGGTCGTGAGGGGGAGGCACAGTTCTTCTAGTGAAAATTATCAATAAAGCTTCTAACCCACCCATTAGTGTGACGACAGCAATCTTGTTTACATCGGCTCCAAGATGGCGACCACCATGGGACCATGGGACCTTCAAATGTACTGTATTACCTAAATGTGACAACGAAATTATCAAAATCGTTGACAAATTAAAATCAACATTGACCATAACGTCGTCAACACGTTCACTTCGATACGATGGGTCGTTTAAAAATTGTTAACATTCTTCCAAAATTGATATTATTTCATGGACTCAGTTAATGCTTGGTTTTTGTAAAATTGCTGTCAACTTTCGAATCTATATTTAGGTAGAATACTGAACTTCAGTTTAACCAATGTCAGTTAACGTGTTGAAACACACACGACAATAGGCCTAGTCACTATTGGATGGAGAAAACAATTGGAACACAGTTTGTAACTTCGGTAAATCTGAAGGATATGTCAGTTATCGATTTTCCACTTTTTGGTGCCTGAACCTAATTAATTGAATCAAAATAAACAAGTTTTCTTCTATGCATTTTCGGTCTCAAATGAGTATTTTACGATTTATAGCGGTAGGTTTAGTTTCGTCTCTAATGACGAATACGCTCGAATAAACAGCTACTCGTCGATTTTCGAATTTTTGTTGCTTAAATCATGGTAATAGCATGAAAATAAACAACTTTTCTTCTATACACTTTTTTCGTCAAATGAGTATTTAACGAGGTATAGCGGTAGGTTTGGTTTCGTCTTTGCTGACGATCGCGCTGGAAGCGAGTGCGCTTTGCAGTGTTGCTGTCCGACGTGCTCCTTGAATTACTTGCCGCTTCGAACACTGGAGTTGCAGTAAGTCATTTACCGCTATAGCTAATAAAATACTCATTTGAGGCGGAAAGTGCATAGAAGAAAACTTGTTTATTTCGATCTAATTAACTATGCTTAGGCATTTAAATTTACGAAATCGATAACTGACATATCCTTCAGATTTACCGTAACTTCAAATCATTTTTTGCATGCAACTATATAACTCAGCGTTTTTGGTGCCTCTAGTTTTGGGTTGAAGGACTACTCTCGCACCATACCGCAATTGTTATTAGCTGGTAGGCTAGTAATTAGATAGAACGTACATTTCACTACGCCCAACAGTTTTTGGTTCGAAACTAGAGTTTTACCCCAGCTTCAGCCGTAAAAGAACGTCCTACTGAGCCTTCAGCCGGCCTTGAAATACTTGGTGCATTTTCTTAAACTTCAAGTCGAGGCTTCCTGGAGTTTCGGCAGCGCAAACAGATCTTCCCACAAGTGCCTCGATATTGGACCGAGGGCCAAAAATTTTTCAGGCTACTGGTGGGAAGACACGTTTCAAAACCTGTGTTTCTTCATACAAAGGGTAAAGAATTTTAGTGTAATGAATTTTTTCTCGTTTCACATTTGGTTTCTCATAATTGGATTTTGTTGCACAACTGTAGCTGAGCTTAAACAACTATGCCTGATTTTAAATTTTGATGGCCAACTTACTCATCTCTTTAATTTTCAGACTGCGACGTGAGCCGTCGGTGTACACGGGGGGAGTTTTCGTAACTTTGCTGGCCGACCAGTAGTCACGAACTGAATTTCCATAAATACTTCATAAAGGCTTAATAAAGGCACGAACCAGATAACCAGGTAATGTTTGTAATTTTTAACATTGCTTGCAACAATTGACTTCAAATTTCAGTTGCAACAATTGACTTCAAAACTTTACTTTAAATTTTCAGTGAGAAATAATTAGAGTGTGAGTCATTAAAGTAACTTGGTTCAATTTGAAAACTACGAATGTCACCATCTTCAATAAAATGTTCCCATGCATTTGAATTCCATATTACGTGTAATTTATTTTTATCTACGCGCGTAAATTTTTCTCCACCCTAGAGGTACCAGTTCTAAATCTTTGAAATTTTTATTTTTATGGAAGGCGCAGTGCTACACACCATTAATGATTTCAACCTTCAATGCTTCCAAACCAAAACTTTTAGACGTCCAAAACGTAAAGCAAATTGAAAGCTCAGCAAGTGGAGAACTTTCACGTAAATTATTACGGGGCTGAGCTCAAAAGTTATTACGATTTTGATTGATGTTTTGTCAAAATTTCTGAAGAAATTGACGGGCTGGTGTCGGTCTTGGCACTTTCTCAAACTCAGTGAAACTTGACAGATCGCTGCAGCGCTGGATTATTGGGTGCGTTGCGCCAGCTGTGCCTGCTATGGAATGGCAACAAAGATGATAGAGCGATATTAGTGAAAAACTTGCGATAGAGTCCGCGCTTTCTTACTTTGACGCGGCGAAATTGCCTTTCTTAAAGTTGCGTGACTACGTAGGTTTCATGCAGGGCACTTTTGACGGCTTTGGAATTTGAGGGTATTACGTACTAAATTGAGGATAATACTAAATTGAGCAAAATACTAAATTGAGGATATTCCTGAATTGAGGGAAATACTAAATTGAGGGTAATACTAAATTGAGGGTAATACTAAATTGAGGGTAATACTAAATTGAGGGTAATACTAAATTGAGGGTAATACTAAATTGAGCGTAATACTAAATTGAGGGTAATACTAAATTGAGGGTAATACTAAATTGAGGGTAATACTAAATTGAGGGTAATACTAAATTGAGGGTAATATTGGATTGAGGGTAATACTAAGTTTGAGGTTCAATATCGAATTGAATGATGTCAACGATTTCAATAATTTTTTTGCCATGTATTGGTAATATGGTACAATTGAAGACGTTTTAAACATATGGCATTGTGCTCGCAAATTCTTAGTTTTCGGTATATTTAACTTTGAAGTTATAGGAGCGTCGCTTATAAAATTTAACAAATGGACACGTAAATAAGCAGAAATGCGGTTTTTACGTAACAATAGGCAAGGTTAGGTTAGGTAAAATTAGATTGGTTAAGTAAACTAACCTAAACTAACCTAAATAAACCTAAAATAACCTAATTTAACTCAACCCTACCGAGGCCGATGATTTCCGCCTAAAAACTTGGCGTGGTCCGCGTCCGCGAAGCGCTGGAAGAGTCATACCGAAACTGCCGTTCATGCTATTCTTACCTGAACATCATTTATGCTATATCTCAAAAACTAAACATTTGCGAGCACAATGTCATTACTGTAAAACGTCCTAAAATGTCTCCAATTACCTAAATTTCGTACTGAAATTATGAAAGTTGTTGACAACATTAAATTCAATATAGACCAATTTGAGATAAAAGGGTACAGTGGTTAATTGTTAATTCGAAATCAACGCTGATTTTACAGTAAAAGTGTTTCGTACTTTATTGTGAATTGGAAGCGAAGCTTGAATTTGCTGCAAAAGTGTACAGTATTTTGTTAATTTATAAAATTAGCATGATAAGCACGATTTATAAAATTAGCATGATTAGCATGATTTATAAAATTAGCCTGTGGGGCTGAAGGAGCTAGAGAAGATCATTAATTTGCGGAGAGCCTTGCAAGTGAGCAGATAGGCTATTCAGGTGTTCACGTCGCGGCTAATATTTAACACTTTCACTGCTGAAGGTAAAACTTAAGTTTAACATTCAACTCAAACGTAGGGTCAATTGTAATGAGCAGTGTTGAAAATAGCAAACTGTAACTGAATCGTGCCTTTATTTTATTTTGGTTTAGTATTCAAGAAAATTAAGTTTGTGACTACTGATCGGTCAGTAGCACTGCGAAAACTCCCTCCGTGGCCACCGGTGGCTCACGTCGCAGTCGAAGCGTTTAAAATTAGAATTCTCTTAAACTTTCATAAACTGAAAGTTAAATTTCCTCTCCATGACGGACTTCTCGTTCTAAAAACAAAAGATGCAGTTTTGGATAGTTAGTTGTAACTCAAACATTTTTGACCTTGTCTGTTAAAATTAATACAACTGCAGAAGATTAAACTGAAGTTTAATATTCAATTAAAATTGAAGTTAATTTTGAAAATAACGAACATTGAATAAATCTTACCATCATTTAGTTTTTATTAGGTAACTATGAACATTGAGTTTGTGACAGCTGGTCGGTCAGCAGCATTATGAAAACCCCTTCGGTGACCGCCGGTGGGGCACATCGCAGTCAAAGTGTTGAGAAACCTAATAGGAGTACGTTACTGAATAGCGAAAGAAGAAATTTAATCTCAATCAATCCTTCAAAAGACGTAATGTTAGCTTGAGTAGAGTTGTAAGCATTTTTATTCGCGCCATCGATGGCAGGTTATCAGAAGTTGGGCATTTCTTTTGATCGTTGCTATGAGAAGTTTCCAAGAATTCCCAAAGTTACACAAATTCGCTGGAAGTCGCGCAGCGCACGTCACAGTGTCGCAGAGCATGCAGGTCAATTATCATTATTATTGTGAAAGATTTACCGTAATTATGCTCCCCTTCCAGGCATGAATTGATGGGCTCTAAAGCAAGAAAGAAAAGCAATCGAAGCGAAAACAACTTCGAATTAATGGCATACACAAGACCTGAACTTCTCTTCAGTAGTAGTGCTGTGCGTGTGTACGTCTTGGGGGTGTGTAGGTCTTGCTCAAAAAAGCACATGGCGCAATTGAGATCTAAAATTTCCACGAGCTGATTTAAATTTACGAGCTTCGCCATCCCTGAAGTTCTCTCTTTTTCTCTATTTCCTTCTTTATCCGTCTTTTGTGTTTCTATATTTCTTTCCGGTCCTTCAATTTTCTATTTAGTTGCTTTATATGTAACTTTCTATGCATTCTCTTCTGCTTGTTCCTCTCCAATGTTTGTTCCCCTCCTCGGTTTGTTCCTCTCCTCGGTTTGTTCCTCTCCTCGGTTTGTTCCTCTCCTCGGTTTGTTCCCCTCCTCGGTTTGTTCCTCTCCTCGGTTTGTTCCTCTCCTCGGTTTGTTCCTCTCCTCGGTTTGTTCCCCTCCTCGGTTTGTTCCCCTCCTCGGTTTGTTCCCCTCCTCGGTTTGTTCCTCTCCTCGGTTTGTTCCTCTCCTCGGTTTGTTCCTCTCCTCGGTTTGTTCCCCTCCTCGGTTTGTTCCTCTCCTCGGTTTGTTCCTCTCCTCGGTTTGTTCCTCTCCTCGGTTTGTTCCTCTCCTCGGTTTGTTCCTCTCCTCGGTTTGTTCCTCTCCTCGGTTTGTTCCCCTCCTCGGTTTGTTCCTCTCCTCGGTTTGTTCCTCTCCTCGGTTTGTTCCCCTCCTCGGTTTGTTCCCCTCCTCGGTTTGTTCCCCTCCTCGGTTTGTTCCCCTCCTCGGTTTGTTCCCCTCCTCGGTTTGTTCCTCTCCTCGGTTTGTTCCTCTCCTCGGTTTGTTCCTCTCCTCGGTTTGTTCCCCTCCTCGGTTTGTTCCCCTCCTCGGTTTGTTCCTCTCCTCGGTTTGTTCCTCTCCTCGGTTTGTTCCTCTCCTCGGTTTGTTCCTCTCCTCGGTTTGTTCCTCTCCTCGGTTTGTTCCTCTCCTCGGTTTGTTCCCCTCCTCGGTTTGTTCCTCTCCTCGGTTTGTTCCTCTCCTCGGTTTGTTCCTCTCCTCGGTTTGTTCCCCTCCTCGGTTTGTTCCTCTCCTCGGTTTGTTCCTCTCCTCGGTTTGTTCCTCTCCTCGGTTTGTTCCCCTCCTCGGTTTGTTCCCCTCCTCGGTTTGTTCCCCTCCTCGGTTTGTTCCTCTCCTCGGTTTGTTCCTCTCCTCGGTTTGTTCCTCTCCTCGGTTTGTTCCTCTCCTCGGTTTGTTCCTCTCCTCGGTTTGTTCCTCTCCTCGGTTTGTTCCTCTCCTCGGTTTGTTCCTCTCCTCGGTTTGTTCCTCTCCTCGGTTTGTTCCTCTCCTCGGTTTGTTCCTCTCCTCGGTTTGTTCCCCTCCTCGGTTTGTTCCTCTCCTCGGTTTGTTCCTCTCCTCGGTTTGTTCCCCTCCTCGGTTTGTTCCTCTCCTCGGTTTGTTCCTCTCCTCGGTTTGTTCCCCTCCTCGGTTTGTTCCTCTCCTCGGTTTGTTCCACTCCTCGGTTTGTTCCTCTCCTCGGTTTGTTCCTCTCCTCGGTTTGTTCCCCTCCTCGGTTTGTTCCTCTCCTCGGTTTGTTCCTCTCCTCGGTTTGTTCCTCTCCTCGGTTTGTTCCCCTCCTCGGTTTGTTCCTCTCCTCGGTTTGTTCCTCTCCTCGGTTTGTTCCTCTCCTTGGTTTGTTCCCCTCCTCGGTTTGTTCCTCTCCTCGGTTTGTTCCTCTCCTCGGTTTGTTCCTCTCCTCGGTTTGTTCCTCTCCTCGGTTTGTTCCTCTCCTCGGTTTGTTCCTCTCCTCGGTTTGTTCCCCTCCTCGGTTTGTTCCTCTCCTCGGTTTGTTCCTCTCCTCGGTTTGTTCCTCTCCTCGGTTTGTTCCTCTCCTCGGTTTGTTCCCCTCCTCGGTTTGTTCCTCTCCTCGGTTTGTTCCTCTCCTCGGTTTGTTCCCCTCCTCGGTTTGTTCCCCTCCTCGGTTTGTTCCTCTCCTCGGTTTGTTCCTCTCCTCGGTTTGTTCCTCTCCTCGGTTTGTTCCTCTCCTCGGTTTGTTCCTCTCCTCGGTTTGTTCCCCTCCTCGGTTTGTTCCTCTCCTCGGTTTGTTCCCCTCCTCGGTTTGTTCCTCTCCTCGGTTTGTTCCTCTCCTCGGTTTGTTCCTCTCCTCGGTTTGTTCCTCTCCTCGGTTTGTTCCTCTCCTCGGTTTGTTCCTCTCCTCGGTTTGTTCCTCTCCTCGGTTTGTTCCTCTCCTCGGTTTGTTCCTCTCCTCGGTTTGTTCCCCTCCTCGGTTTGTTCCCCTCCTCGGTTTGTTCCTCTCCTCGGTTTGTTCCCCTCCTCGGTTTGTTCCTCTCCTCGGTTTGTTCCTCTCCTCGGTTTGTTCCTCTCCTCGGTTTGTTCCCCTCCTCGGTTTGTTCCTCTCCTCGGTTTGTTCCTCTCCTCGGTTTGTTCCCCTCCTCGGTTTGTTCCCCTCCTCGGTTTGTTCCCCTCCTCGGTTTGTTCCTCTCCTCGGTTTGTTCCCCTCCTCGGTTTGTTCCTCTCCTCGGTTTGTTCCTCTCCTCGGTTTGTTCCTCTCCTCGGTTTGTTCCCCTCCTCGGTTTGTTCCTCTCCAATGTTTGTTCCCCTCCTCGGTTTGTTCCTCTCATCGGTTTGTTCCTCTCCAATGTTTGTTCCCCTCCTCGGTTTGTTCCTCTCCTCGGTTTGTTCCTCTCCAATGTTTGTTCCCCTCCTCGGTTTGTTCCTCTCCTCGGTTTGTTCCCCTCCTCGGTTTGTTCCCCTCCTCGGTTTGTTCCCCTCCTCGGTTTGTTCCCCTCCTCGGTTTCTTCCCCTCCTCGGTTTCTTCCCCTCCTCGGTTTCTTCCCCTCCTCGGTTTCTTCCCCTCCTCGGTTTCTTCCCCTCCTCGGTTTCTTCCCCTCCTCGGTTTGTTCCCCTCCTCGGTTTGTTCCCCTCCTCGGTTTGTTCCCCTCCTCGGTTTGTTCCCCTCCTCGGTTTGTTCCTCTCCTCGGTTTGTTCCCCTCATCGGTTTGTACCCCTCCTCGGTTTGTTCCCCTCCTCGGTTTGTTCCCCTCCTCGATTTGTTCCCCTCCTCGGTTTGTTCCCCTCCTCGGTTTGTTCCCCTCCTCGGTTTGTTCCCCTCCTCGGTTTGTTCCCCTCCTCGGTTTGTTCCCCTCCTCGGTTTGTTCCCCTCCTCGGTTTGTTCCCCTCCTCGGTTTGTTCCCCTCCTCGGTTTGTTCCCCTCCTCGGTTTGTTCCCCTCCTCGGTTTGTTCCCCTCCTCGGTTTGTTCCCCTCCTCGGTTTGTTCCCCTCCTCGGTTTGTTCCCCTCCTCGGTTTGTTCCCCTCCTCGGTTTGTTCCCCTCCTCGGTTTGTTCCCCTCCTCGGTTTGTTCCCCTCCTCGGTTTGTTCCTCTCCTCAGTTTGTTCCCCTCCTCGGTTTGTTCCTCTCCTCGGTTTGTTCCCCTCCTCGGTTTGTTCCCCTCCTCGGTTTGTTCCCCTCCTCGGTTTGTTCCCCTCCTCGGTTTGTTCCCCTCCTCGGTTTGTTCCCCTCCTCGGTTTGTTCCCCTCCTCGGTTTGTTCCCCTCCTCGGTTTGTTCCCCTCCTCGGTTTGTTCCCCTCCTCGGTTTGTTCCCCTCCTCGGTTTGTTCTCCTCCTTGGTTTGTTCCCCTCCTCTGTTTGTTCCCCTCCTCGGCTTGTTTCCCTCCTCGGCTTGATCCCCTCCTCGGCTTGATCCCCTCCTCGGCTTGTTCCCCTCCTCGGCTTGTTCCCCTCCTCGGTTTGTTCCCCTCCTCGGTTTGCTCCCCTCCTCGGTTTGTTCCCCTCCTCGGTTTGTTCCCCTACTCGGTTTGTTCCCCTCCTCGGTTTGTTCCCCTCCTCGGTTTGTTCCCCTCCTCGGTTTGTTCCCCTCCACGGTTTGTTCCCCTCCTCGGTTTGTTCCCCTCCTCGGTTTGTTCCCCTCTTCGGTTTGTTCCCCTCCTTGGTTTGTTCCCCTCCTCGGTTTGTTCCCCTCCTCGGTTTGTTCCCCTCGTCGGTTTGTTCCCCTCGTCGGTTTGTTCCCCTCCTCGGTTTGTTCCCCTCCTCGGTTTGTTCCCCTCCTCGGTTTTTGGGTCCCTCCTCGGTTTGTTCCCCTCCTCGGTTTGTTCCCCTCCTCGGTTTGTTCCCCTCCTCGGTTTGTTCCCCTCCTCGGTTTGTTCCCCTCCTCGGTTTGTTCCCCTCCTCGGTTTGTTCCCCTCCTCGGTTTGTTCCCCTCCTCGGTTTGTTCCCCTCCTCGGTTTGTTCCCCTCCTCGGTTTGTTCCCCTCCTCGGTTTGTTCCCCTCCTCGGTTTGTTCCCCTCCTCGGTTTGTTCCCCTCCTCGGTTTGTTCCCCTCCTCGGTTTGTTCCCCTCCTCGGTTTGTTCCCCTCCTCGGTTTGTTCCCCTCCTCGGTTTGTTCCCCTCCTCGGCTTGTTCCCCTCCTCGGTTTGTTCCCCTCCTCGGCTTGTTCCCCTCCTCGGCTTGTTCCCCTCCTCGGTTTGTTCCCCTCCTCGGCTTGTTCCCCTCCTCGGCTTGTTCCCCTCCTCGGTTTGTTCCCCTCCTCGGCTTGTTCCCCTCCTCGGCTCGTTCCCCTCCTCGGTTTGTTCCCCTCCTCGGTTTGTTCCCCTCCTCGGTTTGTTCCCCTCCTCGGTTTGTTCCCCTCCTCGGTTTGTTCCCCTCCTCGGTTTGTTCCCCTCCTCGGTTTGTTCCCCTACTCGGTTTGTTCCCCTCCTCGGTTTGTTCCCCTCCTCGGTTTGTTCCCCTCCTCGGTTTGTTCCCCTCCTCGGTTTGTTCCCCTCCTCGGTTTGTTCCCCTCCTCGGTTTGTTCCCCTCCTCGGTTTGTTCCCCTCCTCGGTTTGTGTCCCTCCTCGGTTTGTTCCCCTTCTCGGTTTGTTCCCCTTCTCGGTTTGTTCCCCTCCTCGGTTTGTTCCCCTCCACGGTTTGTTCCCCTCCTCGGTTTGTTCCCCTCTTCGGTTTGTTCCCCTCCTTGGTTTGTTCCCCTCCTCGGTTTGTTCCCCTCCTCGGTTTGTTCCCCTCCTCGGTTTGTTCCCCTCGTCGGTTTGTTCCCCTCCTCGGTTTGTTCCCCTCGTCGGTTTGTTCCCCTCCTCGGTTTGTTCCCCTTCTCGGTTTGTTCCCCTCCTCGGTTTGTTCCCCTCCTCGGTTTGTTCCCCTTCTCGGTTTGTTCCCCTCCTCGGTTTGTTCCCCTCCTCGGTTTGTTCCCCTCCTCGGTTTGTTCCCCTCCTCGGTTTGTTCCCCTCCTCGGTTTGTTCCCCTCCTCGGTTTGTTCCCCTCCTCGGTTTGTTCCCCTCCTCGGTTTGTTCCCCTCCTCGGTTTGTTCCCCTCCTCGGTTTGTTCCCCTCCTCGGTTTGTTCCCCTCCTCGGTTTGTTCCCCTCCTCGGCTTGTTCCCCTCCTCGGCTTGTTCCCCTCCTCGGCTTGTTCCCCTCCTCGGCTTGTTCCCCTCCTCGGCTTGTTCCCCTCCTCGGCTTGTTCCCCTCCTCGGCTTGTTCCCCTCCTCGGCTTGTTCCCCTCCTCGGCTTGTTCCCCTCCTCGGTTTGTTCCCCTCCTCGGCTTGTTCCCCTCCTCGGCTTGTTCCCCTCCTCGGTTTGTTCCCCTCCTCGGTTTGTTCCCCTCCTCGGTTTGTTCCCCTCCTCGGTTTGTTCCCCTCTTCGGTTTGTTCCCCTCTTCGGTTTGTTCCCCTCTTCGGTTTGTTCCCCTCTTCGGTTTGTTCCCCTCCTCGGTTTGTTCCCCTCCTCGGTGTGTGCCCTCTGTTACCGCCTGGAAGAAGGGCCATCACGCAACGCTCCGCTGATGTAAAAAGTTTCATACTCGTTACTTTTTGCCTCCATTTCCCATCGCTTAGAGATGATTAGGCTTCGCTTTTTGTAGTGCGAGAGGCTGTGCTGCCGGACGAAGCAGTCTCGCGTGATGGTGATCGACCGAACCTCCAGTGAGACGTTCTGTCATCTCCACCCCAAGTTATATTAATAAGTCATATACGACTGAGATTATCATATATGCCATATTAATGTCATATATGTCATATTAATGAGGCTTATTCGACTGTGAGATTATCATATGTCATATTAATAAGTCATATATGTCATTAATAAGTCATATACGACTGAGATTACCATATATGTCATATAAATGAGTCATATATGTCATATTAATGAGGCTTATTCGACTGTGAGATTATCATATGTCATATTAATAAGTCATATATGTCATATTAATAAGTCATATACGACTTTGAGATATCATATATATCATATTAATAATTCATATTCGAATTTGAGCTTTTCATGTATGACTATAAAGTCGCATATGATAGACTGAGAAATAATTAATACTTTCGGGCGATATAAATTGTATTATTATATATCGATTATATTGATGGGGATTAGCGTTATCATGAGGAAGATCTGAAGTCCCGAGTGAAGGGTTTGGTAAACCTTCCTTGTGTTGAAATAAAATAAGTTTTTTGTTTCGTTACGATACAAGTTTAAACGGTTCACTGCTGTCCACTTTTTCAGCTCTTCCTGCTCGCTTCTTAAACTTTCAGCTGCTTTCCTGGCCTTACTTTCTGATTTTGTCAAGTGCTCATGGGATCTTGTGTGGGAATATCCTTTGTGCAAGAATTCCCCATTCCTTCAACTTCTTAACTTCATTCCTTCAAATGATGCCGTTATTTTTCTTCTTTAGAACACATTTGTTTTCGTTAGATAGGCTTTAACTAATTTATAATTTCTGTCATTTTCAAAATGTTCGATTATTGGACCACAATCTATAAATTCTCTGATGAAAAGATTCATTCCATGAAAAGTTTCATTCCATGAGAAGTTTCATTCCATGAGAAGTTTCATTCCATGAGAAGTTTCATTCTATGAAAAGTTTAGCGGGAAACTGTTTGTTTGATTTTGCTTTTCAAGTATAATGAAAGAGTGACTGCAATTTCGCGAACCAAAAAATATCCAATATTAATTCATACCTTTATATCCAGCAGTTGATAAAGTGAGTGTCCTAGTCGTCGATTGTTAACGAGTACGTTCATTAAGGTGCAATCATGAAAAGAAAGCCAAGAAAATGACCAAGTTGCGAATAAATTAATCTTACCAAGATTTTGGTGGTGTTGAAAAGAAATTTCTTCGCCAATGCTATAACACATGAATAAAAGATCTAGGAAATGGCCGAGTCGCAAATTAATTCATTTCATCACGCCTTTGATGATATTGAAAATTACTTTTTGAGTGAGCCTTAAGTCGTGAAAGATTCATCATCGCGATAAAATCTGGTCCTCGTGGTGTGACCGACGCAAGTTTTGCAGTCCGCTCTCAGGTGCCGCGTGCTGACGTCAGCATGCCGCAGGAGGTGAGTTCGGTTCTGTTCGGTTCAGTTCGCATGGGGTGAGTTAGAGTACGTAGTATTGAGGTCTGTGTAAACTGAGTGTTTTTGTATTTAGCCTTTATTAAATTTTATAATTAAATTTGTTTCTAATTGAGTATAATGGAAATTAATTTTTTTCTTTAAATTAAGTGTTATAGTAATCAAGTGTTGATGTAATTGAGTGTTACGATAATTAGCCATTATTCTACATTGAGTGTTACGAGAATTAAATTCGATGCTAATTGAGTATAATGAAAATGATTTTTCTTCAAATTGGGTGTTACAGTAACGATCCTTTATTAAAATTAAGAGCCATAATTCTAATTTGAATTGAATACTGTGGAAATCAATTTTCCCAAATTAAGAGTTATAATAAAGTTTGTTCAGATTTAGTATAATGGAAATAAATTCATTTCGAATTGTCATTGTAATTGAGTGTTATAGTTACGCTAATAACTGCTGCGAAAAGTGCACGTCAATACTGTTTATTGTATGCACTTGAACTTACGTTTTTGTTGTATGCCTTTGTGGCAATCATCATGTCAAGGGCCATATGTCATTATGCCCAGTATGTATAGCATTATGCTCAGTGTGTATGGCATTATGCTCAGTGTGTATGGCATTATCTTCAGTATTTGTAGCATTATGCTCAGTGTGTATGGCATTATGCTCAGTGTGTATGGCATTATCTTCAGTATTTGTAGCATTATGCTCAGTGTGTATGGCATTATGCTCAGTATGTATAGCATTATGCTCAGTATTTATAACATTATGCCCAGTATGTATAGCATTATTCCCAGTATGTATAGCATTATTCCCAGCATGTATAGCATTATGCCCTGTATGTATAGTATTATGTTCTGTGTGTATGTCATTATTTTGTAGGTCATTATGTTCCGTATGTATGCCATTATGTTCCGTATGTACGCCATTATGTTCAGAATGCACGCCATGTTCAGCATATAAGTCATTATGTTCAGCATGTATGGCATTAGGTTTCGCGTGTGTGCCACTTAGCATAATTAATTTGCGCGCAATTATTACAAGAGCAATAATTTCCTGACCCAACCTACCAGTTGTCAGCCAGTGCTGACTTGCGCAGCTGCGATTGGATGTCGCTGTACTTCTATAATTATAATTGCTGTCATGGCTTGAGTTCTAGCTGCTTTGTGCATTATTGGACTCCTTTTTCAGTTCATGCTCATATTAGCACAACATTCAATTGTCTTCGAGTGCGTTACACCAATGCAACGTCCTGGAGAATTTGATATTCCATTGTTTTTCTTTTCTTATAGGCAAAATGAGTGATTGGTTACGACAAAGAAATGACAACTAACGAAGTTCAGAAGCTTCAAAGTCAGTACTGTGCAAAATGTTCCCCGTTGATGCTGTTGTACATTATTTTGGTGCTGGATTTCGACCCTTGATTTTTGCCAACAAATTGTTTTAACCTGAGCAGTCAGAATTTGTATACGCATTACCTTGTGCGTAGATTCCTCGTTCCTTTAATTAGATACAAAATGGTGCCTTCATTCTTCCTCTCTTTGAACATCTTTGTTGTGGTAAGGGAAGGCTGAAACTTTTTTACAATCAATTAATCGTACGTATTACCTTTGTCACAACCACCGCCATTACATTAGACTCGTACCTGCACCAGGTTGTCTCCAGCACGAATAGGGAAGGAACTGCCACTCTGCATTGAACTTCATGCAACTGGTTAGGGCACCATATATTTTCCGTAGTTTTTGTTTTATTATTTCTTTTAAAAGTCAATGTTTTATTTCCGGTTTATTCAGAAGATTTTGATTTTGAAAATAAAATTTCAATACTTTAATTTTATTGCATTTCAGAGCACTGAAGTTGTATTTTATAGAATCCGAAACGCTTGTTTTTTTATCATGATGTTCTCAGCCATGTTGGTTTTTCTTTGTATCTTAAAGGTGTGATTTCCTGGAAATCAGGCTATTTAATTTACTAGACACCAATTCGACGTACAAGAAATGAAATATACGAACATTTTTATTGAGTGTGCCCTGCTGTCAGCATCGTGGGGTAGTTGAGGGTTAATGCTTGCACTGATGATCGTTATATCAGGTCAGCTGCATGCGACACCACTCAAATGGCCTTTGGTTGACTTTGGTTGTTAACAAGTTGACTGCGCTTGTTCGGTTGCTACGATTAGTTCGGCTAGGTTGTGAGTAGCAGAATTGAAAAACCGACTGCACCACTCAGATCTATTCAAATCCTTTCTAAGAAGTGTGAAAAATATAATTGTGCGATTGTATTTTACCTCGTGTGTTCAAAGCAATTTTGAAATGGATGGTGAAATCATTGAAATGCGATTCATTCATGCCGGCGTGCAAATGAGTAATTTACCATGTGGTACACATGTGTCCCAATCCACAGTCAACGTGTTAAACTTGTAATTTGCAATTTGTAACAATTGACTACTTACCCAAAAGTTGGCGTCTAAATAAATCGAAGTAATGCACACTATCATTGTAATTTTGAAACTGCAGGAAATGCAGTATATCCGCTCCAGTGGCGTCCTTCACCCACCACTGATGTGCATCCGTCACCCACCACTGATGTGACTGAGCTTTAGAAAAAAAAACTTTAAATGATCCTTGTCCGGCGTTCACAAATTGAATTTTTTAGTTTAACAAGACTCAAGGTCCGCTGATTCTTCCGCATGATCGCACCTCGCGCATGATCGACGTCAGCGGATTTTTTATGAATAAAACTAGTACTGGGTGTCCCTGAAAATGTTCTCACTTTGGCTGCTCTGTACTCGTGTATTTTGTTTTGATGTACTGTTGATTTATATTGGCATAGATGCAAGTGTGAAAAGTTAAAACAAAGGTAAGAACGTTAATTTTAAAAACTAAAACATCGTAAAAACTCAGGAGCACCTGAAACAAAAACAAAAATACACGAGTAAACATGAGTAATCTTCCGTCAAACGATGAGTACATTTTTTGGAAGGGTGGGTCGTGTAAGGGGGTACTTCGCTATTCTCTGAAGCTTTCATGTTGTACTTTTGAAAAAAAATTACTTAAGACTGTGATAATCATATCTCCCGCGTTGCAGTAACCATTTAGTAACTTTCCTCATTACAAGAAGTTGTCTCATTCCAGAAGCAAATCGTTCTAGTGGCCTGATCATGCCAACGATCACCATCGTGTTCTATTGAGTTGAGTGGGGAAGTTTATGCAGAAGTCGCGTGAAGCCTGAAATGGTCGTGTTACTTTCTGGCTTAGAGGCAACTGAGAATCTGACTAGTGGAAACTTGTGTATCTGTGTGGTACGAAGCATAAAAAATACAAATAATGAGGATGATAATGATGATGATGATGATGATGATGATGATGATGATAACAACTTAAAGTGAAAATTAATGATTTGCAATTTGTACTGATTGACGAGTTACCCTACAGAAGGCGTTTAGAAAAGTCGAAGAACTATTCACTATCGTTATAAAGTTACACGTAATCACTTTATAAATTTAATCGTTTTAGATTTACACGTAATTGTAAAACTTATGTTGAATGTGGCAAGAAATGCAAACGTTGTTCAAATACGTTTGGATAGCAAAAGTGTTATGGAAAAATCAGTTGTTCATCAGTGTAGTTTAGGGCGTGGTTCTCATCTAAGAATGTGCAGCATATCAATTCTTTAATCATTCCCATTTTCTTTAGCCATTTTCGAAACCCTTGTTTTTCGATACCTTCGTTTTCCGATATCGTTTTTTTTTCAATACCCTCGTTTTTCAATACCCTCGTTTTTCAATACCCTCGTTTTTCGATACCCTCGTTTTTCAATACCCTCGTTTTTCGTAATCCTCGTTTTGATACCTTATTAAATTTCCCCGAACTTTCGCGAGCATTTCGCGTGTGTACATTCCCGCGCTACCGACGAAATACGCGCGCACCTGTGAGCGAGGGAGAGTTGATGAGACGCGGACGCTGCTTCTCTTAATGAGGTAAACACATCGCGAGATTCCCTCCTTCAACATCTGCGCCGCCCGCAGCATCTCTACTGCCCCGGCGCTTCATTCTCGTTACCGAGATGATGAAAAACGCGCCCTTCCAAGTGATGATTTCCACTGCGCTCGACCGAGTAACTTCTTCACTGTGAGGCAAAATTCTTCTGTTTTTTTTGCGCTGATGCTGGCTTAGAGAAAGTCCGTTTCTCGTGTCACTGGTGCTATTTCTGGGTAAATTTTTGAGCTTGGCGTTGCTTTGTTTGACCACTGCAATGTTAAATTGGGGTTCTGAGGGGCATAGGTAAGCTATATGTTAAGCTGAATGTTTGTTCTATGTTACGAGAGAAGTGTGAGGTTACTTGCTTTAGATAGGACTTGGGGTCTTTCTTTCTTTTGAGGGTACTCAACTTTTTCAGTTTGTATGCTTACTTACAAAACTGATAATAAATTAGTTTTCAAATCCTGCATTTGAATATATTAATTGAACGATACTTTGGTCATCTATTTAATCAATTAATGTTTGCGGCAAGCGAGCTAGTTCTTAGCTAAGGTAAAGGTCCGCAAGAGTAGTTAGCTGTTTGCCGGCATTACTTTAAATCAAAAGTTCCCAACCTTTTTCTCTTCCCGCACCTCTGAAGAAATTTCATTGAAACCTCGCACCCGCACATATATAAATCTCAACATTTTGCCCATATCCAATTATGTACCTGGACTTTTCTCGCACCCCCAGGGATGCGAACGCCCCAGGCTGGGAACCCCTGCTCTACATGACGCAGTGATGACATCACAGCGACGTAGTGATGAGGTGACGGCAACAATTTTGATAGCGTCACCTTCGCGTTGGGTACTCTTGCAGAGACGGGACAATCCCTTTGATCTCCTTGAAAATATTTTCACTGTAAACAGCGAAACACAATTTTTATAACTTTTAAAACCTGTTAGATTTAGTTATAAAGAGCCGAACTGGGGCTAGGAAAAAATCCTAATAGAACTTAAAAGAAAGACGATGCGAAATGTATTCAATTCGTGGCTGTAAATTGATTGAAGAAAGCTATGGCCATTAGAATCCATTTTATGGCAGAAATTATCCCCAAAATGTTGTAATTATAGTTCAAAGTGACAACAGTAATTTTATTGCATTGTTTTAACATGTATGATTTGGTTGTATGATTAGCAAATATTGAGAACAGCATTGATGCTCCGTAAGAAAAATGCTGCTGCAATTACCAACGCGTGATGTTCTGCACTTCAGTTCCGACAACGGTGAGCTGAAGTTACAGTTTCTGTTTCCGAGATCATCGCTGAGTCTTGTTAGGATGTTACTTTTCTTGACAGCGGTCCGTGTGGGTAGAGCTAATGAGCAGATTTTATTTGAGGCTTCTTTAAATTTTTCTTATCTTTCTGGCTTCAAAGGTTCTTCGTGGTTCTTGCTGCACAGTTTATTTACTTCTATAGCTTCAAGGCTTATTTTTCTCTCTGGCTTCAAAGTTTCTTCATCTTTTTAAATCTCCAACTCTTATAGCTTTCACCCTAATTTTTCATGATTCATGAGAGCTTTTTTTAAGTTTTTAATTCCTCGATATTCAGCAGCCAATTTCAAGGCTCTTTCAGAACATCGTTATATTTTAAAGCTTTTTACGACAGAAATTCTCCTGCTAAGATCATAAGTATCATAAATCACAAAAACTTAGAAAGCAAGCTTCTCAAAAGAAACAGCCTCGGGTCTGATGATTAATAAATTTTGTTTTAGAACAGATCTGTGGAGAGTTTTCTTTACATTCTGGTGCGCAGTCCGATCTTGATGCCCCGTCAATTACTGGGAGCCAGTTTTAAATTTTGTTCTTGAGCCGTAAAATCATGAGGCTTTCTCCCTTCAATGAGGAAGTGTTAGATCCAGTGAGGGTCGTAAGCTTTGATGCAAGTTACTACTTCTAGCATGGGTTGTAAGTTCCGCCCAAGAGCATAATATCTTAAGCAAGTCGTCGTAAGTTTTAAGCAAGTCGTAAGTTTTGGCGTGGGTCGTAAGTTCCAGAGACGCATGCGAGTACTAGCACAAGTCATGCAACTAGTGAAAGATCGGCCTGCTTTTCTGTGATGTAGAAACAACTTCCCACAAGTTGAGATAAATTGTTGCGACAAACATCCCAAATTTCTTCAACTTTCAGGAACATGCAGTACGTTAAAAAAGCGCTCAGTTTAGCGCATGACTCAAATAGAAACCAAGTTTTAAGAGAGGACAGAAGCGGATTACGTATTTTTTCGTATCATTCAATAACGTCATTCGAGCGTGCTCTCTCCAGGGACTCACGTGAGGTAAATAGCCATCATTACTATAGCTTCTGATGGCGTGACAGTTTAAAAAACTATCGGAATTCAATGCTCTTGCCGTCGACCAGCGAATTCAGCGGAACATCAATCTAATGAGTTGGCGATTCATAGGTATTAATGAAAGTTAGAGTGCATGTTTGCTCGATGGGAGTCGACTTTTTCCCATGCGCCCCTAGGGGGATACTGCAAGGTTACTCCAGCTATTGATAGGCCTTCAGGACTTCTATCTTTCTTTACCCCTTTCATTATCCCTTTCATTATTTCTTTCATTATCTGAGTGCCTCTCCATGTGAATTCGTTGCTCTCTATTTTCGAGTATCATCTTCAAATTATAGAAACTCGCCCGTAGCCGATGATTTCCTTCATGAGGTCGCCACTTTCGCTTTATAATCTCACGGTGTTCCAAATTATTTTCAGTATCACGACGGAAAATTTCTAAATAAAGATGCTCATCGTCCTCATTTCAAAACCATCAAGTGATACGAGATACTGGAGCGCCTATTATTCCTATTAAATCCTCTGTTGCTCATACTTGAGTCATAGCTGCAGCTACTTGAAACTTTAGACTATTGATATACTTGATGATGATGGAGCCTTATGAAATGTGATCTTTGTCTTCACAACAGAGGTTATTTTCCAAGCCACGACCCGGCCTTTATAGCTGCAGCGTTTTCTAGTTACGAGACTTGATTTGCAGTTTGACTTGATAGTTAATTTTAGAATGCCGCTTTTCCCTTCGATATATAGCTTACATTTTTCCGCACGGTCACAAATACGAGTAATGGAATAACAAACAGCAAGTACTTGGCAAGTAGACAGGTTCTTCACGCTGAAAAGACTTCTTTTCGGCCGGAGTCGAAAATAATGCACCTGGCGCCTGTGAATGGACCTTCCTCGAGCGTGATTCTATGGTTGACAGTTCTCTCCCTCTCTAGCTCGCTCGCTTGTGTGGAGTATTCTCGAGATAAAAATTTTACCTTGCTATCTCGCGCCGCTCTTTTGAAAGTGTGAGGAATTGCTTCGCAAACGGAAGAATGGTGAGTAGCCAGAGGTTTTCAGTGATTGTTTCCTCTATAAAACTAGAATAATTAATTAATTCTTACTTTTAGTTTTTCTTACTCTTTCATGTTAAATTGACAAGCTAACCGCCATGTGGAGCCATCGGTGATACATGGAGGGAATTTTCATAATGATGCTGAACGACCAGTAGTCTCAAACTCAATTTTCACTTCCCCCTCAAGGGGATACAATTATTGTACAGATGGGAATTAACGCTACCATGGGAATTATGTGAGGTCCCGAGCTAAAGGTTAGGGGGCCTGCTTTTTGTTAAAACGGAATAGGTTTTTTGTTCTGTCATAGGCCTTTTTTTCAGTTTGCTTAGCGATTCGAGAAATCTTTCAGAATGAATTTACTCCTATGGGCATAAAATTTGGAATAGGCCTAGGTTAGTGAGGTCTGCCTATCCTATACTTTGGGGACTGGCTCCCCAAGGGAAGATACATCCTAAGGGAAGATATTATTAGGTATCTTCCTTATACTATATACTATACTCCCTATATTATATCGTAAGGGAAGATACTATTAGATATCTTCCTTATACTATATACTGTACTCCCTATATTATATCGTAAGGGAAGATACTATTAGGTATCTTCCTTATACTATATACTATACTCCCTATATTATATCGTAAGGGGAGATACTATTAGGTTACTTCAGCTATAGATATGGACTTCTGCTTTTCACACCCACTTTCCTTCCTTCATTCTTCATGCGTTATTCCCTATTTATTCTTAGTCATTTCTTCCTCTTCCTTCCGACCTCACTGTTTCTATGCGCATGGTATCCAGTGCGGCAACGCACCCTGTGCCTCCACGCCTCGTTGTGTCCAGTCCGCGCTAATTGGTCCCTTCTCTTCGCTCTTTTGCCTTTGTTGTGACTGGCGAGTCTCAAGCTAACATAATTTCTATAAAATGCTTCGGATTAAATTTGAGTGCAGCATTGCAAAGAATGCCAGCGAGAAAAGCTTCAGTGGAAACAAAGCGCGCGTGAACCATTAATGAGCTCCGACCAACAACCCTGTCAAAAGTGCGCGAGCTTTGCGCGCTTGAGCTAAGCAAGTAAAGTTCACTTCTGTAAGCTTAAGCCTTCATTCGAGAAGTAAACAAATTTGTTTAATTGAACCAAATCCGGGTAATTGTTGTCAGACCTGTCAACGGTGCTACTATAGCGTGAGGTCTACCACCGTATATCACCTACCCAGGTGCAGTTTGAGATGCACAAATTGTTTATCGCCAAGTTAAATGTATGGAAATAGGTAATGTTTATCAGTAACCTAACCTCCCGCTATATTACTAGCTAAAGGTAGCTCTCATGCTATTGTGTGGTAGACCTCACGCTATAGCAGTGCTCTTATTAACTATCAGTGCAGTCATTTCCTATTAAACTCGTTAACTACTGATGAAGTTACCGGTTATAAGGCCTTTTAGCTACAAGTAGCCGTATTATTGTATTATTTTGTATTATTTTTTGTATTATTGGATTCCCGTCGTATTATTTTGCCGTACGGGAACACACTTGTGCGTTGATTCCCCGTTCCCTTAATTCCACTCTGAATCTTGACTCCCTCTTCTCATGAGAACGCCTTTATTGAGGACTAATAATTATGTGATATAATAAAGCACCTGCAACTGCGGAGGTGCGACGGTGGCTAAACAGTTCCTACCCGGGGGTGCTAGTCCCCTTAGTATACGACAAGGTAGAAGGAACAAGGTCGTGACCGGTCAAACCAGTCTTTTTTCGTCGACCGTGAGGCAATACAGACGTCACGGCAGAGAACCAATAGCAGCGCTCGTATTCTATCTAACAATACTGCTAGCCCCAACTTTGGCACCACTATTGGCCTAGCGACATGTCGCAATGGTGACGTCATAAAGTTTATTAGAAATGTAGCCGCACTATTGGCTAGCCGAACAAGAGGTGGGGTATTTTTCCCCATAGAACTGACTCTAGCTTGTTTCCTCTATCGTGATACAGGACAGACAAACCTAACAACCTACACCTATTGCCTATACTATACACACGCAGAAAAATCTGACAATGAGATACTCCAGTAGGCATTTTTGAGGGATGACTTACTTGGATTTCAATGTTTCAATTTTACATGCAATAAAAAGTTTTTTCGAAGAATTATTTTTTCGTGAAAAACACAAATCTGATGTTTTTACGGGTCGTTTGTTCAAGCTATTTGAGGGCTGATTTAACTTTTACCCAAAGTTATAGCCAAAATATAAGCTGTTTCAACGCAAATCAAAAAATTCTATATCCCACTTCAAGGTTAAAATGGATATTTTCATCCTGCAATATATCAACTACGTCATAGATTACAATCAAGCTAACCCGCCACCGCAATTTAGCTAGAACGTTCAAAAGTAGAAACCTTTGTCCGTCAAGTGCACATAGGACAACAGCTAAGTCCTTGTATCACAAAGAAACTGCGCTCCGATACTCCAGCAGAAAATCTCCGCTTTGTACACTCAGTGCTCCTGAGCACAAAGAAGTAATAACTCTTTCCAGCACTCACCTTGGCACTAGCAAACAGCAGTTGTTTGTGTCGAATGATTTGTAGATCTCGCTTTTCGCGACCATTTCCAGTTTATGGTTTTCTGGCATCACATAAGCTGTGCTACAGAGAAAGTGCATTAAAATTGCATCACCAATAACGGTGGTGATATTTATAATTGAAGAAAATTAACTCGAATGATATGATATTTTCTAAGTATTCTTGAGATATTGACAGCCATGAAAACGGCCTTCATGCTGAGGATGAAAGGTTCAATTCCAATAACTCAAAGTTTAACACTTTCAACACTCGTACATGTACGTAAGAGTTCCTGCTTGATTTTTTAGCACATTAACTGGGGCGGGTCAAACTGAAGTTCGATATTCAACCCACGTTGGTGTCAATTTTAGAGATACATACATATGCCATTCTTCTCCCTATGGGAGGGTAGCCGACAGCGGGCCACAATCATCACCCTTAGTCACCATTTAATGATTATTCACACTATTTTGAAAATAAAGAACATTTAATAGATCGTGCCTATATTCAATTTTAAGTATTATGAAAATTGAGTTTGCGGCTGCTGGTCGGTCAGCAGCATTATGAAAATCGCCTCATTGACCGCCGCTGGGTCGCTCTGCAGTCTGCGTTAACGCATTGACTACGTTTTAACGGCTGCTACGGTTTGTTGGGTTGGATTGTACGTACCACAATTGGAAAAATTAACTTTACTACTGGAATCCATTCCCGCTATTTCCAAAATGTTATTCCGTGATGGCCCCCCCTCAGGGGGATACAACCATTGTATCTATGGGAATTAGCGCTCCCAGGGGAAAAATGTGATGGCCCGAGCTGAGAGTTAGGTAGGCCTTCTTTTTGTTGAAATAAAATGTTTTTTGTTATGTTAAGGACCAATTTTTTTTCGGTTCACTACTGTCCTGTTTTTCAGCACCTCTGACTTTCTTCTTCAACTTTTATCTTATTTCATAAACTTCTTTCCCATCTTACTGTTTCTATGCCCTTTCTGCATAGATTTCTCATTTTCTTATCTCCATACTAAATGGTGCCTTCCTCCTTCCTCTCTTCGATACGCTCTATTTTTGCAGCGGTTAATTAGGGAGGCTTAAACTAACTTATAATCTTAACCTCTTAATCTTATTCCATGATGGCCTTTTACTTCGTAGGCTAAAATGATGTAAAATCTACTTCCAAAGCGGTCGTGAAATAACGCAGTATGCGTAGTGCCGCACATGTGTACCGCTGCGCAGCCACCGTGTAAACATGAACCAGTATCCCCACACAAGCAGCGCAGCGGTTGCCGTGAGATCGGATTTTGCGGCAATTAGCGTCGATGTGGCAGACCAGCAGGCAATTAAGAAGCTCCATCTGTCGATTTTGCTCGGATCATTTTCCGGAGTCCAAAATTAGAGCTCCGCGCTTCTGGCAGCTTATGAAATGCTCAAATTTCATCTCAAAAATTCAAGTTTGAGGGTTTGGACGGAAAAATGGCTCCCAATGCAACAAATTGAATAGAAAAATTCTGCCTTCGATTGTACCGTTACACTGGCATAAATTGGCTAAAAATCGGACCCGTGATCATTTATTAGTTGAAGGACGAGGGCCGAAACTAGCAAAGCACACTACTCAAGAGTCGTATGTATACAGGGTTTTATGTAATTCGGTGCACATACTTCAACAATTTACAGAAAAACTCGGAAAAAACTGATTTTCAGGAGTGACAAAAACCTGAAAACGCCTTTTTCGAGAAATAACGACCTAAAATAATTTCAGATTCCCGTTGGAATAGGCGTTTTATTTAGCGTTTTCTTTATATGGTTAAAATATGTGCATATGTGATTCTTATTAAAGCGATTTACTCTTCTCTTTTATTCATTATTACACAACACCCTGTATATATTCTAATCAATGGGTAAGCCTTGGAGTTGAACTAAGAATTCAAGAATTTTCGTCGCAAGTGGCTTGAAGTTGTAATTCTGCACCTTGGTTCTTGGAACCCAGCAACGTTCCAACGAATATGCATGGCATTTAATTTCGAGAAAATCAGCACTTCGCACGCGCAGAAACGTGGGACTCCTGCAGGTTGGCTTTAGTTTTGTAGCTTCTTTCCACAAAGAAAAGTTCAGAAATCAGAGCATTTCTTTACACTTTCAAGGCAGCGTTTTTGGCGAGGCAAATAATAAAATAAATACTCTGTTTCTGAGTATAATTTTGAGGGCGTTTTGCGACACTATTGCAAGTTTTTATTTCGTTACATTTAATTTTTTTATTTAATTTAATTTAAGTTTCAATTTTTTAATTCGTACGCGCTCGAACAAGCGCTTGAGGAATAAATTGGTTTTATTCATCTGAGATTGATTCATAATTTCTTATCTCATTTCGTGCACACCACATATTATCCTTCCCATAACTTGCTAGTCCCATGAACGAAGCAAACGCATAACTTTTTCTGTGAATAGAAACGATCTTCTCTTGGGCGATACAGTAATTGAATCCGTGAGAAGTAGCACTCCCAGGGGGAAGATGTCAGATCCCGAGCCGAAGGTTACGAGTGCATTTTTCCTTTGAAATATATATATATATACATACATATATATATATTAATATATAATTGTTTTTTTATTTTGTTACGGATCACTTTTTTTCGGTGCACTGCTGTCCTGTTTTTCAACACGTAATGATTTATTCTACAATTTTTTCTTGGTTCATGATCTTGTTTCTTAGCTTAATGTTTCTATGCACCTTGTGCATAGATTCTGCGTTCCCTCAACCCCACACTAAATGGTGCCTTCATCCTTCCTCTCTTTGAGCATCTTTGTCGTGGTAAAGGGAGGCTAAAACTTTCTTATGTAATATAAATAATAGTAGTAATAATGCTTTATTACAATTTCTGTCATGCTCATAACCTTCCTCCTCAACTTACTGTTTCTATGTGCAGGTGATCTTGTGTGCGAGCACACCGTGTGCATAAATTCCGCGTTCCCTTTGATCCATACCAAATGGTACCCCGCCAATTGTAGTCAGCAATTTTGAAAATAGCAAATATTAACTGTTGTGTTAACATTTAGTTATGATGAAATATTTACGAAAACCTTGAGGGACGGAAATGTTGTCGAGTTACTTCAGCTATTGGTAGACCTTCGGGACATTTTCCTTCGTGCCCGCTTTACTTTTTTCAGTTTTTATGCCTTCTTTGCTGTTTTTCCCCCTTTTTTGAATTGCTCTTTCTTTGCAAAGAGTATCATGTGTGGGAACACACCTTGTGCATAGAATCCCGTTTCCCACAGTCCATCCTAAATGGTCCCTTCCCTTCTTTCTTTTCAGATCGCAATCCCAATTGTTGTGGCCAGAGGGTCTTGAACTGAAATGGGTTAATATTTAAAACGAAAGCTTATTTCTAATGATAGAATTCACATTTGCTGTTTTCCAGATTGAATTCTAATGGATAGTAAACATTTTCATCCTAAATTTATACAGCTGCCAGAGTCTTTATACAGCTGCCAGAGTCTTTATACAGCTGCCAGAGTCTTTACACAGCTGCCAGAGTCTTTATACAGCTGCCAGAGTCTTTATACAGCTGCCAGAGTCATTATACAGCTGCCAGAGTCTTTATACAGCTGCCAGAGTCTTAATACAGCTGCCAGAGTCTTAATACAGCTGCCAGAGTCTTTATACAGCTGCTAGAGTCTTTACGCAGCTGCCAGAGTCTTTACGCACCTGCCAGAGTCTTTACGCACCTGCCAGAGTCTTTACGCAACTGCCAGAGTCTTTATGCAACTGCCAGTCTTCATACAGCTGCCAGAGTCTTTATACAGCTGCCAGAGTCTTTACACAGCTGCCAGAGTCCTTACGCAGCTGCCAGAGTTTTTACGCAGCTGCCAGAGTGTTTACGCAGCTGCCAGAGTGTTTACGCAACTGCCAGAGTGTTTACGCAACTGCCAGTCTTTATGCAACTGCCAGTCTTTATGCAACTGCCAGTCTTCATACAGCTGTCAGAGTCTTTATACAGCTGCCAGAGTCATTATACAGCTGCCAGAGTCTTTATACAGCTGCCAGAGTTTTTATACAGCTGCCAGAGTCTTTACGCAACTGCCAGAGTCTTTATGCAACTGCCAGTCTTCATACAGCTGCCAGAGTCTTTACACAGCTGCCAGAGTCTTTATACAGCTGCCAGAGTCTTTATACAGCTGCCAGAGTTTTTACGCAGCTGCCAGAGTCTTTACACAGCTGCCAGAGCCTTTATACAGCTGCCAGAGTCTTTATACAGCTGCCAGAGTTTTTACGCAGCTGCCAGAGTCTTTACACAGCTGCCAGAGTCTTTACGCAACTGCCAGAGTCTTTACGCAACTGCCAGAGTCTTTACGCAACTGCCAGAGTCTTTACGCAACTGCCAGAGTCTTAACGCAACTGCCAGAGTCTTAACGCAACTGCCAGAGTCTTAACGCAACTGCCAGAGTCTTTACGCAACTGCCAGTCTTTACGCAACTGCCAGAGTCTTTATGCAACTGCCAGTCTTCATACAGCTGCCAGAGTCTTTATACAGCTGCCAGAGTCTTTATACAGCTGCCAGAGTCTTCATACAGCTGCCAGAGTCTTTACGCAACTGCCAGAGTCTTTATGCAACTGCCAGTTTTCATACAGCTGCCAGAGTCTTTACACAGCTGCCAGAGTCTTTACACAGCTGCCAGAGTCTTTATGCAACTGCCAGAGTCTTTATGCAACTGCCAGAGTCTTTATGCAACTGCCAGAGTCTTTATGCAACTGCCAGAGTCTTTATGCAACTGCCAGTCTTCATACAGCTGCCAGAGTCCTTACGCAGCTGCCAGAGTCTTTACGCAACTGCCAGAGTCTTTATGAAACTGCAAGTCTTCATACAGCTGCCAGAGTCTTTATACAGCTGCCAGAGTCTTTACACAGCTGCCAGAGTCTTTACACAGCTGCCAGAGTCTTTATGCAACTGCCAGTCTTCATACAGCTGCCAGAGTCTTTACACAGCTGCCAGAGTCCTTACGCAGCTGCCAGAGTCTTTATGCAACTGCCAGTCTTTATGCAACTGCCAGTCTTCATACAGCTGCCAGAGTCTTTACACAGCTGCCAGAGTCTTTACACAGCTGCCAGAGTCTTTATGCAACTGCCAGTCTTCATACAGCTGCCAGAGTCTTTACACAGCTGCCAGAGTCTTTACACAACTGCCAGAGTCTTTATGCAACTGCCAGTCTTCATACAGCTGCCAGAGTCTTTACACAGCTGCCAGAGTTCTTACGCAGCTGCCAGAGTCTTTACGCAACTGCCAGAGTCTTTATGAAACTGCAAGTCTTCATACAGCTGCCAGAGTCTTTACACAGCTGCCAGAGTCTTTACACAGCTGCCAGAGACTTTACGCAGCTGCCAGAGTCTTTACGCAGCTGCCAGAGTCTTTACGCAGCTGCCAGAGTCTTTACGCAGCTGCCAGAGTCTTTACGCAACTGTCAGAGTCTTTATGCAACTGCCAGTCTTCATACAGCTGCCAGAGTCTTTATGCAACTGCCAGAGTCTTTATGCAACTGCCAGTCTTCATACAGCTGCCAGAGTCTTCATACAGCTGCCAGAGTCTTTATACAGCTGCCATAGTCTTTACACAGCTGCCAGAGTCTTTACACAGCTGCCAGAGTCTTTGTGCAACTGCCAGTCTTTGTGCAACTGCCAGTCTTCATACAGCTGCCAGAGTCTTTATACAGCTGCCAGAGTCTTTACACAGCTGCCAGAGTCTTTACACAGCTGCCAGAGTCTTTACGCAGCTGCCAGAGTCTTTACGCAGCTGCCAGAGTCTTTACGCAACTGCCAGAGTCTTTATGCAACTGCCAGTCTTCATACAGCTGCCAGAGTCTTTATGCAACTGCCAGAGTCTTTATGCAACTGCCAGAGTCTTTATGCAACTGCCAGTCTTCATACAGCTGCCAGAGTCTTCATACAGCTGCCAAAGTCTTCATACAGCTGCCAAAGTCTTCATACAGCTGCCAAAGTCTTCATACAGCTGCCAGAGTCTTCATACAGCTGCCAGAGTCTTCATACAGCTGCCAGAGTCTTCATACAGCTGCCAGAGTCTTCATACAGCTGCCAGAGTCTTCATACAGCTGCCAGAGTCTTCATACAGCTGCCAGAGTCTTCATACAGCTGCCAGAGTCTTCATACAGCTGCCAGAGTCTTCATACAGCTGCCAGAGTCTTTATACAGCTGCCAGAGTCTTTATGCAACTGCCAGTCTTCATACAGCTGCCAGAGTCTTTACACAGCTGCCAGAGTCTTTACACAGCTGCCAGAGTCTTTACGCAGCTGCCAGAGTCTCTACGCAGCTGCCAGAGTCTTTATGCAACTGCCAGTCGTCATACAGCTGCCAGAGTCTTTATGCAACTGCCAGAGTTTTTATGCAACTGCCAGTCTTCATACAGCTGCCAGAGTCTTCATACAGCTGCCAGAGTCTTCATACAGCTGCCAGAGTCTTCATACAGCTGCCAGAGTCTTCATACAGCTGCCAGAGTCTTCATACAGCTGCCAGAGTCTTCATACAGCTGCCAGAGTCTTCATACAGCTGCCAGAGTCTTCATACAGCTGCCAGAGTCTTCATACAGCTGCCAGAGTCTTCATACAGCTGCCAGAGTCTTCATACAGCTGCCAGAGTCTTCTTACAGCTGCCAGAGTCTCTATACAGCTGCCAAAGTATTTATACAGCTGCCAGAGTCTTTATACAGCTGCCAGAGTCTTTATACAGCTGCCAGAGTCTTTATACAGCTGCCAGAGTCTTTATACGGCTGCCAGAGTCTTTATACGGCTGCCAGAGTCTTTATACAGCTGCCAGAGTCTTTATACAACTGCCAGTTCTTATACACAGTCAATATGTTTTTTGTTCACAAGTGTTTTTCGTGAGAAAAATTTTCCAACCCAAAGTTATATTCTTTCCGATCAATATTATTCTGCTCACAAAGTAATTAAATTCCGCCTCCATTCCATTTGTGTTGATGTACTTAGTTTTGTTTCATTTGGTTTAAAATTTATTTTTTGAGCTGTTCTATCCTCCACTTGTCGTAGTTACGAACGTTTCACATCAAAAGAACATCACGCCACATCACGGAAACCAAAAAATGGTACATCACGGAAACCAAAAAATGGTACATCACGGAAACCAAAAAATGGTAAATCACGAAAAAACAAAAATGGCACCATCACGGAAACCACAAAATGGCACCATTTTGGTTGGGCGATGAATTGGCGCATTCCCTGCCTATGTGCGGGCCACGCCACGGCAGCCCCAACAAATCGTGGCCCAAAATGGGCCGTAAACTTGGGGCCCGAGCGGCGTAAAAGAGAGCGGGACGTCATGCAGGCCGTCCAGCCTCTGTCTCCTGCATGGCCGAAGTCGTGCGGCTGGCGGTGTGATCTGCGGGACTCCTAAACAGCAAGCTCGTCCTGAAGGAAGCTAGCGCTGAGGTCAGAAAAAAACTCATTGGGAAATGCATTCAAATTTAATCCTTGACGAGCTGGCACCTCGAATGGAAAGTGTCCATTGTGAAATACAATATAATTTAGTACAAGACAAGCAAGGGCCTCATAGGGAAAGTGTCTGTTGCACACTACATTAAAATTTAGTCCAAATTTAGTACAAGACGAGCAATAGGCACGCAGGGAAAGTGTCTGTTGTGAAAAGTACTAAAATTTAGTACAAGACAAGCAATAGGCACGCAGGGAAAGTGTCTGTTGTGAAAAGTACTAAAATTTAGCACAAGACAAGCAATAGGCACGCAGGGAAAGTGTCTGTTGTGAAAAGTACTAAAATTTAGTACAAGACAAGCAAGCGCCTGACAAGGAAAGTCTGTCATAACTGAAATAAAGTTAGTTCAAGACATGTTAGTATTTCGCACGAAAAGTGTATGAACATTGTAGAACACACCAGAATTCAGTCCAAGACACGCGTGTAACAATATTATCCTGGACAAAAACAATGAATTCAAGGAACAACTTACTATAATTCTCTTAAAAATTAGCCATCTACCTACTCTTCATGCGTCAGTCTGAAAGGCGTCGAAAAATGTGCAAAAAAATTCACACTACAAGAGAACTTTCTTATCAGTTACATTTCGAAAGGTTTTACCACTCGAGATATTTTTCGAGGGGTGGGATCTTGTTCCCTCTTCTACATATATACAGAAAATGTATCAAGGGGTTCCACATGGCAATTGGTAAAAATGCTTAGCATGAACACGCTTCTGCCTCGAACTCTCCTGAGGCCGCATCATTTGCATGATTTCCGAGAGACATTGAACACATTGGAATTAAAGCGAGAAAATCTGGTCCCGTTACAATATCGGGAAGCAAAATTCAGGGCGCAAACGCCGTCGATTGGGCCAGATTTTCCGAGAGGAAATGCCGGGCGTGTAAAATTAGGGCCTGCGCCGGCCATCCACGCGAGGAATAATGCGGCCGAGGCTGCTGAGCTGCGGCTGATCACAATTGATCTCGCGTAAATTAGGGCCGCGATGTCGGGTGTTGCGTGAGCGGCTGCCGTGTTGGGTGTTGCGTTGTCGGGATGAGGGAGTGAGAGGCGAGTTCAGTGAGAAAGTGAGAGGTGAGTTTAGTGAGAGAGTGAGAGGCGAGTTCAGTGAAAGAGTGAGAGGCGAGTTTAGTGAGAGAGTGAGAGGCGAGTTCAGTGAATGAGTGAGAGGCGAGTTCAGTGAATGAGTGAGAGGCGAGTTCAGTGAATGAGTGAGAGGCGAGTTCAGTGAGGGAGTGAGAAGCAAGTTCAGTGAAGGAGTGAGAAGCAAGTTCAGCGAGGGAGTGAGAGGCGAGTTCAGTGACGGAGTGAGAAGCAAGTTCAGCGAGGGAGTGAGAGGCGAGTTCAGTGAAGGAGTGAGAAGCAAGTTCAGTGAATGAGTGAGAGGCGAGTTCAGTGAAGGAGTGAGAAGCAAGTTCAGTGAATGAGTGAGAGGCGCGTTCAGTGAGGGAGTGAGAAGCGAGTTCAGTGACGGAGTGAGAAGCAAGTTCAGCGAGGGAGTGAGAGGCGAGTTCAGTGACGGAGTGAGAAGCGAGTTCAGTGAGGGAGTGAGAGGCGAGTTCAGTGACGGAGTGAGAAGCAAGTTCAGCGAGGGAGTGAGAAGCGAGTTCAGTGACGGAGTGAGAAGCAAGTTCAGCGAGGGAGTGAGAGGCGAGTTCAGTGAGGGAGTGAGAAGCGAGTTCAGTGAGGGAGTGAGAAGCAAGTTCAGCGAGGGAGTGAGAAGCGAGTTCAGTGAGGGAGTGAGAAGCGAGTTCAGTGAGGGAGTGAGAAGCGAGTTCAGTGAGGGAGTGAGAAGCGAGTTCAGTGAGAGAGTGAGAAACAAGTTCAGCGAGGGAGTGAGAAGCGAGTTCAGTGAGGCAGTGAGAAGCGAGTTCAGTGAGGGAGTGAGAAGCGAGTTCAGTGAGGGAGTGAGAAGCGAGTTCAGTGAGGGAGTGAGAAGCGTGTTCAGTGAGGCAGTGAGAAGCGAGTTCAGTGAGGCAGTGAGAAGCGAGTTCAGTGAGGCAGTGAGAAGCGAGTTCAGTGAGGGAGTGAGAAGCGAGTTCAGTGAGGGAGTGAGAAGCGAGTTCAGTGAGGGAGTGAGAAGCGAGTTCAGTGAGGGAGTGAGAAGCGAGTTCAGTGAGGCAGTGAGAAGCGAGTTCAGTGAGGGAGTGAGAAGCGAGTTCAGTGAGTGGAAGCGTTCTGCTACCAACCGTTTCCAATGCGAACAACGTCCGGGGATACGCTGTTTTAATTTTTAATTTTCGCGTATCCTTTTTGTTTTTTGCGCATCAAGTTGTGAATTTTAATTTCCTCTTAGATTTGAGATTTGTGCTCCATTGTTGGTATGACATTTTTTCTTGGAAATATCCTCAGGAAGCTGCACAAAACTCAAACATTGTTATGTACTTACGTATTTGTTCCTACTTTGTTATGTACTTACGTATTTGTACCTATTTTGTTATGTACTTACGTATTTGTACCTACTTTGTTATGTACTTACGTATTTGTACCTACTTTGTTATGTACTTACGTATTTGTACCTACTTTGTTATGTACTTACGTATTTGTACCTACTTTGTTATGTACTTACGTATTTGTTCCTACTTTGTTATGTACTTACGTATTTGTTCCTACTTTGTTATGTACTTACGTATTTGTTCCTACTTTGTTATGTACTTACGTATTTGTACCTACTTTGTTATGAACTTACGTATTTGTTCCTACTTTGTTATGTACTTACGTATTTGTTCCTACTTTGTTATGTACTTACGTATTTGTACCTACTTTGTTATGTACTTACGTATTTGTACCTACTTTGTTATGTACTTACGTATTTGTACCTACTTTGTTATGTACTTACGTATCTTAAATTACTTCATCCCCTCAGCTGCTTCGTCAAATGTAACGACCATATGCTCATTCAGAACATTCTTGTTCCACCGCTGATGTATCAATTGTTTCAGAATTATTTTTTGTTCACGCTTGTCCTTGCAGTCAAGCTTGTTGTTCTGTTTTTTTACATGTTATTTTTACGGCTCGGTTCAAGGTTGCATGAGACCGCGACCAGACTTGCAATAAAATTAATTGTATGATAGCATTGGTTCATTTCACTATAGCCATACTCCAGTGATTCGTGACACAAGTGTGTCGAATAGTTTAACATTATTTTGTCATCAAAAATGTAAGGTCTAAAATTGGAACTCACCTTGACTTTATTTTTGTGGAATTAGAAAACGTCGTTTGTCTCATTAAAAAGTTTTTTTCGGTTCAGTGCTGTCTAGTGTTTCAGCACCTTTTACTATTTTTCCAGCTGCTATTACTATTTTCTTCAACTTCTATTATGCTTAAAAAACTTCATTCTCAACTTAATGCATTTCATGTGCCGGGGATCTTGTGCCGTACATAACATCTGCCTTCCTTAAACTCCATACCAAATGGTGCCTTTATCTTGATACACTTGAAATACCTTCATGGCGGTAAAAGAGCCTTTAAACTAGCTTATGATCTAATTACATCCCCAAGAAAATAACTACTCGCGCATTTTCTGTTTCACCATCAATATCTCAGCATCAGCGTTTCTCTTTTGCATCTCATCTGTTAAGTCTTCATCTTCAGCTTTCTTGATCTACAATGGATATGAACACGACATTACATGCATTTCCCTATTGCAAAGAACGACCCATGATACGCTTTAGAATATCTCGAGGTCTGAGCGAGAAAGGCAGGGTTAGACAAGGCAGTAAATCAAAGCACTCGTACCACGAATTCCAAAATGGCTAGATTGATTCAGTGAAGAATGGACCAACTGACAACACATGGTCAATGCATGACAAAGCTAATGCATTACAGAGCCCAATGCCTCACAAAGCCCAATGTATCTCAAAGCCCAATGTATCGCAAAGCCCAATGTATCACACAGCCCAATGTATCGCAAAGCCCAATGTATCACGAAGCCCAATGTATCACAAAGCCCAATGTATCAGAAAACCCAATGTATCGCAAAGCCCAATGTATCACAAAGCCCAATGTATCACAAAGCCCAATGTATCACAAAGCCCAATGCATTACAAAGCCTAATGTACCACAAAGCCCAATGTATCACAAAGCCCAATGTATCACAAAGCCCAATGTATCACAAAGCCCAATGTATCACAAAGCCCAATGTATCACAAAGCCCAATGTATGACAAAACCCAATGTATGACAAAGCCCAGTGTATGACAAAGTCCAGTGTATGACAAATCCCAGTGTATCACAAAGCCCAATGTATCACAAAGCCCAATATATCACAAAGCCCAATGTATCACAAAGCCCAATGTATCACAAAGCCCATTGTATCACAAAGCCCAATGTATCACAAAGCCCAATGTATCACAAAGCCCAATGTATCACAAAGCCCAATGCATCACAAAGCCCAATGCATCACAAAGCCCAATGTATCACAAAGTCCAATGTATGAACAAGCCCAATGTTTCGCAAAGCTCTTCGCATAATCAAGCTTAAGGTAGAATAAAGCTCAGAGCTCTACCAAGCCTGGAGCCTCAACAAGCCCAATGCACCACCAAGCCCAACGCCCCACCAAGCCCAAGGCGTCAATAAGCCCAACGCACCACCAAACCCAGGGCGTCAATAAGCCCAATGCACCACCAAGCCCAACGCCCCACCAAGCCCAGGGCGTCAATAGGCCTAACGCCCCACCAAGCCCAGGGTGTCAATAAGCCCAACGCCCCACCAAGCCCAGGGCGTCAATAAACCCAACGCCCCACCAAGCCCAGGGTGTCAATAAGCCCAACGCCCCACCAAGCCCAGGGCGTCAATAAGCCCAATGCACCACCAAGCCCAGGGCGTCAATAAGCCCAACGCCCCACCAAGCCCAAGGCGTCAATAAGCCCAACGCACCACCAAGCCCAGGGCGTCAATAAGCCCAATGCACCACCAAGCCCAACGCCCCACCAAGCCCAGGGCGTCAATAAGCCCAACGCCCCACCAAGCCCAGGGCGTCAATAAGCCCAACGCCCCACCAAGCCCAGGGTGTCAATGAGCCCAACGCCCCACCAAGCCCAGGGCGTCAATAAGCCCAATGCACCACCAAGCCCAGGGCGTCAATAAGCCCAACGCCCCACCAAGCCCATGGCGTCAATAAGCCCAACGCCCCACCAAGCCCAGGGTGTCAATAAGCCCAACAACGCCCCGCCAATCCCAGGGCGTCAATAGGCCCGACGCCCCACCAAGCCCAGGGCGTCAATAAGCCCAACGCCCCACCAAGCCCAGGGTGCCAATAAGCCCAACGCCCCACCAAACCCAGGGCGTCAATAAGCCCAACGCCCCACCAAGCCCAGGGCGTCAATAAGCCCAACGCCCCACCAAGCCCAGGGCGTCAATAAGCCGAACGCCCCACCAAGCCCAGGTTGTCAATAAGCCCAATGCACCACTGTTAAATAGTAGGTTGTGGCGTATCCACATTGGGCGCCAAATTGTTAGATATTTCGTTTTGGCAATATCCTCTTTGGGTGCCAATTTGTAGATAGTTGCAATTTTTGCTGGTCCTTCTTGGGAGCCAGCGAATTGATTATTTAGGTGGGCTAGTCCTGTTTCAGCCCGATTGAAAACTAGATTAGTCCTTCTTGAGAGCCGAAATTTCAGAGTCTTCTTATCCCGGAAGGATCTTCCTGATATCTTCAGGGAAAATGGAAAGTCAGGTTTTGGCGACTTAATTTATTAGTTGGGGCTTGCACACAGGTTTTCAGGAGGCGAATTATTTTCCAGCAGTTGAAATTTAAGCCGATAAAAAAATCAAGCTTTGAAGTTTTTAGAGCCGAAGAATTTCTGGCTATGGAGCTTTTCACGCTGGTAATGCAGCCGTTGAAAGTTAGAGCCGAATTGAAATTCGAGCTCCGAAATTGGAGCCGATATAAAAATCAAGCTGTTTAAATTTTGAAATCTGTGATGGATATAGGGTTCGCAAGTATCTGTGATACGCCAGTTCGATTATTTGCGAGAGAATTATTTTTCCTCCCGCGAAATTACAAAGCACTAGTCGGCATCTCTGACAATAGCCTGACACGCCCTTACCGAGAAGACATTACTGCAAGTAATGTCGCGAACATGCTATTAAGCCAGATGTCGACTGTGCCTTTTTTTTTTTTTAACCTATAAATGAATATAATGGTACATATGTACATCAGATAGCTTATACAGAATACTTAAGAATATTTCTTAACAATTAGAAACACTTATTCTAATACAGCTCAGGAACAGTCTTGTCCTTTCTTTTCTGAAGAGGCTGAATCTAGTTCTGGTTGGTTGGGAGAGCGGGATAAGAAGTCAGCGAGATGGTTCTCCGCATTCGGAATATGTTCCGATTTGAATTGGAAAAGGCTGACGTATAATGCCATCGTGGGTTTCTTTTATCAGCTTGTGGCAGATGTATATGAGGTCGATGGTCGCCATTGTGCATCGTTGATCTTGGTCGCCAATTTTGGTCGCTGATATGGTAGCCAATTTTCGATTGCTGATCTGGTCGCCAGTTTGATCGGTGATCTGGTCGCCAGTTTGATCGCTGATCTGGTCGCCAGTTTGATCGCTGATCTGGTCGCCAGTTTGATCGCTGATCTGGTCGCCAGTTTGATCGCTGATCTGGTCGCCAGTTTTGTTTGTTGATCTTTTTGAGATGACGAGCTCGGAACGCATTCGTCGTTTTCTGGCAGCAGCTGCTGTTTGGAGGCCAGGGTGTCCTGCGGTCTACCGTAGATGCCGGTGGCCATGGACGCCGTGGTCTTTTTAGGTGTAGGCCTTTATCGCGCATGCCAGACACTGTATTACGATCATTACTTTCTAATTTCTCTATTTCTTCTTTGGTTGGCTTAAGCACCTTCCCATACAGAGGACATTCCTTGTTGATCTGAAGCTGTTTTGGTTCTTTAGATTTTTCAATTTCTTCTCTCTTAGCACTCGCTTTTGGAGTGACATGAGAGGTTTCAATTATGATAGGAGGCGTATGCTCTTCTTCAAAGGATGTAGTTCCTGGCACACGTCCTAGGATTATGTCGGTTGCAGGGTTATCCATTACTACGACTGTGATGTTGCCTCGATAATATGGGCAGTCAAGTTTTACGTTTGCTAACGGCGCTACGAAAATTTGGCTGTCAGCTAGCTTCACGGTGATTTTGTTTTTAGACATATTTTGTTCGGGCACAAGGGCTTTATTTACAAATACGGCTGTGGCTCCTCCATCCAGTAAGATTTCCACAGGTTGATCATTGAGTTGGCCTTGGCACTTTTTTAATTCTCCTAATAGTACTTCGGTTGTATTCGAAATTACCGCAGCATGGTTGCATTCGACGGTTGGCAGGGTATATCCTGGGGACTCCTCTTCGATATAATTGATGTGGGCAGTAGGTTGGGCCGCACCTCCTTCATTTCGGGAAGAGGTATTTTGCTGAGATTGCGGGTTAAGTACTTGGCACTCCGCGCTAGAATGAGTTGGATTTTCTCCATGGTGATTACAGAAGAATGTTCTGCAGGTCATCGGCGGACGGTTAAAGTAGTTGGGTCTGCCTTCTACGTGAGCTGGTCCAGTTGTCCTTGGCCTATACTGGAAATTCTGATTCTGAGGCGGTGCAGGTCGATACTGGGGATTTCGGTTCTGAGGAGGTCGATAGTTGAAATTTTGGGTCTGAGGAGGTGAAGGTCGATAGTTTCCGGTTGTGGTGTTAGAAACTTGATTCACCTGAGAACTTCTGGAAGGTTTTCCCACTGAAGATTCTTGACCTTCGTTTTTGTTATTCGTCAGACTGTTCTCACACAGTTTCTGGAGAGTTGTATTGGGTCGGGCTTGTAGAAATTTGTCCCCTTGTTCAGTTAGAGTCGCTAAGGTGTTACCGCTTCTGTCCTTGAGTTGAGTGGCAAGGTGAGACGGTAGACTGGAGTAGACCCTATCCATAAGCATGAAATTTTTCAGTTGGTCGTAGTTTTCTTCTACTTGGCTTCCGGTGAGCCATGCGTTAAGCGCTTGTTCCAATCTCCGGATGTATCGACTCATGTTGTCTCCTTCCTCAGGCTTCAGTTCATAGTAGTAACTGCGCAGTTTAGCGGGGGTTATCTTGTGGGACTCCAGCAGTAAATTTTTGATTTCCCTAAATTGGTAGCGGTCGACAGCGGCCAATGTCTGGATGAGTCTTCTTTCCTTAGCCGTTACTAGATTTTCTAGTGCGAGAACAGCCTCAAATTCCGTGTATTCGAGTGCGTTGCTGTGACTCTCGAAACGCTGCATGAATTCTTGGATCCCCTCTTGTTCAGGGTTGAAAGCAGCGATATCGGGTATTTTGACCCGTCTGGCTTCTGGTGCCCTTGGTTGGTTGAGTTGTTGGAGCTGGATTTCATGCTCTCGTTCTCTTTCTCTCTCTCGTTCTCTTTCTCGTTCTCGCTCTTCTCTTTCTCGTTCTTCTCTTTCTCTTTCTCTTTCTCGTTCTCTTTCTCGTTCTTCTCTTTCTAGTGCTCGTTCTTCAGCTTCCTCCAGAATTCTTATTCTTTGAAGGAAGGTTTCACGGTAGTCTGGTTGCTCCGGAGTGAGGCCTAGGGCAGTCATGTACTCTCGGGCACGTTGGACGCAATCCATTTTGAAATTTTTTTTTTCTTTTGCTTCAGGAAGTCGAAGTTCCTTTATTTTTGTTATTTTTCTTGGGTTTTCAGGATTCAAAGTCCTTCTTTAGATGCAGCTTTCCAGAGTTAGGGTCGTTGAGTTCGGGCGCCACTTTGTTAAATAGTAGGTTGTGGCGTATCCACATTGGGCGCCAAATTGTTAGATATTTCGTTTTGGCAATATCCTCTTTGGGTGCCAATTTGTAGATAGTTGCAATTTTTGCTGGTCCTTCTTGGGAGCCAGCGAATTGATTATTTAGGTGGGCTAGTCCTGTTTCAGCCCGATTGAAAACTAGATTAGTCCTTCTTGAGAGCCGAAATTTCAGAGTCTTCTTATCCCGGAAGGATCTTCCTGATATCTTCAGGGAAAATGGAAAGTCAGGTTTTGGCGACTTAATTTATTAGTTGGGGCTTGCACACAGGTTTTCAGGAGGCGAATTATTTTCCAGCAGTTGAAATTTAAGCCGATATAAAAATCAAGCTTTGAAGTTTTTAGAGCCGAAGAATTTCTGGCTATGGAGCTTTTCACGCTGGTAATGCAGCCGTCGAAAGTTAGAGCCGAATTGAAATTCGAGCTCCGAAATTGGAGCCGATATAAAAATCAAGCTGTTGAAATTTTGAAATCTGTGATGGATATAGGGTTCGCAAGTATCTGTGATACGCCAGTTCGATTATTTGCGAGAGAATTATTTTTCCTCCCGCGAAATTACAAAGCACTAGTCGGCATCTCTGACAATAGCCTGACAACCACCAAGCCCAGGGTGTCAATAAGCCCAATGCACCACCAAGCCCAGGGCGTCAATAAGCCCAATGCACCACCAAGCCCAGGGCGTCAATAAACCCAATGCACCACCAAGCCCAGGGCGTCAATAAACCCAACGCCCCACCAAGCCCAGGGTGTCAATAAGCCCAACGCCCCACCAATCCCAGGGCGTCAATAGGCCCAACGCCCCACCAAGCCCAGGGTGTCAATGAGCCCAACGCCCCACCAAACCCAGGGCGTCAATAAGCCCAACGCCCCACCAAGCCCAGGGTGTCAATAAGCCCAATGCACCACCAAGCCCAGGGTGTCAATAAGCCCAATGCACCACAAAGCCCAGAACGTTAACAAGCCCAACGTCCCACCATGCCCAGGGCGTCAATAAGCCCAACGCCCCACCAAGCCCAGGGTGTCAATAAGCCTCACGCACCAACAAGCCCAGGGTGTCAAAAACCCCACGCACCACCAAGCCCAGGGTGTCAATAAGCCCAACGCCCCAGAAAGCCCAGAACGTCAATAAGCCAAATGCACCACCAAGCCCAACGCACCACCAAGCCTAGGGCGTCAATAAGCCCCACGCACCACCAAGCCCAATGCACCAAGCACAACGCACCACCAAGCCCAGGGTGTCAATAAGCCTAATACGCCACCAAGCCCAGGGTGTCAATAAGCCCAACGCACCACCAAGCCCGGGGTGTCAATAAGCCCAATGCATCACCAAGCCCAGGGTGTCAATAAGCCCAATGCACCACCAAGACCAGGGCGTCAAGAAGCCCAACGCCCCACCAAGCCCAGGGTGTCAATAAGCCCCACGCACCACCAATCCAAGGGCGTCAATAAGCCCCACGCACCACTAATCCCAGAACGTCAATAAGCCCAACGCCCCACCAAGCCCAGGGTGTCAATAAGCCCCACGCACCACCAAGCCCAGGTTGTCAATAAGCCCAACGCCCCAGAAAGCCCAGAACGTCAATAAGCCAAATGCACCACCAAGCCCAACGCACCACCAAGCCTAGGGCGTCAATAAGCCCCACGCACCACCAAGCCCAGGGCGTCAATAAGCCCCACGCACCACCAAGCCCAGGGCGTCAATAAGCCCCACGCACCACCAAACCCAGGGTGTCAATAAGCCCAATGCACCACCAAGTCCAACGCACCACCAAGCCCAGGGTGTCAATAAGCCCATTGCACCACCAAGCCCAGGGTGTCAATAAGCCCAATGCACCGCCAAGCCCTGGGTGTCAATAAGCCCAATGCACCACCAAGCCCAGGGTGTCAATAAGCCCAATGCACCACCAAGCCCAGGGTGTCAATAAGCCCAATGCACCACCATGACCAGGGTCTCAATAAGCCCCACGCACCACCAAGCCCAGGGTGTCAATAAGCCCCACGCACCACCAAGCCCAGGGTGTCAATAAGCCCCTCGCACCACAAGCCCAGGGTGTCAAAAAGCCCAACGCCCCACCAAGCCCAGGGTGTCTATTAGCCCAATGCACCACCAAGCCCAACGCACCACCAAGCCCAGGGTGTCAATAAGCCCAACGCCCCACCAAGCCCAGGGTGTCAATAAGCCCAACGCCCCACCAAGCCCAGGGTGTCAATAAGCCCAATGCACCACCAAGCCCAGGGTGTCAATAATCCCAACGAACCACCAAGCCCAGGGTGTCAAAAAGCCCAATGCACCACCAAGCCCGGGGTGTCAATAAGCCCAACGCACCACCAAGCCTAGGGCGTCAATAAGCCCCACGCACCACCAAGCCCAGGGCGTCAATAAGCCCCACGCACCACCAAGCCCAGGGCGTCAATAAGCCCCACGCACCACCAAACCCAGGGTGTCAATAAGCCCAATGCACCACCAAGCCCAGGGTGTCAATAAGCCCAATGCACCACCAAGCCCAGGGTGTCAATAAGCCTAATGCACCACCAAGCCCAGGGTGTCAATAAGCCCAATGCACCACCAAGCCCAGGGTGTCAATAAGCCCAATGCACCACCAAGCCCAGGGTGTCAATAAGCCCAATGCACCACCAAGCCCCATGCACCACCAAGCCCAGGGTGTCAATAAGCCCAATGCACCACCAAGCCCAACGCACCACCAAGCCCAACGCACCACCAAGCGCAACGCACCACCAAGCCCAGGTTGTCAATAAGCCCAATGCACCACCAAGCCCAGGGTGTCAATAAGCCCAACGCCCCACCAAGCCCAGGGTGTCAATAAGCCCAACGCCCCACCAAGCCCAGGGTGTCAATAAGCCCAATGCATCACCAAGCCCAGGGTGTCAATAAGCCCAACGCACCACCAAGCCCAACGCACCACCAAGCCCAGGGTGTCAATAAGCCCAACGCACCACCAAGCCCAACACACCACCAAGCCCAACACACCACCAAGCCCAACACACCACCAAGCCCAACACACCACCAAGCCCAACACACCACCAAGCCCAACGTACCACCAAGCCCAACGCACCACCAAGCCCAAGCCATCAATAAGCCCAATGCACCACCAAGCCCAACTATGAATTCTTGAATTGTGTTCCAGCGACACACAACCTTGTTTGCAGCTCCTTGGAGATCAATTTATCTTTCTGAACTGCTAAAATATTCACTTTTGACAATGTAGCCCTCGTAAATTGCGTTGTCGATACTGCGCTCACGGATTCAATCTGCAGGTCAAGACTCCTGGACTGGAAGGAAATTTATGTTGCGCCAGCGCGACCGCTTCTGACCAATACGGCTTTCCGTGCCGGTCGTATACGCTTTTTTAGAGCGCAAATTTTCTTGTTCCGGTGAGCTTGTGATTTGAGTCCTGCATTATACATGTCTAAAGGACGACCTTCGTCGGAGAAGCTAAACTCGTTCTTTCTTGGAAAAAAAATTAAAATGCATGCGATATCGTGTTCTTATCATCCACTGGAATTAAAGGAAAGCGTAAGATGAATGCTGGATGGAAGAGAATTAATTCGTGTTTGAAGGACGACTATCGTCGAAGCAAAACTCGTTTTTTCTGTGATGTAATTCTAAAGGGAAGTTTATATTTAGGCAGAGATACTCCTCTGGTGGAAATTTTAGGCATGCAGTTTCAGGTGTATTGCAAGCGGTCTTTTTCACAGGCCTCAAAAATATCACAGTTCTAAGATATGGTTCACTTAGTGTGTTGATGTATTCGTGTATTCATTTACATGTCATCATGGACTCGTTTCTGCCTCATACCTCCAGGGAATGTAATTACTTTATGTATTGGAATCCGTGCCAATACATTTAATAATTCAGATGTATAATAATATAAAATAATTCCGAGCCGAAAGTTAGGAAAGCCCTCCTTCGCTTTTACGTTAAATACCTTCAAGGAAACGAAATGATTGTGTCTGAGAATCAGCTATTTTGGAGAAAAGATGTGGGGTCCCGAGCTAAAAGTTACGAAGGCGTTCCTTGTGTTGAAATAGACTACGAGTATTGTTTTGTTACGGACCATCATTTTTTGGTTCACTGCTGTCCTTTTTCAGCACCTGCGTTCTTCTTCACCTACATCAATATCATGTTTCACAAAAAATTTTCAATTTTGCAGTTTCTTGCTCGGAGTGTGGAGACACAGCTTACGTGTAGATTCTCCATTCCCTTAATTCGATCTTTAATTGTGTTTTCGTCTTTCCTTCCTTGGGAACACCTTTGTTTTGTTTAAGGATGCTTAAACTAACTCTTTACTTAGATCTATTGCCTTGAATCCATTTATATTGAATAGAAAATTGAAGTTCTATGAGATCCATTACTGCATGATAAATAATGCAATTCATTATCTTGATTGTGCGCTTGAAGTTTCTCAAGATAGCGAAGCAACATACATCTTGAACAAAATTTCCCAGCTAAACATTTTCCAATGAAATAATAACCTTAAATAACACTTCGAAATAACATCAAATCTTTTTCGAAATAAACATTTCGAAAATTTTTCGAATTTTCGAATTTCTCCTTCATATATACTGTGTGCATGCTACTCAAAAATCACCCCAAAACAGAATCACCTGCAGAAAGAAAACGAGCAATAAAAGGATAGAAACAGAATCTTATCCGAAAAGAAGACGAGTAGTAAGAGGCCAGAGCGGGCGACGATAGAACCCTATCCTAAAATCAGGGACTTACTAGCTTGGTGGGGACGTGACGGCCCCGGCATTTGAGCAGGTCGCTGGGTGGATTGTAGAAGTTTAGGCCGCTCACTAAAACATGCGGAAAATGAAACGAAGAACCAAGCGACGCAAGCAAGGAAGTGTTGCGAATAGTAAAACCAAAAACGCAGAGTGATACATAAAACCAATTCTGTATTGAGGGTATAACAATTGAAAGCAAATGCATGAAACAAAATGAAACGGAAACAAGGAACTAATGTAGAAAAAAATATTATTAAAACGTGGACTGCGATGGGTTAACTCAGAAGTTCAATATTCAACACAAATTTAAAGCCACTTGTAGTGAACAATCCTGAAAACATCAGTCATTAACTGGATTGTGTCTTTGAGTTTTTTGAATATCTATGAAAATTTAGTTTGTGATTTCCGGTCGGCATTATGAAAATCCCCTCCGTGTACACCGGCGGCATAGATTCCACGTTCCCTTAACTCCATACTAAATGGGCCCTTCCTCCTTCCTCTCTTTAGATCGCCTTTGTGGCGGATAGGGAGGCTTAAACTAACCAATAATCTAATCTAATCTGTTAAGAAAATTGAACAATCATTGAACTACACTGAGTTCGATCACCCAGGATATCATGAAAAATCTTTTTTCCAGCTCAAAGGAGCGAAATTATGAGTTCTGTCGTCGGTGCCTGTGGGCATTGATTGTTTTTAATACATTCACACTGAACCTGAAGATGGGAATATCATAATATTATTCCTTCATAGCTTGGGTGTGCTGGCCAATACTGACGTCTTTTACCTGTTTTTGTGAGCATGCCAGCAAACAGAAAATCTTGCATGCAAGAATTCAGCTCCCAGAAATTCATGGGCAAGGTATCCTTTTTACAGAATGAATAATTTCCACAGCAAAAGTTTTCGTCTCCCAAGGGATGACTGGAATTGAGTCGAAAGTTCACCGTAAATTTAATTTTCAAAGAAAGCTTTGAAGTTCTTCCCCGAGCCAAGGAACGTGCATGGCCTTTATTTTTCTAATACCAAAGAAAGCAGTTCGCTCGCTCCGTAAAATGCGGACAATATTTGCCAGAAATTTCTGACAGAAGATTTCAGCGTACAATAAGAACGCTCGACTAAAGCAGGAGGCTGGCGGGACTTCAATTGAATTTCCAGAGCGTGCAAGTCGTTCTAGAGTTTCTACTTGCCATACATGCAGCGTAACGGATAAGGCTCATTCAATTTAGAAGCTTGCGAATCCTTTTCGACGAATCAATTAAACGAACGTAATTTTCCCGTGCAGCATTTAGCCTGTCGCTCAAACTTGCCTCTGGTTGAGCTATTTAACGCATAATTCGGTGTACGCTAATCATAATTTCCGCAATTCTCATCCAATTTCTCGGCTTCCTCTAAGATCCTCTTCGCAAATTTCTCAAATTCATCTCGAAAAGCTGACACTAGTTGACTAAAGCATCAAAGTTCGAGTCTCCAAGTCTAAATTGTCTGTTTCGTTTTTATAAACTTCCGACTCATCATAGTAAAGATTCTGCCTGGAGTTTGATTCAACGTTTCGCAACCTCATCTGTTTATCAGTACCTAACTCACCTTCACAAAGTCTTATTTCAAAATTCCAGTTTCTTAATGAATGCCTCAAGTTTCTAATAAGGCAGTGTTCGCTTTAATCAAGACGCATACTATTAGCTTTCTTCCCGGTTTTGAGGTCAAGTATCAAATACCTGTGTTTTTCCGCACCAACACTCCTCGCTAGATGAGGCCTCCATTCTGCAAACGATGTCAACACGAATTCTCTCCGAAATTTCAAATATCATATTTTCCCGTCTAAAGGAAACTTGCTTCTGGTTCTTTGTGTTTGCCGCTGTTTGAAGGTATTGTTCGCCTTTGAGTTTAAATACTGCATCAGCTATAAAGGCCCGCATTTTTATTGAAGGGCTTCGCTGTACTCCTCCAGTCTCCTGTTCTCGCGGCTTTAGGAGTACAATCTTCGCCAAATTTTTCCACGCGAAGATCGGTCTCCTCAATCGATCATTCTCTTGAAAAATACCTCCAGTCGAAGCGGGCTCTCCATGTGGGATTTATCCCACGATCGTGACATTTCTTCCGACGAAATCTTCCTAGACGCGGAGAGAGAAATTTTGAATGCCTTGCGTCTGCTTGGTTTCTATGCTGCGAGAATAAACTGCCAAGAGACGCAGTTTTTTACTCTCGGTTTACAAAAGGAGCCTCTAGAAGTTGTTTTTGGCTTTTGATGTTTCTCTCTCTAGAAGGTCGGAGTGCAAGTTTCCTGTCTGAAATTCTTCTCGCCAAATAGAAGAGAGATTGAACGCCCTTTTTTCGATACTTTTACTCGCGATTTCAATTACAATTTGTTGCTGGTAATGGGATTTACCAATTCTTTAAGCAATTAAATTAGGGCAATTGTCACTTTCCATTGCCTCGATCGCTACTACATTTACCATTTAAGTCTTGCGTTCATTTAAAGAGAGATGGAATTTGGACTCTCGCTGATGTTAATTCCTCGCTTTGAGAAAAAGGTGAGAGTTACGTTTATTTGTTCCTTCGTTTAAGCGCAGTTAAGAGCAGTTTTATAAGAACCGAAACCCGTGAAAACAACAGAGTTCAAATCGTCATTTCCGACCCTTCAGTCTCGATGGACAAGAACCGAAATTCGGAGTTCCTTTCGATGTTCGCCCGTTGAGAAAATCGCGATTCCGATGCCTTGGTTGTCTTCCTGTGCAGTGGGACGCCATTTTTCTTGTCCCAATAATTCACTCGTCTAACTCCGCTGAAAAAGTTTTGTCTGCAAGGGAACTTGGTCCTATCGAGCATCGAACAGCCGGGCCTCCGCGAGAAATGATTGATTGTAAAGAATGACAACTTCTGCCACCTACCAAAAGTTTCGATTTAATTTTTTGTCCATTGCCCGAAGACAGAATATTTCCTTGTCGGCGGAAGCTGCAAGTTGAAGAAGAGTGGACCTAATTAGAATAAATTCGTACGACGTCTTCTGTGGAGAAGCCCTGAGCGAAGGCACATATTGGGGGGGTTGTGGTTGTGGTGGAACGAATCTAGTTTTACAAGTTCTGTGCCTGAGTTCATGCGAAATGAAAACCATTTATAATACAATTTTTTCTGAATATAAAATCGTTTCACTGAAATGGAAGTGGTTGATTTTTATAATTTCTATGCCTGAGTTCATGCGAAATGAAAATCATTTATAATGCATTTTTTGTAAATATAAACTTGTTTTACTAAACTGGAAGTACTTGGAAGATCCCTTATAGCTGACTTTGCTGAGCTCGTGCAGATGTTTGCTGCAGTAATCTAACCTAAAGCATCTCCACAAACGCTAGCAAGCAGTCTCGCTTGTCCTAAAACTCGTGAAAAATTCGAAAAATCGGTCGCAGAAATGTCTGTTTTACTCCGGCTTTGAACGCTTTAGGCAAACGTTTGCGTCCCTGCACAAAGAAACGAATGAAAAGATGGTCTTTTTTGGCTGAACTTGATATTTTAGTTGTGCTTTTCTGTCAATCATTTTTTTCGACATTTTACATGTGTATTACGATACCGATGTGTAATTATCAACTAAGGATGTTGATGTTAACATATTTTAAAAACCAATGTTAAACATTTCATGTTTTAACTCTATTGGCAATAAACTGCTTGTCTTTCTTTTCCTTTCTTTCCATTCTCTGTGGGCGTCCGCCGTGTATTTCTGTATTTTAAAAACCAATGTTAAACATTTCATGTTTTAACTCTATTGGATATAAACTGCTTGTCTTTCTTGTTCTTTCTTTCCATTCTCTGTGGGCGTCCGCCGTGTATTTCTGTATTTTAAAAACCAATGTTAAACATTTCATGTTTTAACTCTATTGGCAATAAACTGCTTGTCTTTCTTTTCCTTTCTTTCCATTCTCTGTGGGCGTCCGCCGTGTATTTCTGTATTTTAAAAACCAATGTTAAACATTTCATGTTTTAACTCTATTGGATATAAACTGCTTGTCTTTCTTGTTCTTTCTTTCCATTCTTCTGTGGGCATCCGCCTTGCCATTAGACTTCTGATCGTCTACGCTTCTGATTAAGTTTGTACGTCATTGTGTCTTTATTTTAGTTCTATGTTCTTGTCTAATCGAGATGTTATGTGTTTTTTTTTCGCCTGAGCATCGATCTATGCCATTTGAGTCCCTGAAACTGCGCCTTTATGGAGCAACTTGAGCTTCACTGAGAATCTTTGTGATAATCGCCTTTACTGCGCACAAATTTCTGAGGTTGAACTGTAAATATCATAACGCGGAAATGAGGCTCGCTTTCACGGCAGGACACGGGCGGAATTAGCAAAATTAGCTCTTCGAACGTGGAATGGGAGCGATGACCTTTGTACCCCATGACTTCTAACAAGTCATGGCGAAATTAAACACGCTCAAAGGTCTGAGCGTGAAAACTGGCACAGCGAGAATGAATCGCTGGAATTGATCTGGGAGTGATCTGGAAGTGATCTGGAAGTGATCTGGAAGTAATCGGGAAGTGATCGGGAAGTGATCTGGAAGTGATCTGGAAGTGATCTGGAAGTGATCTGGAAGAGATCTGGAAGAGATCTGGAAGAGATCAGGAAGAGTTCTGGAAGAGATCTGGAAGAGATCTGGAAGAGATCTGGAAGAGATCTGGAAGAGATCTGGAAGAGATCTGGAAGAGATCTGGAAGAGATCTGGAAGAGATCTGGAAGAGATCTGGAAGAGATCTGGAAGAGATCTGGAAGAGATCTGGAAGAGATCTGGAAGAGATCTGGAAGAGATCTGGAAGAGATCTGGAAGAGATCTGGAAGAGATCTGGAAGAGATCTGGAAGAGATCTGGAAGAGATCTGGAAGAGATCTGGAAGAGATCTGGAAGAGATCTGGAAGAGATCTGGAAGAGATCTGGAAGAGATCTGGAAGAGATCTGGAAGAGATCTGGAAGAGATCTGGAAGTGATCTGGAAGAGATCTGGAAGTGATCATGAAGTGATCTTGAAGTGATCTGGAAGTGATCTGGAAGTGATCTGGAAGTGATCTGGAAGTGATCTGGAAGTGATCTGGAAGTGATCTGGCAGTGATCTGGAAGTGATCTGGCAGAGATCTGGAAGAGATCTGGCAGAGATCTGGAAGAGATCTGGAAGAGATCTGGAAGAGATCTGGAAGGGATCTGGAAGGGATCTGGAAGAGATCTGGAAGAGATCTGGAAGAGATCTGGAAGGGGGATCTGGAAGGGGGATCTGGAAGGGGGATCTGGAAGGGGGATCTGGAAGGGGGATCTGGAAGGGGGATCTGGAAGGGGGATCTGGAAGGGGGATCTGGAAGAGATCTGGAAGAGATCTGGAAGAGATCTGGAAGGGGGATCTGGAAGAGATCTGGAAGAGATCTGGAAGGGGGATCTGGAAGGGGGATCTGGAAGGGGGATCTGGAAGGGGGATCTGGAAGGGGGATCTGGAAGGGGGATCTGGAAGGGGGATCTGGAAGGGGGATCTGGAAGGGGGATCTGGAAGGGGGATCTGGAAGGGGGATCTGGAAGGGGGATCTGGAAGGGGGATCTGGAAGGGGGATCTGGAAGGGGGATCTGGAAGGGGGATCTGGAAGGGGGATCTGGAAGGGGGATCTGGAAGGGGGATCTGGAAGGGGGATCTGGAAGGGGGATCTGGAAGGGGGATCTGGAAGGGGGATCTGGAAGGGGGATCTGGAAGGGGGATCTGGAAGGGGGATCTGGAAGGGGGATCTGGAAGGGGGATCTGGAAGGGGGATCTGGAAGGGGGATCTGGAAGGGGGATCTGGAAGGGGGATCTGGAAGGGGGATCTGGAAGGGGGATCTGGAAGGGGGATCTGGAAGGGGGATCTGGAAGGGGGATCTGGAAGGGGGATCTGGAAGGGGGATCTGGAAGGGGGATCTGGAAGGGGGATCTGGAAGGGGGACTGGAAGGGGGACTGGAAGGGGGATCTGGAAGGGGGATCTGGAAGGGGGATCTGGAAGGGGGATCTGGAAGGGGGATCTGGAAGGGGGATCTGGAAGGGGGATCTGGAAGGGGGATCTGGAAGGGGGATCTGGAAGGGGGATCTGGAAGGGGGATCTGGAAGGGGGATCTGGAAGGGGGATCTGGAAGGGGGATCTGGAAGGGGGATCTGGAAGGGGGATCTGGAAGGGGGATCTGGAAGGGGGATCTGGAAGGGGGATCTGGAAGGGGGATCTGGAAGGGGGATCTGGCAGTGAACTGGGAGGGGATCTGGGAGTGTTGAGATTGGGGAAAATTGGGCTATTTTTGCGATAAAAAAATGGCATCAATTAAAAAAGCGTTCTTTTCACTTCGTAATTTCTAAACCAGTTTACAGCGTCGAGCACGGGGCTAGAATTTTTTAAGCCAGACGAGAGGGATTACGGAACTACTAGAAGAATTCCTTGGATATACCTTGCTCTCGAAAACTTCATGCAACAGAAAGGTAATTAAGTTTTAGCTTTTACCCGCGTTTAATGAGAAAAAGAGTTTTGAAAAATACAAATAAGAGCGTGTACATAAAAAATAATTTTGAAATGTTTCGGTCACCCGAAAGCGTAGTGATTTGAGACTTGCTAGTGAACGCGATTGTGAGATTTGCTCGAACAGATTTTTTGCGTGAAATGCTCTACAAACAGGAGTATGTGAAGTAATTATGTAGCTTTGTTCACACGAATACACGGTTATTTAATATTTGCGAGCGCACGATACTGTGCGATGAAGTCAACATGCTACGTCAACATGCTACGTCAACATGCTACGTCAACATGCTACGTCAACATGCTACGTCAACATGCTTCGTCAACATGCTACGTCAACATGCTTCGTCAACATGCTACGTCAACATGCTTCGTCAACATGCTACGTCAACATGCTACGTCAACATGCTTCGTCAACATGCTACGTCAACATGCTACGTCAACATGCTACGTCAACATGCTTCGTCAACATGCTACGTCAACATGCTACGTCAACATGCTTCGTCAACATGCTACGTCAACATGCTACGTCAACATGCTACGTCAACATGCTACGTCAACATGCTTCGTCAACATGCTACGTCAACATGCTTCGTCAACATGCTACGTCAACATGCTTCGTCAACATGCTACGTCAACATGCTACGTCAACATGCTTCGTCAACATGCTTCGTCAACATGCTACGTCAACATGCTACGTCAACATGCTACGTCAACATGCTACGTCAACATGCTACGTCAACATGCTACGTCAACATGCTACGTCAACATGGCACGTCAACATGGCACGTCAACATGGCACGTCAACACGCTACGTCAACACGCTACGTCAACACGCTACGTCAACATGCAACGTCAACATGCTACGTCAACATGCTACGTCAACATGCTACGTCAACATGCTACGTCAACATGCTACGTCAACATGCTACGTCAACATGCTACGTCAACATGCTACGTCAACATGCTACGTCAACATGCTACGTCAACATGCTACGTCAACATGCTACGTCAACATGCTACGTCAACATGCTACGTCAACATGCTACGTCAACATGCTACGTCAACATGCTACGTCAACATGGCACGTCAACATGGCACGTCAACACGCTACGTCAACACGCTACGTCAACACGCTACATCAACACGCTACGTCAACACGCTACGTCAACATGCTACGTCAACACGCTACGTCAACATGCTACGTCAACATGCTACGTCAACATGCTTCGTCAACATGCTACGTCAACATGCTACGTCAACATGCTACGTCAACATGCTACGTCAACATGCTACGTCAACATGCTACGTCAACATGCTACGTCAACATGCTACGTCAACATGCTACGTCAACATGCTACGTTAACATGCTACGTCAACATGCTACGTCAACATGCTACGTCAACATGCTACGTCAACATGCTACGTCAACATGCTACGTCAACATGGCACGTCAACATGGCACGTCAACATGGCACGTCAACACGCTACGTCAACACGCTACGTCAACACGCTACGTCAACACGCTACGTCAACACGCTACGTCAACACGCTACGTCAACACGCTACGTCAACATGCTACGTCAACATGCTACGTCAACATGCTACGTCAACATGCTACGTCAACATGCTACGTCAACATGCTACGTCAACATGCTACGTCAACATGCTACGTCAACATGCTACGTCAACATGCTACGTCAACATGCTACGTCAACATGCTACGTCAACATGCTACGTCAACATGCTACGTCAACACGCTACGTCAACACGCTACGTCAACACGCTACGTCAACACGCTACGTCAACACGCTACGTCAACACGCTACGTCAACACGCTACGTCAACACGCTACGTCAACACGCTACGTCAACACGCTACGTCAACACGCTACGTCAACACGCTACGTCAACACGCTACGTCAACACGCTACGTCAACACGCTACGTCAACACGCTACGTCAACACGCTACGTCAACACGCTACGTCAACACGCTACGTCAACACGCTACGTCAACACGCTACGTCAACACGCTACGTCAACACGCTACGTCAACACGCTACGTCAACACGCTACGTCAACACGCTACGTCAACATGCTACGTCAACATGCTACGTCAACATGCTACGTCAACATGCTACGTCAACATGCTACGTCAACATGCTACGTCAACATGCTACGTCAACATGCTACGTCAACATGCTACGTCAACATGCTACGTCAACATGCTACGTCAACATGCTACGTCAACATGCTACGTCAACATGCTACGTCAACATGCTACGTCAACATGCTACGTCAACATGCTACGTCAACATGCTACGTCAACATGCTACGTCAACATGCTACGTCAACATGCTACGTCAACATGCTACGTCAACATGCTACGTCAACATGCTACGTCAACATGCTACGTCAACATGCTACGTCAACATGCTACGTCAACATGCTACGTCAACATGCTACGTCAACATGCTACGTCAACATGCTACGTCAACATGCTACGTCAACATGCTACGTCAACATGCTACGTTAACATGCTACGTTAACATGCTACGTTAACATGCTACGTTAACATGCTACGTTAACATGCTACGTTAACATGCTACGTCAACATGCTACGTCAACATGCTACGTCAACATGCTACGTCAACATGCTGAAAGCGTATCAATTCAATATTTAAATAGCATATACATAATATTTAACACTTTGACTGCGACGTGCGCCACCGGTGGTACACGGAGGTAATTTTCATAATGCTGCTGACCGGCCAGTAGTCGCAAATTCAATTTCAATAAATGCTAAATCAAAGCTAAATGAAGGCTCGATCCAGTGCATCTTTGGTATTTTCATAACAGATTACTACAATTGACTTTAAATTTGAGTTTGTCATTGAACTTGATATTTAGTAGTCGCAGTCAAAGTGTTGAGTGCCTGTGAAGTGAGAGGGAATTTATTTCAATTTATGAAGTATTTCTATACCATTGGTGACAAAAAACACACAGTTCGAGCGGGAAATATCGCAAAATTGGCTTTTATTTGAAATGATCTCGCTCTGGGTATTGTAATCAGGAGCTTTTAAGCCTAATGACATTAAATGTACCAGTTAGCGCAGTTAATATTCATTTTCTTATTTTCAAGCTGATTGTGCCCGATTTCACCCTATACGTGCATTGAACGTTGTAGATCTGACTTAGTTTGGTTAGGTTGATGAAAATTTGTATTAAATCCGTATAATCCAGTAACTTGGGAAATGCATTTTCATATCGTGTACACGTTCGTGACATACGAAGTACGATTTTAGTTCCATTATTCTGCAAACAAACCCGTACAGGAATTCTTACCTTCCATCAAAATTATTAGCCAAAGCTTATTATGATCGCCATGTACGGGAGCCGAGTAAGAACTTGTCAACAAGGATACGATGCCATTGCGAGCCGGAACAGAATCTTCATTACGTGCGTCGTGCGCACCTTCTCTATTATTCTAAATTAATTTGAATATGAAGCTTAACACGTTCCCCGCGTATTGGGCCACATGGTTACCATCAGGTAAATTGCCCATTCAAGAGCCGGTATGAATGCACGACAATTGATGTTTCCCGACATTTTTTTAAATAATTGAAATCATACGAGGTGAAATGTTATCGTCCACTTGTATTTATCATAATCATTAGGAAAAATTGAAATATATTCAGGCTGGAAAATCGATCTCTCTATTTTGAAACTTACAACCTAACTGAAAAAACGTTGAAGCCGCGAAACGCAGTGGACGTGCTAACTCATTCCCTCGGTATGACCCACCAGAAGGTCGTGCGGAAGTTTTCCAACTGCAAAACGACCAATCGATGGGTCGTTTGTAAAATTTTTGACTATCTATTTAAATTAGTGGTATTTATTTTACCCAGTTAATGTTTGCAATTTATAAAGTTCCCGTCAGGGGGATACAACTATTGTATCTATGGGAATTAGCGCTCCCAGGGGAACCATGTGAGGGCCCGAGCTTAAAGTTAGGTAGGCTTCCTTTTTGTTGTAATAAAATAGGTTTTTGTTTTGTTACGGATCATCTTTTTTCGGTTCACTGCTGTCCTGTTTTTCAGCACCTACTACTTTCTTCTTCAACCTGTTTCTCGTTTCATGAACTTCTTTCCTAGCTTACTGTTTCTGTGCACCTTGTGCATAGATTCCGCGTTCCCTCAACTCCATACTAAATGGTCCCTTCCTTTTTCCTCTCCTAGAACATCTTTGTCGTGGTTAAGGGAGGCTAAAAATTTCTTACATAATAATAATAATACTTATAAAATTTTTAACAACTTTTTACATTAAATTTGAGTTGGATACTGAGCTTCAGTTCAACCCACCACAGTCAATGTTATCGCCACCTCAATTCTTTTCTTGCAAAATCTTGTTTAGTATTCCAAGATAAACCAAATTTTGTTTCTTGGTCACAAAACCTAATGCACGTGGGACATACAAATTTCCAAATATCCATTCGAATACTTTGAAGCTTGCACATTTAAAGTCACACGTCGCGAGCAAAATCATGTCTTGGAATTACCAGTCAGATTTTTGCAGCCAAACGCCTGAAGTCTACGGATAAATTTTCTATTTTAAGAGTATCTGAACATAAGGAAAAGGTCGCGAGTTTTACGGTTGTGCAAGGGACTACAGCCATGCAGACGCTTACGACGCTCTGAAGTTTGGTCATCAGCTTCTTCTGATTTTCTTTTTACTGCAAAAGTTGAAGAAACACACTAATTTACGCGGTAGAGAGGGAAAAAGCGTTTCCTTTCCCAGTCCTGCCTTGCAAAAAGGAGAAACTCGAAGTCCCTTGTGACATTTTGGAAACCGTATTCCAGAGCTAACTGTAATTCGTAAATTCAATTTTACACAAGTTCCACATTTGCAGTGTGGCAAGTATTTTGAATTTCTATTGTATGGTGCATCAAAGAAGCAGCGTCTTATGCACACCACGTAGGATATATTTTATAAGATATGAACTACTTGCCTTTCCGAGGTGCGTCAAATTAAGTTGACGTATGATTACGGCTACATTTCCAAGCTGCGTTTGGAGCTAACATATTAAATACATCACATTCTCCTCTTCTCAGAATCTCTGCTTTGTAGGAGTCTTGAAAGAATTAGCATTTAGTGGATTTTGAGGCCTGTACGCTCCTTGACCAACTTGTATGATTCATCAGCACCTCTCGCGATGAGGTGGGGATGATCAACTGTCGATTAACAAAGCAATTTAGGAAATTGCCGTTCGTTGGGAGTTATTCTAGCTCTGTTCCAGTACTGATCTCCTTCAGCATAGTTTGAAACATTGCGCTCGTGCTATAGCTCTTTTGTAACACTTAGATCATGTGTTGTGATTTTTCGACGTAATTCCAACCATGTTACATATATCATCAAATCTAGATTAAGCAACACTAGGGATGCATTGCCCTCAAACATTTTTTTCGACAAGTGACATGGGTATTACAATACCCATGTGTGTGTATCATATAAGTGTATTATCCTTACTTTAAGATATTTTAAAAACCAATGATGTCTTTTACCATCTCTTCTGGAAATGACCTGTTTTTCTTTCTTTTCTTTTTTCTTTTTCAGGAGTCATAAGAGGTAGATTTTGTGTGGGTAGATTATGGGTAGATACAATCACCTACCACAGGGTAGATAGAATTATGCCAGTTCAACTTTATATAGGCCTTCGGGGCATCTATCTTTCCAGTCCATTTCGCTTCATTCAGCTTTCATAACTTCCTCGTTAACTCTACTATGTATTTTCTTCTTCTTGCTTGTTGACATTTTGTTTCTGTGTTCAGAGCTTCCTGTGTGGGGACACACTTTATGCACAGGCTTAAAGCTTCCCTCAGTCGATACTGAATGGTATTCTCTTGATACCTGTTAAAACTTCTTTTTCGTCTTGCACACTAACTGCTGTGCGATTTCTATCTCTACTTGACGCCAAAATTGACCTCTTTTCAGAGTTCAGTTAGATTGACCAGCAACTCTGACGCGCCAAGTTTCTCTCACTTCCTTCCTTCACACCATTGCCCTCATCCGTTTATTTTTAACTTGCTCTCCTCAGACTGTCCGCACCATTGACCTGCACCATTGCCCACATAAGACTCCGCTCATCCCGTCTCCTCTTACAAAGAATGCAGTTTTTTCAGTCGCAGACCTGCACCCGGCACGGCTCCCAAACGATGAGATATCGCCTTGTGCTCCAAGTTTTTAGTTCATTTCGTGGAGATCCTCCCTACAGAGGTTACGGCTATTGTATGTGTAGAAATTGGCGAATCGCTAACTTGAACCACAGATGGTCAATGAAGTTGAAGATTTTTTTACCGTATGGGTTGGATTCGACTTAATCCTAGTTAGTTGATATAATAGGACTAATTTTTTCCTTTTAACACGTTCACCGCGTTTCCGCGGCTGTTAACGGTTGGTTTGGTTAGGTTGTAAGTAGCAGAATAGGGAAGTACATTTTCCAGATGGAATAAATTTTAATTCTTCCTAATGAATATAAAAAGTACAGTTGCACGATAATATTCCTCTTCGTATGATAAGAATTATTTATTAAAAATGTCGCGAAACAGATAATAAGTCGTGCAAATATGCCGGAAGGTAATTTGCAATTTACCTGTTGGCACACACGTGGCCCAATACGCGGGGAACGTGTTAAATCGAGGTTCGTCTTAGTCCCAATTATTCAAAACTCGAGTTGCGACTCTCGTAAGATGAAGTTTACCTCCAGGATCCCCAAAACTCAAGTCCCCACATCGTGCAGGAGGTACACAAGCCCAAGTCACGAGGTGCGGATGGCATTTTCAGCGCTCGAGTCTGGAGCGCAGCCAGCTGTTTGGGCAGCCTTGAAGCGCTCCATTGAAAGCCTCTATATCAGTGATTCTTTTTACTTTCAATTTATATCAGTGTTTCTTTTTACATTCAATTTATAACGGTGGTTCTTTTTACATTCAATTTATAACAGTGGGTCTTCTTAATTTAAATTTAGATCAGTGGTTCTTTTTACTTTCAATTCATATCAGTGGTTCTTTTTACATTCAATTTATAACGGTGGTTCTTTTTGCATTCAATTCATAACGGTGGTTCTTTTTACATTCAATTCTCAACAGTGGTTCTTTTTACATTCAATTCTCAACAGCGGTTCTTTTTACATTCAATTTATAGCAGTGGTTCTTTTTACATTCAATTTATAACGGTGGTTCTTTTTACATTCAATTTATAACGGTGGTTCTTTTTACATTCAATTTATAGCAGTGGTTCTTTTTACATTCAATTTATAACGGTGGTTCTTTTTACATTCAATTTATAACGGTGGTTCTTGTTACATTCAATTTATAACGGTGGTTCTTTTACATTCAATTCATAACGGTGATTCTTTTTACATTCAATTCATAACAGTGGTTCTTTTTACATTCAATTTATAACGGTGGTTCTTTTTACATTCAATTTATAACGGTGGTTCTTTTTACATTCAATTTATAACGGTGGTTCTTTTTACATTCAATTTATAACGGTGGTTCTTTTTACATTCAATTTATAACGGTGGTTCTTTTTACATTCAATTTATAACGGTGGTTCTTTTTACATTCAATTTATAACGGTGGTTCTTTTTACATTCAATTCACAACAGTGGTTCTTTTTACACTTAATTTATAACGGTGGTTCTTTTTACATTCAATTCACAACAGTGGTTCTTTTTACATTTAATTTAACCGGTGGTTCTTTTTACATTCAATTCATATCAGTGGTTCTTTTTACATTCAATTTACAGCAGTGGTTGTTTTTACATTCAATTTATAACAGTGGTTCTTTTTATATTCAAAAACTAAAGGCCTGATTTTTTCCATTAATTTTTTCGACAAATGAGCGAACTTTCACTGCTGAATATGTCTGAGGACCTGTCAATAATATTCTATGTGAGCTCTTATTTACCAGTCCTTCTGCACACAATTTCCCCTGACAATTCTTAAGGACGCGTGGGAGTAAAATGGTTATGAACCACTAGTATATAGAATGTTCCTCAGGCGCGTGAGACGTCCATCTTCTCATCCATAAATTCCACACTTCTACTGAATAAACCATCTGTGAAGGGGAAAAGTATTTCTTCTATAACCAGAAATCGGGCTTGCGTGCCTCAGATTATTTTGCCGGTAGTTCAGAGGTCCTTTAAATACAATCAATATTGCTTTTAAATTATGAGCTTTTGAATGAGGCATTCAAATGCGAAAATCACTACCGTTGACACGGGTTTATGAGAGCTGATTCTTTTCACAGTCTGATTTATTCTTTTGATTGGTACATAAGAGATGTAGAGGGAGAGAGCGTGAATCTACATCTATGTCTTGTGAAACTTTTATGATATGTGTTTTCAGGTTTTTATGTTCGTAAGGTTTGCTGTTTGCAGTTCTCATAAGCAGTTTAAGGGATGCGATCTGCTGAAAACTATCTTCTAAAGATTATTTCGTATGAATGAGTTTAAAAAAGTGGGGGAAATGGTAGAGGTAGAGAAGGTTAAAGAAAGAAAGACTTATCAAGCCGAAGCGCATGTTATTACCTCAGTTTCATTCTAAGAAGTTATGAAAATATTTTTACTCTTTCAGGAACACCGATGTTAACTTAGTTGTGAAGTCACTCTTGAAGTTCGCCTTGGCAATTTTATTCGTGTCGCGTGGTACATTGGTTCTGTGAGTTATTGCTGCCTCCAGTTCTTCGAGACTTGACCTGGAAGCGTGACGACAGATGACCAGAAAACGAATCGCGCAGGATCCCGAGTGAATGTTGAGAGGCATGCGATGTTGAACCCTCTTGTTGATACCATACATGATGCGCTTAGCACGTTTCTTAAGCAGGAAAGGTGGTCACTGAGGGGATTTTCATTACGCTGGTGACCGACCTGCTGATTTTAATTTTTATCAATAGTAAAATAAAGCTGTGCAAAAACACGATCCTGTTAATGTTTGTTATTTTCATAATTGCGTACTAAAATTTGACTTAATATTGAAGCTCAGTTTAATTAACTCATCGCAACTCATGAATAGTGCTAAGATCGGCTAAAGTTGGACGACCTCTGGACAAAGAAAACTTCCAAGCATTTCACAGAAACCCTCGGAGAGTAACCACACAAAAAAATGTTTCTCTGAATAAATGATGCCAGACACTGGTATCTTCCTTGACACGCCATGCAGTTACAAAACTAAACGATGCACTGCTTTTTAGTGCATGTCGCGAAGCATGGTGTCGGATTAGTACCTATGGTTTTGTTTTATAAACATTCCTGATCAACGAAAATGGGCCTCATCACTGCAACTCAGCACTTTAACTGCGGTACGTGGAACTGAAGTTAAATATTCAACTCAAATTTAAAGTAGGTTGTTGTAAGGAATGCGAAAAACAGCAAAAATTAACTGAATCGTGCCGTCATTTAGTTTTGACTAAGTATTTATTAAAATTGAGTTTGTGACTACTGGTCAGTCAGCAGCATTTGAATTAAAATTGAGTTTGTGACTACTGGTCAGTGAGCAGCATTATGAAAATCCTCTCTGTGACCATCGATAGCTCGCGTCGCTGTCTAAGTGTTAAAACAGTTGGTAAGAAAACGCACTAGATATTGTTTCGACCCATAAGTGTTCGGGTTTCATAATCTCTTACCGAATTTCTGTACTTCAAAATTGAATATTACGTTCTTAATAGAGTTGAAAAATATTTTCCTAATGTTATTAATTTATTTTTACTGTCCTCCATAGCTTCATTCCCTTTGCCTGGCCTTATTTGAGTAACCTTACTCAACTAGTAGCGGGTGATCTCTTGTACACACAGTACTCTGATGATCTTGTTGGCTTGCTCGCTAGCCTGCTTGCTTGATGGGGTGAAACCGTTCACTCATTGCTTTCAGTAATAATGTAAAACCGTGCAACAACCTACTTTCCGAAACTAAATGGGGGTAAATTTTAACTTTTTCGTGTAACAGATTATATCACATCCTTCTCAATATCTGATAAAATAATTTGCAGTCTCTTGGTTCAACTGGCCATGTTAAGTCTACGCGCTGTGGTGTGGATACCGTCGTCTGCTACAACTTTTCAGCTTTCGAACGGAGCCTGCTATCTTTTCGACGACTAGTAATTTGAATAAAACCTTAAATCGATTTTGAATTATCGTTAAACTCTCAAAACGCGTGGTAAGCCACCAATTTCAAGACGATAAATAGATCGATAGACCCAGACCGAACGGAGTCAGTTAGAAGAAAGCCAAAATCTTTTACAGTTGTTACTAAAATCTTGGCTGACTGTAAAATATTCTTTTACTGCAGGCTCATGCAGCTCCTGTATTCAGTCAATGAAATACTGGCCTTTACGGTCTTCTCGTGTCGTATACCAGAGACCCAAATTTTTCCACGATTTTTGTTTTCCTCGTGGATATTTGCTCAGGAGATCGCAGTGCACGTCCTGGGTTCTATTTCCAGTTTACTGTATTTCTTCAGGGGAATTATGGTTTTGATAAGTCCTTTATTATTATTATCATCATCTTCTATCATCTCAAATGGTAATCAAATGGAGTAGCAGAATGAGTTTTTCTTTGCAATCAATTCCAGCTGAGTGGCTCGCATTTTTGGAATGAAATTTCCTCATTCTCCTTGAAGTTTTGTTACTCTTACTCATAATTTACGCATCTCGTGAACCCTCACGAGAGATTTCCCTAATGTTCTTGAAAGAAGCGTGCTTTACACAATTCTTTGACACCTAACACTCAGTGATGTTGCGCACTTCTTAAAGCAGTTCTCGTCAACCCCATCAATGCTTCATTCCTAAGCACTTTCAGCGATAAAATCCCCCAACCTGAAGCCTTTGAAAGTCATTTTAGTGTCAGAAATGGGTTCAATACAGGCTGCTCATAACATTTCCAGCTTTTATATGAACGCGCTCAGCCACCCGAGCGCGCGTCTTGCCTTCACAGTGGGAATTTTTTGCTGCGTCTTTGGGCCCAGAGGCCGTCACGACGCCTCTAAAGAGCTCTCGCGATGGCCACCGCCGCCACAATAGACTTTAAGAGGCGCTGTGAAATCTCAGCGAGTTGTTTATCCTGCCGTTGAAGGATTAGACCCTGCAGATCCGGATGCTGAAGAGGTAAAGCCCCCTACAGAAAATGAGATTGGATTTTGTGTCCGATAGTTTCGCGCGGAGTCCTTGGATTTCACGAGGCCTAAAGACAGTCTTCTGAAATGTTGAAGTGCGGTTTCAATATCATTGGCTCCACCGCGACCTAAAACTCCTCTCACAAGGTTTTGGACCTTGAGCAAATTCGGATAGTTTGAAACGATATCAGTATTTGAGAAAAACTCGTTTTGGACCATGAGCGAATAGAGATAATTTGGAACGATATTAGTTTTTGATAAAATCTTTTTGGACTATTAGCGAATTACGTTAATCAGAAACGATATTAATATTGAATAAAACCCCTTTTTGAACCATTAGCGAATTATGATAATTTGGAACGATATTAGTATTTCAAAAAAAAACCTTGATATGCAAAATTTTCGAGTATTTCACTCATGATATGAATAAAGGTTGAGATTCGGCTGAAATCTTTTTAAGGCTGCCGGGCATTATCCTGCGAAGATACAAGCACCAGAAATTTGACTCATAAGCCTAGGAAAGAAAACAACTTGAGAACATTACTTGTGTGAGACTGAGTGCCGTTTCTTTGGGTTAATCGGATGGTCAAAAATGCAAATAAGGTCGAAATAGGTAGTCGTTATTACAAAAAATTCAACTTTAAGCATCAGCCAAGCTCTTATGATTGAACATACGTGTACTGCCTGGCTATACGAGCCATTAGATTAAGAGGTGACATGAGCCGTTGGCAAGCCCCACACGAGTTTAACGAGTAGTGAGGAAATTTTTGTATCTATACGCAAATTTCAAACAGAAATAAAGCTCTCAGCTATTCAATTAAAACGAACAGCACAAGTTGGTGGTGGCAATTCCATGGAATACTTACTAAAAATATTTATCGTAAATGGCAAGTATTTTCGAAAAAATAATGAAATGAATTCTTCCTCTAGCGCTTATTTTTTGAACAATGAGGGAGAAACTTGTTCAAATGAGGTCCTTCTAACGATGAGGTGTAAGAAAATTTTAATATGAAATTAAAGCTTGGATGAAAATAAACGTGTTCGAAACACGGCCCCGATAGTCGCAGTACTTAACACGTTAAGTGCGGCGTGACACACCGGTGGTCATTTAGGTGATTTTCATAATGCTGCTGGCCTACCAGCAGTCACTGACTCAATTTTTGTAAATACTAAATGAAAGTTTAATGAAGGCATGATACAATGTTTGCTATTTTCAAAATTTCTTACAACAAATGACTCTAAATTTGAGCTGGATATTGAACTTGAGTTTAGCCCGCCGCACTTGCCGTGTTAACTGGTCTCACGCGTGTAGCTAACCAGAGGATTACACTGCACCCCTCATTAGAGTCCGTACCTCGCACCGTGCTCCACTCATTCACTCGAAACGAAAGGTACTTTAGTAATTTATTCTCGAGCGGCTTTGCCTTATGATCAGCAAAAGCCGCTATGACTGTGTTTTTGAAGTCCGTTGGTGTTAAACTTAAGTTTGAACTCGCTACCGAAGCTCCTCAGAAGCTCTGAAGATTTTATGTATTGCGCTGAATTCGAATGGCGTCGAAGAAGACAAAGCTTCCCATCATTGCTGCAGTCCGTCCAGGTATTATTTTTAACCAGTTCCTTCCCAGCACTCGAATAGTTAAGGGAAAAGTTTTGCTTAATTTTATCTGTAAATACATGCACGTATGAAAAACTTGCTCAAGTTGCTTAAAAAAGGAATTAAATGTATTGTACAGTCCATATAGCTTGCACTGAGTGGCTATCAAAAGCAACTTGCACGGGTGAAACTTCTGGAATGTCTGAAAACATAGTTGCAGGAATACTATGAATTTCCTTAATTTTGTCATGTAGTTCAAATTATTTCCCTACTAGTTGAATCACATTGAAATTTGGTCAATTTACCTAAATTGGAAGTGCTAGCCATTTGGGAACTGGAGTTCCCGTCGGGAGGCAAAGGGTTAAGGTTAGAGTGTTTGCTTCGTGAAATTAGCCGTCCTGCGTGTGTTGAATGGCATCGTTTCGTTTTGTTCACTATTACCTAACCAGTTTTGATGCAAATCTGCGGCCACCTTAGAAGCTCGGAAGAGCGAGTACTTGTTTTGATATTCTCCACGAGGTCAGACTATTTTAGAAATTTGCTATCACATATTTTGTACATTGGGTGACAAGTTTAACTCCTGCCTCCTCTAGCGCAACTTATGTTTTAAGGGATAATGGAAAAGTTCTGTTCTAATTGGAGCGGTGTTTGGCTTTAACATTATAAAAATCAATAACAATAACATACGCGTATGATAACAATAACTTTAACTAACGTCTACTCTGAAGTCTACGGTAACGCAGACGATATTTTGAATGTTTTTCTTTTTGGTGAAAACTTTAATGATTCTTGAATTTGATGTCCATCTAATTTCATTATCTTTTCTGAATTATTTTTCTTTACCCACGAGGTAATAGCGTTGTTCATTATAAAATTTTCCGAAATTGCCTTACCGAAGAACTCGTGTTTTGCTCGGAGTTCACCTATAATCCCTTTATAATCCCTATAATCACTAGATTTATTTAGTTGCTAGTAGTAATACTTGTGTGTAAGCGTGACTTTACTAACGTCAAGTAACGATGTTCAAGCAAATTGATGATGTTTGCTGTAAAGGTGTTTACGGTGGTAACGTTTCTGAATTATCCTTGTGATTACCTGAGGTCTAAATTGTTTGTCAATTACGAAATTGTTGCGACGTTGCACTTTTAATTGCGAGAGAAGCGAAATTATTTGTCGAAATTATTCGCTTGGACCATTGGTTGTTTTAATGAGATTATCTGGCGTTTCATTTACTTCCCTTTGCTGTGTCTTGTTGACGTAAGTAAGTATATTGTAAGTTCAATAGTTGTGCTCTTGTTTTTTTGTAGCAGCTAGTGTTTTATTTCTTATCATGTTGAGGATAAGGGCATTATGTTATACCGCTTCAGAGCCTTTATACTCCCAGCTTGTGTTGCGGCTTGTGTTGATACTTCTTGAGCTAAGTTCTGTTACTAAATTTGACTAAATTTATTCGTGTTGATCTTTTAAGGGTGAAGAACCACGGTTCAATTATGTACCAGTGTATTTCCGAGTTAATAGAATTACCTTTGAGTATTACACTCATGTGAGGCGGATTTGGTGTTTGAAATTAAAATTTTTTTGTTTTTATCCGCCCGAATATTATTTTTTATTTATTTATAATTGAATACCTATCCGGTTAAAGGGGGGAGGTATGTGCGAGCGAGCACGCCCCCCTACCCTAAGCACCTCAGAGGTCTTATAAGCGGTGAGCTCTTTAGGGCCCGCGCATTTGGTTCGCGTCCCCACCTGTACAACATAGTCACCAATAAACGTCGCATTTCACCAGCGTATCTCTTCTTCTGCCTGCATAGTTCCCCTAATTCCCATCTTATTTTATTGTGTATTTTTGCGTGTTCAGACTTCCAGTATTTATTAATCTGGGATCCTTTTTACCGCCTTGATAAGAAAACCTTGAACCACATGTGTGTTATTAGATAGTGATTATATTACTGCAATTATGCACAAAATTCTAACATGTCAAACTATGTTGATGATGTTACCTCGGACAAACGTTACAATAGTCAAACTTAGGGTAATCAACCAGTGCAAAAAGCTTGTTTCAATGTAAAATTTATATTTACTTCATAAATAATGACATACGCAGCAAGCGAAATATATTGTATAAAAACAGAGCCACTACTTTCTTGAGTGGAACCAACGTTGGATGCGTCGTAAATTAACAAAAAAACTTCACAACCGCACCATTCGATCGTCCAAAGCTGCGCACAACACAACTCTACCTACCCAATCGTCTGTTGGCAGCGTACAAGTGAAACGAAGCTGGGAGAAATTCATCGTGGAAACGTGAGGGTGTGATCGTAGAATGGTACTGCAGGCGAATGTAACACACGGGCTTGTGAAAAGCTACGATCGAGTCAGCTACGTCGAGCTACGATGGGAACACGCGTAGAACGTTGTGATGAGTTTGGGATTAAAATCCATGGAAATATTGCCGATATAATAAAAGCTAAATAATTAAAACATACTCTACGAATGAATCACTAGAAAAAAATTGATCTTGAAGCCCTTTATTAAAATAAACTACCGTCCATTTCGTTCGATTACCTAAACATGACCTGGGAATTGCGTGACTAAATCAAAGTTTTCTACAAACTCGGAGTTTCCCCACCCTCAAAATTAAATAACTTTCAAAAAGCAGGGAAGTTGGAGCACACGTATAGAGGCAGTCAACATCGACACACTGGCGATGTGGAAGTTCGTTGTCGCTTAGAATTTTAAGTTCGTTTTCGGCTACGCTTTGGGACAAATATTTTTGTGGTCAGAGGGCAGTTCCCGCTCGAATTTCTCGTCTCGCCTTTTAGCACTTTGACTGCGGCAGGTGTAGCTGAATTTTAATATTCAGTTCAAATTTAAAGCCAATTGTAGTGAGTAATGTTGACAATATCACATATTAGTTGGATCGTGTTTTCGTTGATTTTTGATTGAGTTTTTTTTTTATTGAGTTTGTGACTATACTGGTTGGTCAGCAGCATAATGAAAACTCAGTGGCCAAATATGGCTCACGTCGCAAGACCAAAGCTGCTAAATGACAATATAAGAGCTCGTGTACATCAGGACTCGCTTAGAAATAACTTAACACTTTGACTTGTGCTTATTATACTGTTGACTTTTAATTCTTGAATCATTGGTCTTCAATTTGCTATGCCTCTCATTTTTATTGCGGTATTGTTTTATTTTACTTAGTACGCTGTTACATTGAATATGAATATCGAATTGTGTACGAATTTTTAATGCGTGCAATTGTCGATTTCCCTTATAACCTCGTGAGCTTCTGTACTACAAACGAGGAAGATCCTAATTTTTTCGGACCATTCTTTACCCTATTCCAGGAGACTTATTCTATTTTTTGGCGCGTCAAAGACAACATTTAAGTCACTTGTTTGGAAGATGTTTCGACGACTGGTCGGACTTGGGATGTTTCTTCTGCTCTTTTGATTCCGAAGAGACTTGCATGAATGCTCAGGCTTACGAACAGCTGAGGAGTCTTCTTTGTCTGCGACTTTAATCTCACTGAGAGCTGCCATATCGACCACTTGACGCGACAAGAGCACCTCAGAACTCATATAGCGACAATGATAGCTTTATCAGGCCCTCAATGGTGATCCCGCCGAAATGAGCGAGAAAGAATTGCATACCGATCCTATGCACAGTACACTGAACCGAGAAGTTTAATGATGTGAAGGAAAATAAAGATACTCTACGTTCTCGGTTATATCTAATTCTAACGCAAGGCTTTTATCCTTTAATATTTTTCGACTATGTACCAGAAGTTTAAGAGGCATGTTTTTAATAGTGAAGACCCTTCAGGGGGATACAACTATTGTATCCATGGGAATTAGCGCTCCCAGGGGAAAAATGTGAGGACCCGACCTGAGAGTTAGGTAGGGCTTCTTTTTGTTGAAATAAAATGTTTTTTGATACGTTAAGGACCACCTTTTTCGGTTCACTACTGTCCTGTTTTACACCACCTCTGACTTTCTTTTTCAACTTTTATCTTATTTCATGAACTTCTTTCTCATCTTACTGTTTCTATGTCCCTTCTGCATAGATTCCTCATTCTCTTATCTCCATACTAAATGGTGCCTTCCTTCTTCCTCTCTTCGATACGCTCTATTTTTGTAGCGGTTAGGGAGGCTTAAACTAACTTATAATCTTATAATCTTTTAATAGTGAAGAAATTCTTAAAGTGAAGACCCTTGCGCTACAATTTTTTTCCAAGAAATGCGTTGATAAACAGGTAAAATGAATTTCTTCCATTATTCCAGTTTCAGATTGATGAAAATCTGAACCCACCATCTGTGGGAATGGGCTTTTAGCATCATGTTCAAAAAATTAATTAACTCTAAAATTTTAATATGTAATGCAAATGAAAAACTATAATAAAGCCTATTATTGCACTGACAGGATTAGTTTAGAATCATTTCACTCGAGTTAATTGCAAAAAAAAATGTTCGTACCAAGAACGAAGTGAGAATGTCAAAACGAACATTGCAAGTAAAATTTGGATTATCTTTTGAGTGGCTTTATGACTTAGAAGTAATGTCTTATATTTTGAGTTAAAATGCGACCTTTTGAGAGTTTGAAGTATGAAACGCCACCATTTCTCAATTTTTTCATGCTAATATTTCAACTCAAAGGCTTAGCATTTATCTGTGTTACCCTCGCGCTTCCATATATGTACGAGCATCGACATAGAAGAATGAAGTATACTTAGGAATCAATTTCTTCATGTACGGACATGAGAGCTGCGTAACTTCGCTTTTGGGTAGAAGATGTTCGTTTTTGCATAGTTCACCGTGCACGTCCTATCTACAGCTGCAGATGAGAAATTGTTATTTATGTATTCGAAAATAAAGAACCTACGGAATTATGAATTAAACATGTTTACCACTCGGTCTCCCACGAATGATCCGTCATTGAATTTAACGCTTGACTGCCTCGTTCAAAACAGCACCGCTGCTACCGCTCCCATGGCGCAGCGTTCCTTTCTGACGCTGCGCAGCGTAAGAAAACGTACATGTTTGTGCACTTTTTTCTGGCGTATTTCAACTCATTGCCATCGTAAATACGAACAATTGGATGTCTGAAATTAACTGCACCCTAAACGGGAGTACTAACAAAAATCCGTCTTGTATTTCCCTGGAAATTGTTCTGAATGGAATGGTCTCTCAGCACATTATTTTTAACTCAGCCTACCAATGAGATATTTAGGTACCTACCTATATGTCACTCGAGGGGTGTGCTGATAATTTCTGTGTTCGTCAGCGCACCTTGATTATTTAGCGCTTCACACTAGTAACTCCCACAGTACAGATATAGAATCAGCAACACTTGTTGCTTGAGTCTCGTGTGGGTTTTGATTTTTAGTTCAGCAGGCTTTACATTCCTTCTTTACTGTTCTGTCCTTTTGCCTAGGAGGGAGCAACTGACCTCCAGTACGAATATTTATCTATAAATACGAATGCAACCCACCGTACTTATAAAGAGAAAATACGACTGCAACCGACCTCCGAGCAGCCGACTTGTACGAAAATGTATCCTTACTTTCAGTTCACCATTTCGTCTTATGAAGATGCGCTCGCTTTCCTTTGCCCTCGCGGCGTGCTCTGCCAACGAAGTCACTCATATTTTGTTCCTGTTGGTGCAGCTTCAATTAAAACTTCACCGAATTTCTCTGCAATGATAGCCTGAGTGAGCAGAAACGGAGATAAACCTTGAATTTAAAATATTCTCTTTCGATATTCCCGGATATTGGGCTCAAACTTTGGACTTACTTGAGACATCGTTCTCTTTACTTGGGACATTTGCGCTCTTTACTTGGGACATTTGCGCTCTTTACTTGGGACATTTGCGCTCTTTACTTGGGACATTTGCGCTCTTTACTTGGGACATTTGCGCTCTTTACTTGGGACATTTGCGCTCTTTACTTGGAACATTGCGCTCTTTACTTGGGACATTTGCGCTCTTTACTTGGGACATTTGCGCTCTTCACGTGGGACATTTGCGCTCTTTACTTGAGACATTTGCGATCTTCACTTGCGACATTTGCGCTCTTTACTTGGGACGTTGCGCTCTTTACTTGGGACATTTGCGCTCTTTACTTGGGACGTTGCGCTCTTTACTTGGGACATTTGCGCTCTTTACTTGGGACACTGCGCTCTTTACTTGGGACACTGCGCTCTTTACTTGGGACACTGCGCTCTTTACTTGGGACACTGCGCTTTTTACTTAGGACATTGCACTCCTTTGATCTCAATTTGTGGACAGCATTCATGAGATGTCAACGCGTGCTGAACAGCATCACTTTCTCGTTCTTATTCCTCTCTTCGTCCTCTTGGGTCGACAAGACGTCACTCTCACTCTTCTCATCGTTGGTGAACCTATTTGGTGGACCTATTTGGGGAACCTATTTGGTGGACCTATTTGGTGGACCTATTTGGTGGACCTATTTGGGGAACCTATTTGGGGAACCTATTTGGTGGACCTATTTGGGGAACCTATTTGGGGAACCTATTTGGGGAACCTATTTGGTGGACCAATTTGGGGAACCTATTTGGTAACCCTATTTGGGGAACCTATTTGGTGGATCTATTTGGTGGATCTATTTGGTGGATCTATTTGGTGGATCTATTTGGTGGATCTATTTGGTGGATCTATTTGGTGGATCTATTTGGTGGATCTATTTGGTGGATCTATTTGGTGGATCTATTTGGTGGATCTATTTGGTGGATCTATTTGGTGGATCTATTTGGTGGATCTATTTGGTGGATCTATTTGGGGGATCTATTTGGGGAACCTATTTGGGGAACCTATTTGGGGAACCTATTTGGGGAACCTATTTGGGGAACCTATTTGGGGAACCTATTTGGGGAACCTATTTGGGGAACCTATTTGGGGAACCTATTCGGTGAACACATTCCAATATTTTTTCATTTTCCCGCCTAGGAGACCGAGAGCGCGCGACCGCCGTTCAGCGCCACCAAACCGCAGGCATTCCCTAGCGGCGTCTGAGCTGAGTCATCGATCCCTTTAAAATCTGGTCACAAAACTTCCTGATGACTCCGTTGTAGGCTCAATATTGCATTTTTCCGACCTCCTGAATGGCAGAGATAACTCGAGTTCACCGAGAATTTCTAACGAGCTTCTGAGTTCTTGACTCTTTGTAGATCGTGTTTGTGATGGGAGTTCTTGTGGAAGAATTTTTGGAAAGCTTCTACGGCGCAGACACCTGACAAACATCGAAAACTTTCTTCGTTTAATTCCCGTGAAAGAATTTTTTGAAATCTTGTACGGCAGAGACACCCGACCAACAGTTAAAAAAATTTCGCGTTCAATGGGAAGGCTTAACAGGTCGTCATCCCTCGCTGCGAACATTAGTGCCCTACGTCGGCGGTATTGTGGAGCTCTCACCGTGTAAAATAGGCAGGAATAACAGCTTCGTTTGGGTCAACTTTGTCCTAAAACGCTCGAGTTGACAGGCTTTTGACGCTCTCTGGTGTTCATTGAAGGCTCCGAAGACTTTGATGCTCACAAATTTTCCATTTGATATTATTTTGGAAAGGTGAAAAATTCATTATTTTTTATTTGATGTTATGTCAGAGTAGTTGAAAATTCATGATTTTTCGTTCGGTGTTATTTCAAAAGCAATGAAAATTCACGATTCTTCCGTTCAGTATTATTTCAAAAGCCTCAAAATTTCCCAATTTTGCAGTCAGGATTATAGCTACAGAACGCTCATTCTGTAACACTTGTGTATCGTTCAGCTGACATTTTCATATCGCTTACGAAAACAAAAATGTTGAACTGACAACCATTTTTTCAACTCTATTCTATTGATGTATAATCCAAAGGGGCAAATATTCTCACACGAGCGATCTTTTGTTTGCTTTGCCTTTCACGAGTTGGACCACCGTGAACTTTACTTCATTGTTCAAATGAATTTCTATGAGTTTCATTTCTTCTCTTTTGGAACGGTGTTACAACCAACAACCTTCTGGGGGAAAATGTGAGGCCAAGAGCTGATAGTTTGGAAAGCTTTCAGTTTACTGAAGTAGAATAGATTATTTACTTCGTTGAGGACGCTTTTTTATCGACTCGATGTTTGTTTTAGCTGTAATTACTTTCTTCGCCTCGTATCTTGTTTTTTAGCTTTTTCCAATCATGCTGCTCCTCAACACAGGGTGTGAGGACACACATTGTGCATGGATTCCTGTATAAAAATTAAGCAAAACATATATTTAAAGTCAAAGACACCCTTAATTTCGTATAAAAAGTAATCTTCCTTCTTCCTCTCTTGGGAACACCTCCATTTGCTGTAGTAAGAGACGCTCACACTGACTTATAACCTAAGCCGTCACTGGTACAATCCTCTTTACAATATAAGGAGCTCTGAATTTTTTTGTCAATTATTGTTCTTTGGTGTCTGATTTCAATGTTTCGTGGCCAATTAAATCAAATTTCAGGGTTTCGTAGATAATTGATATCTAATTTCAGGATATTTTGGCAAACTAATATATTCATGGCATAGAGGCCAACTAATATATTTAATGGTTTAGAGGCCAACTAATATATCTAAGGGTTTAGAGGCCAACTAATATATCTAACGGTGTAGAGGCCAACTAATATATTTAAGGGTTTAGAGGCCAACTAATATATCTAACGGTGTAGAGGCCAACTAATATATTTAAGGGTTTAGAGGCCAACTAATATATCTAAGGGCTTAGAGGCCAACTAATATATCTAAGGGTTTAGAGGCCAGCTAATATATCTAAGGGTTTAGAAGCCAACTAATATATCTAACGGTGTAGAGGCCAACTAATATATTTAAGGTTTTAGAAGCCAACTAATATATCTAAGGGCTTAGAGGCCAACTAATATATCTAAGGGCTTAGAGACCAACTAATATATCTAAGGGCTTAGAGGCCAACTAATATATCTAAGGGCTTAGAGGCCAACTAATATATCTAAGGGCTTAGAGGCCAACTAATATATCTAAGGGCTTAGAGGCCAACTAATATATCTAACGGTGTAGAGGCCAACTAATATATTTAAGGTTTTAGAGGCCAACTAATATATCTCAGGGCTTAGAGGCCAACTAATATATCTCAGGGCTTAGAGGCCAACTAATATATCTAAGGGTTTAGAGGCCAAATAATATATCTAAGGGTTTAGAGGCCAACTAATATATCTAACGGTGTAGAGGCCAACTAATATATTTAAGGGCTTAGAGGCCAACTAATATATCTAAGGGCTTAGAGGCCAACTAATATATCTAAGGGCTTAGAGGCCAACTAATATATTTAAGGGTTTAGAGGCCAACTAATATATTTAAGGGTTTAGAGGCCAACTAATATATCTAAGGGCTCAGAGGCCAACTAATATATCTAAGGGCTCAGAGGCCAACTAATATATCTAAGGGCTTAGAGGCCAACTAATATATTTAAGGGTTTAGAGGCCAACTAATATATCTAAGGGCTTAGAGGCCAACTAATATATCTAAGGGCTTAGAGGCCAACTAATATATCTAAGGGTTTAGAGGCCAACTAATATATCTAACGGTGTAGAGGCCAAATAATATATCTAAGGGTTTAGAGGCCAACTAATATATCTAAGGGCTTAGAGGCCAACTAATATATATAAGGGTTTAGAGGCCAACTAATATATCTAAGGGTTTAGAGGCCAACTAATATATCTAAGGGCTTAGAGGCCAACTAATACATCTAAGGGCTTAGAGGCCAACTAATATATTTAAGAGCGTAGAGGCCCACTAATATCAGATCACGAGGTTTCATGACCAACGCTGCAAGCTCTTCACAAACCTGTGCCACTTTCAGCTGCCAGAGACTGGGACGGGCCGCTGGCCGGAGCTGAGGCAACGACCCGTGAGCTTCCATCGGATATCGAAGAAGCTGCTCCACGCTCGGTGCGCGATCTGAGACTGCAGAAAAATACTGGAAAGCTTTCCAGACAAACATTGATTTCGTTCGCGATCGGAGGTTGTGTTTCACCTAGAGCTCTTCCGTCCTTTTGTGTGGCATCCTTCTCTTAGCAATCTCGAACGTGAAATTGTACGATGAGAACATAAGATCTGTTCTTTGATGGGTGATTCAAGCTTATTTCATCCGATGATATCGAAATGAAATTGTATCTCTTAGAACAGGTTTCCTCATGCGGATACACTGCAAAATTATTTCATTAGAATTTTCGGGAAATCTGGACGTGAAAATTGTTTTCCAAAAGTACTTGTGTTAGGAGGACATACTTGTGTATCTTTTCGCCACTGAAATTATTGTTAATTGTCTTCGATGGGTAAAAAATCACTCATGATAGTTCTGTCGAACAGATAACTATTGAGTGTGTTCTCCTCATCACCTTGCACTCAGTTTTGCTTAACATGTTACCCGCGTTTCCGCGGCTGTTAACGGTTGGTTTGGTTAGGTTGTTGATAGCAGAATTGGGAAATCGACTAGACTGCTTGAATGAATTATTATTCTTAATAAAAATGAACAATTTAATTGTACGAAAACAATTTTACCTCGTACGGTTAAGTTATTTTTAGAAAAGGTTGCAAAACATAAAAATGTCATTAATTTATTCCGGTACGTGAATGGGCAATTTACCCGTTGGTACACACGTGGCCCAATACGCGAGGAACGTGTTAGGTTTTTCAGGGATCAAGTTTTCAACGATAGTGTCAAAGTAAGTCCACGAGCCAAGAGACTAAAGTATTTTTGGCGAAATGAGGATCAGAGGTCGCCGATCAATGGCAATATTGGTTTCGAGTCATCGCGACCCTCAGGGGGATACAACTATTGTATCTATGGGAATTAGCACTCCCAGGGTGATATGTGAGGTCCCGAGCTAAAGGTTAGATAAGCATTCCTTTTGGTAGAATAAAATTAGTTTTTTGTTTAGTTACGGAAGTTGTCCTGTTTTTCAGCACCTACTACTTTCTTCTTCAACTTTTTTCTTGTTTCATGAACTTCTTTCCTAGCTTACTGTTTCTGTGCACCTTGTGCATAGATTCCACGTTCCCTCAACTCCATACTAAATGGTGCCTTCCTCTTTCCTCTCTTGGAACATCTTTGTCGTGGTTAAGGGAGGCTAAAACTTTATTATATAATAATAATAATAACTACTTTTCTCTTCAAATTTTATCTTGTTTCATAAATGTTTTTCTCGACTTTTTGTTGCGATGCACCTTGTGCATAGATTCCGTTTTCCTTCAACTCCATTTTAAATGGTGCCATCCTCCTTCCATTCTTCGGAACGCCTTTGTCGTGGAAAGGGATGCTTAAGCTGACGTCTAATTTTTAAGTCATTACATCACCGAAATTACTCATATTCCTGATCATTAGCTTCTCGATGAGGTACAGCAGTAGTGGCCAGTCAAAGTGTTGGTATTTTATAATTCGCGCAGTAAGTTGACTAAGGAACAGCCTCAGGATTTTGCGGTATTGTTTCAAAGGCTGAACGGGCTTCAATTGCTGTTTCAGGTAACCAGTTAGATACGTGCCTGGTATTTTCCCTTGTCAGGTCACAATTTGGTTTCAGTAAGCCTAAATACGTACAAAACTTTTAAATATTTACGCTCTTCACCTCCGTGGCTAATTCTTTTTTAAATATTATTGATGATTCAAATTTCATGATATACGCCATTGATCAGTATCTTTCACCCTTTTACGTCCGCATTTTGTTCTCACATCACCGTCATCACAACCACCATCACTAAACTGGCACCGGCATCATGTAGTCACCGACAGCACGACGAAGAAGTGGCTGCCACTCGACAATGAACTTTGAAGAACACGTTAGGGGACAAATTTCTCAAGGATTTAAATGTATTAGCTGTTTATGGAAGTGGATTTCGAAATCCACTTTTGACGGCAAAGGATTAAAGGTATATAATACAAGGCTCGGACAGTTAGTATTTTACGTCACCAAAAACGTTCGTGCTAACAATGGCGACAAGGATTTTTGAGAGGACGTATTTTCTGCCATTTAAGTGTACGAGGTTAGAGTCAAATATCTCTATTTTCAGCATTTTAGACCAAATAATTCACTGATAATACATTATTTCTTATTCGGTATCGTTCACATCGTTCAGACGACTTCAGTAACCAGAGAAAAATTTATTTCACCTATACCTCCATTTTATATCTGCTAAAGCGAGGTCATCGTTCATTATTATCTAATTTCCGTTCTATTAACGATAATTTAATTGGAACTGCCCGTTAAAATCATTATTAGCTTTTTGAGGCCGCAATAATTTGCATGAACTCAACCTTCATTGCATGGACGGTACTTTTTCCAGTTTTTTTGCGGCTTCGAATAAATTTGCATTTCTTCCTCAGTGGTTTTGAGAGGCTGAGAAATTTTAGTGGCGTTCGGACGGCCGAAGTTTCTCGTCAATTTTGTGGACTCGGCAATAATTTAGAGAGGCAGCAGTCGGCTGCCTAGCTGAGCTGTTCCTTTTTGCTTTTTGCCAGTAGTAGCAATTACTTTGGGGTTGCCTAAAGAAATGATATTAGAGGAATGTTCGAATAGCTACCGAGATTTTTGATAGTTGGTTTTCGCATCCCTACTCTGCTGCCGAGTAAAAAGCACAAGCTTTTTTGTGAATGTAGCGATGAATGGATTCTCTGAAAACCAACGGAATTCCATGTAAGAAAACACAATTTTTTCAAGGAATTGCGAGAAACGAATTCACAAAAGCACGAACGGAATTCCAATTTAAAAATCATTAACTATATTAGAACTTTAGCGAAAAACGAATACTTCAAAACACGAGCGTAAAACACATGTTGGCGATCCAAATGACTTGAATTTATTTTTATTTTCTCTTCTATCACGCTGTTCCATCACGGGCAAGTTACCGCCAGAATTCGAAACATTTTTGAACCTTTGAGCCTCTCGGATTATCAACTTCCTTCTGCCTATCCTAGGCCAAAAATGAAGCATATTCAGGTGTTGCCGACAGTCCGTTGTTGCCATGCTGCTGCATTGGTTGCTTGTGAGCATCAAATTTAATCTTATTTCATTGAAGCATTAATTAGTATTGGTGATTATGCAGGGAATTTCCTGCCTCCAGCGAATTCAAGCCGAGCTTCTTCTGGATTTTGCAATCTGCAGGCTTCGTGAAATAATGTTCGTTCCTAGTCGGTAATTTTAAGTAATTAACATACTACTGTTTGCTGAATGAATATAATGATAATCTTCGGTTGGAAATTTTACTTCTCACTAGAATATGAAGACTATAAATATCAGCTAAAACATGACGTAACAGCGTATGTTTATTCCAGATTATAAATAACTAAAAATGGTTCGATTTATCCCCTGCCCAACAGTTGGTAAATTTGTCTTCTAACAATTAGTGCGTTATACCTGTTCGTTGTGGATCAGTAACAGTACCTGTACGTATCTATCGCCTCTAAGGGTACTATTAAGTAGCACGGAAAAATGGACTATTTTAGACTATTTTTTATTAATTTACATAAGTGACCTTCGATGTTCAAATAAGTCAAAGTACGAATTTTGAACAGCCATGCATCTTTGCCTTCTATCAAGAAGACCATTTATGCCAGTCGATAAATATCTTGTGACTCGTAGAAGATAGGAAATCTATGAAAGCGGATTCGACCTCTTTTATGGTGTTAAATGTTTTATTGCTCAAACACTATCCAGTTGATAGAAATAATTGTAATCCGGGGAGAAAGATCAGGAGAATAAGGAGGTAAAGTTTCATATCCCGAGTCTGTGAGGTTCTGTTGAGTCATTCTTTATCAGGCGCAGACTAATACCTCGCCGGTTCACCAGTGCAGGCCACATTTTCTGTGAGTATGCATTTTGTCTAGTAGAAATTAATAAACCTCAGGCGTGATGCTCTGATTAGCATTCAGACAACCGTAATGGACAACGCCAGTGGCACACCACCAGGCAGTCACCATGATTTTCTGTGGATGAACTTTCGGTTTTGGAAAGTGTTTTGGTGCCTCATCACGATTACGCCATGTAGTTTCCGAATTTCGTAAACAGTCCACTTTTCGTCACACGATCGAGAAATAAAACGCTATTGTTTCGCAAGAAAAGCATGGAACACAATATAAAATGTCGTGCTCGTTGATGTTTATTGGTGTTCATGTGAGACTCATTTGTCGAACTTCTAGACCTTGCCGATGTGTGTTGGATGGTACGGCAGTTGAAATGCTCACTGTGAAATTTCTTTGGCACTTTGTCGTGGGTTTTGCTCGACAATCGCTCTCAAATCTTCATTATGAAGAATGGGTGGCCGACCCCTACGGTCTTCATCCACGAGGCTCTCCACCATGAAATTCTTGAAACCATCTTCGTTCTGTTCTTTCAGTTGCTGTACCTTCTTCTCGTGCCTTATTGAAGTTTGCGGTGGTTTGAGCTGCATTGTTACCGAGTTTGAACTCGGGCAATAAAAGTAATCGCCAGTCTTCTTTTGTCATGTTCAAAATGATGGGCTTCGTTTCTTCTGAAATGAGTTGTGAATGAAATAAGTACAAAAATATTGTAGTGCACCTGTACATAATTTATTATGTTCACTGTTTACCTAAATTACCATGAAAATCCAATAGAAAATAAATTTTAAAGCATGGCGCCTGAAAAGGCCATCATTTTCCGAACACCCTGATAGTAACTGTACCTGTGTCTCTCCTTCCCGTGTACGTGTACCAGTAATTACCGAGCGTACTCTTTTCTCGTAAGCTCTAAAAACAAACATCGGCATCTAAGGATGCTCTATTTCCAATCAAGTCTGATGCATATCACCTTGTAGATTGGTTTTTCAAATGCCTTATAACTAGCGCCAGGACGCCATGACGGTTTCTCCCGGTCAAGACCGAAACCCATTTCCGACACCTGGGTAGAGTTGGGTATTGTGCTTCGAGTTTTTCCCCTATACCCAACGGAGAAAATCGCCACACAGCACCGGGATTCAAACCCTCGACACCTTCACGGAAGGGCGGGTTCTTTAACCACTAGGCCACGACGTGTTTTGAGCAGGTACACCGTGATACAGGTAGGCAGGCCAATCTACCGCTGAAGTTCACTAACATCTTTGTCTGCATCGCCAATTCTAATACTGGACAATACTGAAAACATTTATGAATTAAAATTTCATATTCACACTACCGTCATTCGTGAATTAATCTTTTTCGCCAATGTGGGTATCTCTAACAGGCTATAGGATTGGCAAACCCTTCGTTCGTAAATGATGCATTCTACTTTTAAAAAGGTTTTCTTTTACGTACGAGAGTAAGATTAATATTATTATTTGCAACCTAACTGTGGCTTTTGCTGTTCACTAGACCTTTTTAAACTGAAATAGATTCCACATTGTATACGCTGGAGGTTTTGTTCTTCCTAACTCTTAGAACATTTCTGTGTTTTTTCTCCAGAGGAAATTCACTTTATTCTCAATTGCAGAATTCTCTGCAACCGTTTACCTTTCGCTCCGCTTGTGTTAATCTATTTATTCTCATATCCCTACCTTCCACGAAATTTATTTTTCACTAAAACTGCGCATTCGCTCAGTCTATCATAATCACTGCATCATCAAGCGTTGAATTAGAAAACTTTTCATTATTTTTCTGTTGAATTTCTCATGAATAATATCTATTTCTGCCATCGACACCTCTTTTTCAGAACTCATGAACCTGTTCGCGTGTTTTTCCTTTTTTCTTTAGAGTTTGTGCGTGAATGACTAATTCCCTCCGAGTTGCTGTCACCTCGCATCTCATCGATTCCATAATTGCGAAGCAACTCCCTTTCTTTGTCATTAAAATTCAGTTTGGACGCTGTCATTTACATCCGTGATTGACCCTGCGTTTTTCTTGTTCTTCCTGATCAATCAGTTTGAGATCTACAAGAATAGCGACGAGATTTCCATTCATGCAAAGACGAAATTTTAAAAGCAGTTCCATGCAGAGCAGCGTTCACAGATTCCCGCCGAATCGGAGCCAATACACAAAACGGTCATTGGTTGATATATATCCAGGTCAGAGGGATCAAATGTTTCTTCTTGGTAAGAAAAATAGCGATGACTTTTGAATTTGCATTGCAGGAAGCTGACTTGTATGCATGCTACTTACACGGTACTCTTGCTACGTGCGAATGCTTGCATAAGTGCTTCCTTTCGTCGTTTGAGAGTGCAGATCTCATTATAAGTTCGGTAAAAAGGTAAGGTAAAATTTTGTACGACTTTAATCTTTGCCGATGAACTGCATTAGAAATGGGATTTTCTTTTTTCGAATGAACTAACTCTTCTTCTTATTTAAGAGTATGTTGAAGGGGAATTTCTAAAAGCATGTCTGTGGGATAAATAGAATTTCTTAACTTCGCTCAACAAAGTAGTTTCATTGAAGGTGTAGACACGTTTTCGTCAGAGTACCTTGACGAGCCAGCACCCCTCAGTGCTAACTCTAAAGCTGCGTGCCATAAAATCATTTTAACTTTTTGCTTTGGTGAGGTGCAAGCCACGGTAGAGGAAACAAGGTAGTTATTACAATGGAGGAAAATACACCTGACGTCAGCATTGCCAGAAGGTCGACGAAAAAATGACAGGTTTGGCCGGGCCTTGTTTTTTTACCGTGGGGCAAGCCTTTTATACTTTACTTCTCTTTCTTTATCACTGTGGAGGTCGGTGTTTTGTGCAACCGACCTCCAAAATTATTTTCGTCGTCCATTAGCATTTCACCTTACAGCCTCATCGAAATGCTTGCGCCTCCTTTTGCCAGCGTAGAGGCTCATGCCAGCTAAGACTCATGCCTTGGGTCCTAGGGTTGCCTTTTGGATGTGACTTTAATAATGCCATTCGAATGTGAATTTCACTGGTTCTGTTACATCCACTTGAAAAAACAGAAACGTACGGAGGTAACCTATGAGCATTATAATCGTAATAATTGCTACAAAAATCTTAGAATCGTTGCGTTACAGCAGGAAATACGAACTTTTCTGCCATTGTCTTCTAAGGCACCAAACAAAGGCAGTCCCGCGATGGCTCTGATGATCCCACTTCTGTAGCAGTCACGGTAGAGGAAACAAGGTAGGGTCATTTCTATGGGTGAAAATACACCTCCTCTTGTTCGGCTAGCCAATAGAAAGGCTTTGTTTCAAACAAACTTTATGACGTCACCAAAACCCCGTGTCGTTTGGCCAATAGTGGAGCCAGATTTGGGGGTAGTAGTGCTACCAGATGCAATATGAGCGCTGCTATTGGTTCGTTGCCGTGACGTCAGCAAAACCACACCGCCAAAGATAAAAAGACTGGTTTGAACCTACCTTGTTTCCTCTTCCGTGGTAGCAGTTGGTGCAGCTGTAGTCGCTGCCGAGGCTTCAGCTCAATCTGATTGTGGTGCTGCTTGCTTACTTAATTTTCCTGTTGCTGTTATTCGAAAAAACGTAATTTTGATGGTTGTTTCACCGCGTTTTCTTGATGTCCTTGGCACACTTTTTTCACGTATTGAATGTAATATGTGTATGTGTATATTTTATATATATTGTCATACATCGTATATATACATATATGCTTCACTTCTGTATGTTTCGCCTACGTATCACGTATTTCTCATGTTTGGTTTGCACTGAAGCTCTGTAATATCATGTTTCAAAATATCAGAGAGCTTTAGAACATCAGTTCATAGATTGTGTTACCAAAGCACGGTGTGAAAGTTATTGATGGAAGGGTACTCGAGCAAACCTCCAACTTCAACCAACGAAACTAATAAATCAAAGCAAAGTGAAATAATTTTTATCACTATTCTTTGTACTAACCTTTCACCCCCTGAGAGGACAATAGTTTTTTTTCCGAAAATAGCCTTAATACATCCTAGTTGAATTTTTCCTAAACCTTTTCTTGGAAGCTTATTTACTTCCTCACTTTGATGTCGGTGATAACCTGATGCCAGGGCCGGTCAAATGACGGTGGCTGTGATTACGGTAATATGGTACAAAAATGGTCAAGTTAATGGGTTAGGATGGTAATTTTCTGAATTGTGTTAGCGCCTTGCACCATAGTCACGAATGGTACACAGGTACGCCTTTTACATTTTACAAATAATTCTTTCAGAAAGAAAATTTCCTGAAGAGTTTTATACAGTGATACCAAATTTTAAGAAGATTCCGTCGCAACACTTTTAGTTATACAGTTTCCGAATTGTTTTCGAGCAGAAAGTTTTACGATCAGGATCTTGTTCCCGCTCACATGTGATCAGAAATTAATTTGAATGACTTCCTCCAAAGTTTCTGGGAATTGGCTCAGAGTCGTGGCCAGAATAATTGTCATCGCTTGAAGCAGCACTTTTTGAGTGCAGGAACGTAAGTGTTCCATTCGGCTAGTTTCATCACATGTTCGCCTCGAAGCGATACAACTATTGTATCTATGGGAATTAGCGCTCCCGGGGGAAAAATGTGTGAGGACCCGAGCTGAGAGTTAAGTAGGCCTTCTTTTTGTTGGATCGAAATGTTTTTCGTTATGTTAAGGGCCATCTTTTTTCGGTTCACTGCTGTCCTGTTCTTCATCACCTACTACTTTCTTCTTCGACTTTTGTCTTGTTTCATAATCTTCTTTCTTAACTAATTGTTTTTATGCCCTTTCTGCATAGATTCCGCGTTCTCTTAACTCCATACTAAATGGTGCCTTACTCCTTCCGCTCTTTGGAACGCCTGTGCTGCGGTTAGAGAAGCTTAAGCCATCATTTAACCTAATCACGCGATCATTACCCATTGAGCTTTTTATTGAGCCTTCACTTCTTCGGCACATCAGTATTTGGACGCTCCTGTTGTCGTGTTCCTTTTACAGCTTCATTTATTTTTTATCCTGTAACTCCATGATTCGTGTCTCAGAATTTTGTGACTTCATTTAACCCTTTAACGTAAGTATTTTTGTACTCATATTGCCGCTTTCACAATCACCGTCATTAGACTGGCTCTGCCATCAGGTTGTCTCCGATACCAAAATGAGAATGGAACTACCACTCGGCAGTGAACTTCAAAGAGCAAATTAGGGAATAAATTTAGCTTTAAATTCAATATACATAGGCCACTTTCGAAAGAGGACCGTACAGTCCTCTGGGGCATTAACTCCAAAAAAAGTGTTATTCAATATCCCACAGGGACTTCGTTCCTTTCAGAGCACTGCCAGCGCGAGTCCTTCTCAGAATAACATATCAGCATTCCAGTAGAGCGTCTAGCGACTACAAGGACTCTGATATGTTCATTACGAGGGTCCGTTAAGAGTTCAGAATCAAAAGCTTCATGGTTCTTGATTTATAGTTTTTCTTTGAGGAGACGATGAAATTGATGAGATCTCGTTTGCACCTCGTCAGTTGAAGCATTAATGTACAATACGTCCATATTATTCGCCTCTCTTCAATGCTGCTCTACTTTATGTTCTGCCACTTTATGTAGTTCTTACAAAGCATATTCCTATCATTTGTATCTCCCTAACTCTGCATGTCCATGCCAAGTAAATATTTAATTTAATTTAAATTTAATTTAATTAGCCAAGTTGTTTTTTCTATCAAAAACACGAGTGTTCTAGTTCAATAAGATATCAATGAGACCAATTGATTTTTCTTATTGTTTTGAAAATACTTACATGATGAATAGCTGTGTATGTACTGATAATTTTCTACGAAGGCAAAGATGTGTGCACAACATTCCTACCGAGTATTTCCCAGCTGTTCACCCCTCGATGCTGCACAACCTCTTTTGTCGCGCCACTCGCCAATTTGCATTAATAACCTAGTCAATTTTCATTACAATATCACTCAGCTAGTTTCCGCTCCATCAAAACAAATGCCAGTTTTCCATTCTTCATCACCTCTCTTTAGCAGCTCTCCGGCCGCTCGCTCGCGTTCTTCCCTCCCTCGCTCGCGTCGCGTTAAATCAAAATGTAAATGAGATTCTCGTAATTTCTACTCAGCTTTTTAGGACCGACGGCCGTCGTTGTGAGAGGCATTCCAAAGTGCCGATGGGAGTTATAGTTTTGCAAAAGTGTCATTTAATTCTCATGTCTCGTGGCAGGAACCCAAATTTTTAAACTTTATGCGCACCGGAAGCATAAATTGTTAGTTTCCGAGACTTGAAGCCTTGAATGAGGTTTTTATTCATCGTTACAGGAGTATGCCCATAACATGCAGCTCGTCTTAGAGCTGAACGACATTAGTTTATGCGACATTCGACATGTCCGAAGAGAAATTCCACAGTTTTTTCAGCAAAACTAATTTTGATTCTTTAATGAAGGGCTGGAAATAAATGCGACTAATTTTCTTTGCTCGTAAGTTGAGGTTCGCTTATGAATGAATTAATGATTTATTGTCTGAGGGGAAATGTGAAAAAAAATATTTAGGAATGACATGGTTGGGTAGGCCTCCCTTTTGTTAAAACTGAATAGGCCATTTTGTTATAAAAAAGAATTTCGGTTCACTGCTCTCCTGTTTTCAGCACCTACTATTTTCTTCTTCGACTGACCTCGTGTTTCATAAATTCTTTCTCACTCTATGAACCATGTGCGTAGATTTCGCGTTTCCTTAACTCCAAACTCAATGGTGCCGTCCTCCTTCCTTTCTTATGTGTGAGGGCCCGAGCTGAGAGTTAGGTAGGCCTTCTTTTTGTTGAAATAAAATGTTTTTTGTTATGTTCTATTAAGGACCACCTTTTTTCGGTTCACTGCTGTCCTGTTTTTAAGCACCTACTGCTTTCTTCTTCGACTTTGATCTTGTTTCATGAACTTCTTTCTCAACTTACTGTTTCTGTACCCCTTCTGCATAAATTCTGCATTCCCTCATCTCCATACTAAATGGTGCCTTCCTCCTTCCTCTCTTCGATATGCTCTTTTTTGTAGCGGTTAGGAAGGCTTGAACTAACATTTAATCTAATCTTATCCCCAGTCTGGAGGGCAAAATTAACCTCCCCTTTCAAAAGCACCCTCAACCTCATCCCCTTCCACTTAGAATCCCCAACCTCATCTTCTTCCACCTCACGCCTCGAGCCTTATTCTCTTCCACTATAAAATCTCAACCATATTTCCTTATATTCAAACCCGCAACCTAATCCCCTTCCTCCTGAAGCCCTCAACCTTACCGAATTGTCCCTGAAAACCCAAAGCTTTTTCCTTTCTACCTGCAACCCTAACCTTATCCCCTGCCATCTAAAACCCTAATCTTATCTCCTGCCATCTAAAACCCTAATCTTATCCCCTGCCATCTAAAACCCTAATCTTATCCCCTGCCATCTAAAACCCCAGTTGAATGCCGTTCTTTCTAAGCCCCTAACCTCATCCCGTTCTTCCTAAGCCCCTAACCTCATCCCGTTCTTCCTAAGCATCTAACCTCATCCCGTTCTTCCTAAGCCCCTAACCTCATCCCGTTCTTCCTAAGCATCTAACCTCATCCCGTTCTTCCTAAGCCCCTAACCTCATCCCGTTCTTCCTAAGCCCCTAACCTCATCCCGTTCTTCCTAAACCCCTAACCTCATCCCGTTCCACCTAAACCCCTAACCTCATCCCGTTCTTCCTAAGCCCCTAACCTCATCCCGTTCTTCCTAAGCCCCTAACCTCATCCCGTTCTTCCTAAACCCCTAACCTCATCCCGTTCCACCTAAACCCCTAACCTCATCCCCCTAACCTCATCCCCCTCCTAACCTCATCCCCCTCCTAACCTCATCCCCCCCCTAACCTCATCCCCCCCCTAACCTCATCCCCCCCTCTAACCCCATCCCCCTTAACCCCATCCCCCCAACTCCACCCCTCCCTAACCTCATCCCCCCCTAACCTCATCCCCCCCCTAACCTCATCCCCTCCCTAACCTCATCCCCTCCCTAACCTCATCCCCTCCCTAACCTCATCCCCCCCCCTAACCTCATCCCCCCTAACCTCATCCCCCAAACCTCATACCCCCCACCGGGGTGCGGCGTCCCGGCATCTACTCAATCATTTATTTTTCCGACGTTGTCCGTGTGACGCATAAAATTCCCCGGCGATTTCTTCTCTTTGCTGAAAAAATTCTTCTATAAATCAACTCAAAATTAAAACTCACAGCGAGGATTCTTTTTTTACCCAAGTTGGTTTTTATATCACAAACACTGGAGGGTTCATGGTCAATAAGAATTTATAATCTAAATGAGCCTGAACAATTTTTCTTCTTGTTTTGAAAATACTTTAACGATGAATTGTCGAGAATTTGTCCGCGACACAATCTTTCAAGGTGACTTATAGTCAGGTTCAAATCAAAATTTTATTTTATCTTAACGTATAAGGAATAAAGGTTCTCGATACGAGCAACAAAGAACTACAACGCGAACACACGAACGACTAAAACATCAACGAATAAATTTATCTTGACGAACTAGAAAGATTACGCATAATTAGGAATATACATGAAGGTTAAGGAGCAGCATAAGCGACTGCTTCAAATAAATTGACGAACGGTCGCCAGGTTCGAGGAAAGGCAACAACAGACGTCGCCAGGCTCCAGGTAAGGCAACAACAGACGTCGCCAGGCTCCAGGTAAGGCAACAACAGACGTCGCCAGGCTCCAGGTAAGGCAACAACAGACGTCGCCAGGCTCCAGGTAAGGCAACAACAGACGTCGCCAGGCTCCAGGTAAGGCAACAACAGACGTCGCCAGGCTCCAGGTAAGGCAAGAACGGACGTCGCCAGGCTCCAGGTAAGGCAAGAACGGACGTCGCCAGGCTCCAGGTAAGGCAAGAACGGACGTCGCCAGGCTCCAGGTAAGGCAAGAACGGACGTCGCCAGGCTCCAGGTAAGGCAAGAACAGACGTCGCCAGGCTACTGTTCGTGTTAAAAAGAGCGACGTTGAACGATCAAAATGGAAACCAGCTAATAGTTAATATACAAATAAGTATGCGACAAGGTGGCAATGAGGCAATTGTTTCACAGTATTAATAAGTTGACTACAGAGAAATTCATCATTCACCTTCAATAAAAAGACGCCGTTAGACATTGCTTGGAAGAACCGCAGTTACAGACAAGGAAGACAAGAAGGCGCGCGCTGGCTCGGCTAATACTGTAGAGGGGACAAAATATTAAACATGAGCATAATTCTTCACAACGACTGGTGTTAAGTTTTTTCAAGTGGGTATCACAGCAGTAATAAAGCGGCAAAATAGCAAAAAATAGCGCACCTGAACTTATTAGGTCGTCCAGTGTGCTTCTCACTTTAAGGCGCGAAGTTAATTAAGAGAGGCACCGGAAGAACCGGTAAGTGCAAGAAAAGTAAGTGAAAAGGAAGGCTACGTGGGGAGGAATTCAACCCACTAGTAGAAGGCCCCTTTTCCAGGTTAAGTTAGAAGCATGCAATTTTTTTAAGGTTAATTCAAGGTTAATTTAAAGGTTTCAAAGAAAATGGAAAGACCAGCTCAAAGTTTAGTAGAGACTGGTTTAAGAATTCATTAAGCACACACATTCAACCATTCATTCATGAAAATTTAAGATAAGCATAAGGAGAAGAACTTAGGTGAGCTAAGCGCCGAAAAATTGAGCCAGCACGGTTTGTCTCCACGCAAAGACGTCCAGCTCCGCCTCCGTCAAGGGTAGCGTTGACCGGAAACAGCGGCTTACGACCGGTAGCAGAGCGCAATAAAGGACTGCACGGTAGCAAGTCTAAGGCAATTCTGACCTCTCAGCTCCACCGCTCTCGGACTAGCTTGCGAATAGGTCACTATAGGTTGCTACTTTATGTGATTAGCAGACGTGCACCAATTTTGTGAGGAAATCCTCACACACTCCCGCGGGCGACAAACTCCTCCCGTAACCGCTCACGACACCGTTGAGCGGCGGCTCTGAGTGGTCTTTTATTTTTAAATTCAATTGTCTGTGACAAGTTTGCATTATCTGAAGATTCAGCGGTTAAATTTTCATTGGTTTGCGGGGTTTTAACAGAGTCTGCAAATATTTCTAAGGGATACAACAATGATACAGCGTAATCACCCAATGATCTGTCCGGTTTCCTAAGCTGCACAGAACGAATTCTTCCGTCTGCACCAGGATATAAGCGCACAACCCTGCCTAAAGACCAGAAGGGCCTAGCTTTCACAGGGGAGGCAATTAGCACAACTTCATTTAACCTAATCCTATCTTCCCAGTTAGGCTGGTAAAGAGGCAAATGTCTCTCTCTGAGGGAAAGAAGGTAATCGGAGAAGAAGGCTTCTTTAAATTTATCTAGGGCATCTTGCCTAAGCTCAAGATTTTTCAATAAAGCAGCACGAGAAGGGTTCAGCAATTCATTGCCCGCGCTAGCCATGAAAGTTAAGTTACTAGAAGTAGGAAACTTTATGAAGGAATTTGGCGTTATAACTTCATGATCAAGATCTTGACAGTCCCTGTAAGTAAGTGGCCTATTGTTCACAGCCTCTTGGACGTCAGACAAGAGGGTAAGGAGTGCAAAGTATTCCATATTTGCCCTACCGATTACTTTGAATAAACAACGTTTGACAACTCCTACCATACGCTCCCAGGTGGCCCCAAACCATGCGCTATACAAAGGTATCTTCACATGTTTTACGTTATTTCTTACCAAGTGTTCACTGAACACGCTGTCCGTGGAAGAACGGGTCAAAAATTCGGCACCCTGAGTAAACGAAGGAGCGTTGTCGCTGTAAATTACACTAGGAATACCGTACCTATTTGAAAATCTAACGAAAGCTGCGAGGAAAGCATCCGTGCTCATGTCCTGCAGCAGTTCTAAATGCACTATGCGCACACTTAGGCAGGTAAAAAGCAAGATGTACATTTTAATCAATTTCTCCCCCAACTTTACATGAAACGCACCCGTGAAATCTATTCCAACAGTTTGGAATGGCCTAACAAAGTTCACACGATCTCTGGGGAGGTCAGTAGGCTTTGGGTACTTGAACGCATGGGCGTTAATTTTTTTGCATGTGACGCATTGGTTTAACAGTTGTTTTATCAAGGGTCGCGGTTTTGGCAACCAGAATCCCAAATTACGCAAGGAATTCAGAGTAGACCCCAAACCCATATGACAACATTTTGCATGGCAGTTTAAGATTATCAACCGAGTGAAATAGCTGTCTCTGGAAAGCAAAACTGGGTTAGCAACCTCGAAAGCAATGTGCTTACACTTGCTTAATCTACCACGTGATCGCATGATTCCCTTATCATCGAGAAACAAATTTAGGTTTCTTACCAGTGGCGGTACTTCTGAAGTTTTACTCCCGCCTGAAAGGAAATCAAATTCATTAGGAAAAAACTTTCGTTGTTCAAACCGAGCCCAGTACACCTTTGCAGCGTTTGCGCATTGTAAAGCAGTAAACCTCTTTCGTTGCAAATAATAGAACACAGAAAAAATTCTAGCAGTAACCCCGATTAGTTTATCAAGGCTTGAGTATTTATCACCCTGAAAAATAGGAAGAGGCTCAGGTACCTCATCGTTTACCGTTAGGCACGTAATTAAGGCGCGGTTAGGTTGTGAAATGCAACCCAATGATTCAATAGGCCATTGCACGGGTGACCGCAAGAAATGGGGACCATGCGTCCACAATTCAAATTTGCTTTGTAGCTCTTTAACAGTTATACCTCGAGTAACCAGGTCAGCAGGGTTCTGGTGAGTAGGCACGAATTTAAATGAACAAGTCAAGTCAAAATCTGATTTCAGCTGCTCAACAAATTGAAGGACATCTTTAACGCGATTGTCTGCGAAAATGTTTCCCGATTTTACCCTTTTATTTAGAACCCAAGACAAGGCTATTTGGGAATCCGTAGCAATAGTTAGTTCTACAATTTTTACTCTGTCCAACGATTTAAGGAGGTTAAAAGAACATTTTAAAGCCAAGTAAATAGCTAGTAACTCAAGTGTTGGCAAGCTTTTTGATTTTAGAGGAGCGACTTTGGATTTGCTAAAAAGTAAGGAAGGGAGGTTGGACTCTTCAGACATCGCATAAACAGAAAAACCGTAGTTCGTCTTTGAAGCATCGGTAAAAATAATAAGGGAAACTTTACTTCCAGAAGAAAATACTTTACGCTCAAACTTCAACTCTCCTAACTTATTTAATTCTCCCTGTAATGAGTGCCAGGTTCTTCGCAATTTTTCAGGTAACGCATCATCCCAGTCTAATTTTTTCTGCCAAATCTCTCTGAGAAGTACCTTTCCCTTCACCAACACCGGTGTTGCAAGTCCCAGCGGATCAAAACAACGCGCCAGCTTTGATAAAACCAACCTTTTTGTTGCCACCAATTCTCCTGCCTCTGCTGGAACATGTAAACTCATCTGATCAGAATTTCTGTCATACCGGTACCCCAAAATTTTCTCGAAAGACTCATCGTGAGCCACTCCTACCTCTTCACTACGAAAAACTTCTTGCAATGCCTTACTGTTGCTGGACCAGGACCGCAAATCGAAGCCTGCGTCTGCCATACGCGACCTCGCGTTCCTGAAAACATCAGTTAATTCGTTTACATTATTGCCGGTCAGATAAACATTGTCCACATACATCATGTTTTTTAGGAAATAGCTGCAAACATCAGCGGGATACTTAGAAACGTGCTTTTGTATCACGTAGTTGAGTATAAACGGACTTGCAATAAAACCGAATACGATAGATGTGTATCGGTAAACTACCAAAGCATCGTCCTTCATCCACAAAATACAAAACCTATTGCGATCACACTCATCCGACAGCTTTATTTGCAGGAACGCCTTTCTAATATCTCCCATGACCAAGAAATCGTCATGTCTCAAACCAAGCAAAATATTGAACAAATTGCCCATTAAATCCACGCCAGGATAGGCCGCCTCATTCAAAGACGGATGCTTACCCACTTTAATGCTGCAGTTCAGCACAGGCCTAATTTTCGTGGTACACGTAGGATCTGATCTAACCACCTCTCTGTGAGGCAAATAAATCCTACGTTGAGGAGAGCGCAAAGGAACCTCTTCCAGGATTCCTTCCTCTAGCTGCTGCTTGAAGACAGAATCATACGCATCGTACATGCCCTTCTTGTTGAGCCGGTCTACAACTTTACCCAAAACAGCACGGGCCACAGGAAAATTGTCATTCACGTCTTTCAAGTTGTCATTCCATACTAGCTTAACGTGGTATTTCCCATCTTCAAATTTTATGCCAGAATCAAATTCTTTAATTTTCTCTTGGTCAGAACCACAAAATTCAGTCTCTGATATACCAATAGACTCTAATTTGAAGATGTTGTCTAAGTTAGCTTCGACTTCAGGCTCAGAAAGCACACCACAGACTGGATCTAGGTTAGCAGCTCTGGGTTCCAACACAAAATTTACAGTTGACTCAAAATTATACTTGGCATCGCGTAAATTGTTATACATTTCGGTAGCCTGCTTACGATCAAGAAAATGCTCTACATTCCCAAAAGGAATCAACATACCACACCATGAAAAGGCTGAGCCTCTCAAGCACTGGATCATTTTGAAATCGGTTAGGTACTGCATCAAATCTACACCCAAAATTCCTTCTAACACAACCTCATCGCTATGATTCTGGAAGGATGAATCTGCTATCTTGCCACACTTAGCAACGTTTGTAATAGCTTTCTGCAAGCAATTTACAGAAAAAGACATCTGGAAATTTTGATCAATTAGTACCGGTGCCAGAACTGGCTTTGTACCGTCCATCAGATTCACGTTCAAACTCAGCTCAGCAAATTCTCTCACACCCTTCTCCAAAAAAGAATTCACCGAAAACTTGGAGAGCCTTAGATCACCCGTAAACCCAATGCGTTCCAACATCCTTGCAGAGACATATGAACGTTGTGAGCCGCTGTCTAGCAAAAATCTTACCTCAGCCACTGCAGCACCACGACTAACCGGCAACGTAATGGTGGGTAATATGTAGCCAGAGCGAATATCCGATACAGAGTTGAGGCAGGTATTGGTGTTCACACTAGGACAAGCAACTCTAGCATCGGTGCACATAGCAGCCACATGAGATTTCTGTCGACAGAATTTACATTCATAATCTAACCTGGCCGAGCAATTGCTGGCAGTATGTTTAGCGCTGGTACAGTTACAACAGAGGTTTAACTCCAAACAACGTTCTCTTCTGCTGGCATAATTAGGGTAAACGGAACAATTCGTCATGCTATGTCCCTGACTCAAGCAAAATTTGCAAACTCTACGTTCAGGAGCGGTTATAGTTGAATTAGCAAACACAGGAGACTCAAAACGCTTTACCGAACTAGGCTTAGAAATGGAAGGCTTAGCTGTATTTTTAGAGGCTTCGGCGTTCACACGGAGATTCAAAGTCGCAATGACTTCAACATAGTTCTCGAAAATTTCAGAAAGGGACGGATAATTGCTGTTTACTCTACGGGCCAACTCTTGTTTAAATATCATAGGCAGCTTAGAAAAGACGATGTGCCCGAACATCTTACAACTAGTTTTCTCGCCTAAAATATCGTACTCATAAATCTTAAGGTCAGCTATCAAGCTTCTCACTTCACTCAGGTACATTCTAGTTTCAACAAACTCTTTGTCATAATCACATTTTAGGTTGACGAGCTTCATGCAAAATTTGTACACCAATTCCTCCTTATTAAGAAATTCATGCTCTAACAAGTTCAAAGCCACACTATAATTCTCATCATTTACCAGTAAATGTTCCACCAACTTAGCAGCATACCCAGCGAGGTAACTCTTCAAGTAAGTGAATTTTGCAGACCAAGAGAGCTCAGCTCTCCTACCCACAGCATTATTAAATGAGACCATGAAGCTATGGTATTTCAAGCAATCTTGAGAATCCCCCCTGAAAGTTTCCAACTTTATCGGAGGAAGCTTTACATCTTTCACGGCGTTTATTTTATCATTAGCGGAAGCACTAGGCCCACCGTTCTGCGAGAAATCCACCAAAGCCATCTCTACTTCGAGAGTATAAGCTAACTGAGCGTCTACTTCTGCATTAATAGACTCTGCCGAATGTTTGAGTTCTATCATTTGAGCCGTCAGTGCCTCGTCACATTCACCCACCTGAAGCAAATTTCTCCGAATGAGGTCACAATGTACATTAAGCTCAGAAGTAGCGCCTCTCTCACTTGCCTCGGAAGCCTTCTTGATAGCAAGAGTGATCTTACGTTTAAAGATCCCTCTCTTCTGAGCGATAGAAGCATCCATCCTTGGCAAGCTCGGATTCCGTAACTCAGAAACCTGCGGAAAGACTTAGGATTGCGCACGGGAAAGCAAGCGAAGAATCCGGAGATAACAGGAAGAAAATTCGTAAATCAGTGAACAAATTTTGAAAGATAAATTAGGGCGAACAACCTGCAACGTAAAAGAAAAACTAATAAGTTCAGTATTAAATTGTGTCGAGAATTTGTCCGCGACACAATCTTTCAAGGTGACTTATAGTCAGGTTCAAATCAAAATTTTATTTTATCTTAACGTATAAGGAATAAAGGTTCTCGATACGAGCAACAAAGAACTACAACGCGAACACACGAACGACTAAAACATCAACGAATAAATTTATCTTGACGAACTAGAAAGATTACGCATAATTAGGAATATACATGAAGGTTAAGGAGCAGCATAAGCGACTGCTTCAAATAAATTGACGAACGGTCGCCAGGTTCGAGGAAAGGCAACAACAGACGTCGCCAGGCTCCAGGTAAGGCAACAACAGACGTCGCCAGGCTCCAGGTAAGGCAACAACAGACGTCGCCAGGCTCCAGGTAAGGCAACAACAGACGTCGCCAGGCTCCAGGTAAGGCAACAACAGACGTCGCCAGGCTCCAGGTAAGGCAACAACAGACGTCGCCAGGCTCCAGGTAAGGCAAGAACGGACGTCGCCAGGCTCCAGGTAAGGCAAGAACGGACGTCGCCAGGCTCCAGGTAAGGCAAGAACGGACGTCGCCAGGCTCCAGGTAAGGCAAGAACGGACGTCGCCAGGCTCCAGGTAAGGCAAGAACAGACGTCGCCAGGCTACTGTTCGTGTTAAAAAGAGCGACGTTGAACGATCAAAATGGAAACCAGCTAATAGTTAATATACAAATAAGTATGCGACAAGGTGGCAATGAGGCAATTGTTTCACAGTATTAATAAGTTGACTACAGAGAAATTCATCATTCACCTTCAATAAAAAGACGCCGTTAGACATTGCTTGGAAGAACCGCAGTTACAGACAAGGAAGACAAGAAGGCGCGCGCTGGCTCGGCTAATACTGTAGAGGGGACAAAATATTAAACATGAGCATAATTCTTCACAACGACTGGTGTTAAGTTTTTTCAAGTGGGTATCACAGCAGTAATAAAGCGGCAAAATAGCAAAAAATAGCGCACCTGAACTTATTAGGTCGTCCAGTGTGCTTCTCACTTTAAGGCGCGAAGTTAATTAAGAGAGGCACCGGAAGAACCGGTAAGTGCAAGAAAAGTAAGTGAAAAGGAAGGCTACGTGGGGAGGAATTCAACCCACTAGTAGAAGGCCCCTTTTCCAGGTTAAGTTAGAAGCATGCAATTTTTTTAAGGTTAATTCAAGGTTAATTTAAAGGTTTCAAAGAAAATGGAAAGACCAGCTCAAAGTTTAGTAGAGACTGGTTTAAGAATTCATTAAGCACACACATTCAACCATTCATTCATGAAAATTTAAGATAAGCATAAGGAGAAGAACTTAGGTGAGCTAAGCGCCGAAAAATTGAGCCAGCACGGTTTGTCTCCACGCAAAGACGTCCAGCTCCGCCTCCGTCAAGGGTAGCGTTGACCGGAAACAGCGGCTTACGACCGGTAGCAGAGCGCAATAAAGGACTGCACGGTAGCAAGTCTAAGGCAATTCTGACCTCTCAGCTCCACCGCTCTCGGACTAGCTTGCGAATAGGTCACTATAGGTTGCTACTTTATGTGATTAGCAGACGTGCACCAATTTTGTGAGGAAATCCTCACAGAATAGTAGTGTATGTACTGATAATTTTCAGCGAAAGAAAATAATATTCTTTTTTTATACTTCATTCTTGAAGTATGACTAGTTTTAGTTATGAATTTTATTTTACGGATATCTTCGTTCTTGTCCAAGAAAAATAAAAACAGAGGCAGGGTTCTCTTCTAAATAGGTTCGAACTAATCCACATTCAAGCAATGATAACAATGTAATGTATGAATAACTTCGTTCAACGCTGAAATGTATCTAAATGACGTTTATGATGTACTTGAAATATCGCAATTAAATGCATTTATTTTTTTTCAGCAAGCTTCTCCTAAATGGATTCTCTCATTTAAATTTAAGTTTTTAGATCTCAATATTCACCGAAATTTGGTTCTCTTGTTACGCTTTGTGCTTACGATGCTTTTCCAACTCGACCCTTAAAGTGACACCTCGAAAGGACAGTAACGGTAAGAAGAGGACGCTCAGTATGTTGATGTATTTGAGTCCAGACCCGTAAGTTGCACTGCAGTCAAGTTCAGATGTTTTGCGTCGGAGAGTTTCATGACTCACGAAAATTCTGAAGCGACGTCCGCCTCACACTACCCAGTTTAACTTTTTCGCCGAAGCATGCATGTTTTTCACCGCACAAGCAATTTAATTATTTTGGGGGCGAAAAACATGCATGCAGGTGGCGAAAGAGTTTGACTGGGTATTGTTAGTTTGGAAACACCAGTTTACGCGCGATGACGTAGACGGTAGCAACACCTCAGCTTGATGACTATACTTGTGTTGACTACGGCGGCTTCGTTGACGGCTTCGTTGACCAAAAATACGTACACACTGTGCGAGCGATATCAATTTTAAAAAATTATGATGAACAGCAAAAACAACAGGAAAATATTCCAAAACAGTTAGTTCAAAGGCAAAGCGCATATTCAAGGGTTTCTCAGTTTGGGTTTGGATAGCGATTTTATTCATAGCGTCAATGATATAGTGCAATTCATGCAGTCTTTATTCTGCGCTCTGAATCTGACTCTAATTCCTTTTATCGAAGGCCAAGAGTTATTGCACAAATATTGTCTTTCCCGTTGGCGACGCGACTCGCCGAGTTGCAGCATTGTTAGAGTAATTGAAAGTCTTTTATATCACAAACTTAACACGTTAACTGCGGTGGGTTTGACTGCAGTTCAGTATTCCACTCGAATTAGAGTTAATTTTATATAATAGTTTCGAACATTTAGAACACTAAGTAGATCGCGCCTTCATTCAGTTGACATTGAGTAATTATGAAAATCAAGTTTGTGACTGTTGGTCGGTCAGCAGCATGATGAAAGTCCCCTCATGCAGCGACCACCGTTGGGTCACAGTCAAAGTGTTAATCCTAACTGTATTAAGTTACTTCTCTTCCTGAGCACCTTAACTTTTACTCGCCCCTCAGGGGGATACAACTATTGTATCTATGGGAATTAGCGCTCCCAGGGAGAAAATTTGAGGGCCCGAGGGGAGAGTTTTTCATGTTGCAATAATTTTTTTCTTTTGTTATGATTAGGACCACCTTTTTTCGGTTCACTGCTGTCCTGTTTTTCAGCACCTCTGACCTTCTTCTTCAACTTTTATCTAATGTCATCAACTTCTTTCTTCACTTGTTGTTTCTACGCCCCTTCTGCATAGATCCCTCATTCTCTTATCCCCATACTAAAGGGTGACTTCCGCTTCACCTCTTCGATATGCTCTTTTTTGTAGCGGTTAGGGAGGCTTTAACTAATTCATAATCTTAATAACTTTTACCCACGTAGAAGGTATACCGTTCTTAAAAAATAAATTAACATCTCGTCAAATATTCGTCTGGAAAATAGCGTTTTCTTCCCAGAAAATAGGTTTACCATTCGTGAAAAATAGGCGTTCCGCTTTTCAAAAATAGACTTACCGCTTTTCAAAAATAGACTTACCGCTTTTCAAAAATAGACTTACCGCTTTTCAAAAATAGACTTACCGCTTTTCAAAAATAGACTTACCGCTTTTCAAAAATAGACTTACCGCTTTTCAAAAATAGACTTACCGCTTTTCAAAAATAGACTAACCGCTTTTCAAAAATAGACTTACCGCTTTTCAAAAATAGACTTACCACTTTTCAAAAAAACTTGCCGCTTTTCAAAAATAGACTAAACGTCTGTGGAAAATAATTATCGTTCATAAAAAATAGACTTGGCGTCCCTCGGTAAAATATAGAAGACCTAACAACGGTGACCAATGCGAGGCACTGGTCACTGGACTAGCGACCCCGCGTATGGAGCATCCTGCAGCTGAGCCCTCCCGAATTTGTGACGTTCCTGCTCTGTGCAGGGACGCAGTCTTTAGTCCCTAGGAGCTCCGATGAATAGCAATGAGTTGTTCCTGGTGCCGTTATCCCGTGGTCGAAGCATGGCAAAATCGATGTAATCTCGCGACTGCAGCCTTTTGGAACTGGGCTAGCTTCATTCAGCATGATCAGCCTATTCATGCCTGGAGTTGCTGGTGCTTGTCTTGAGGGCTCCCGAGTCCTTGATTACATCGAGTGGCGACTTGAGAGTGGCCTTCGCCTCGGTGCACCTGGGATTTGCAAGGAGGAAACGGTGGTACCTAGCGTCATAACTGCGTGTTGTGATCTGTAATGTTGTGATCTGTATCTCACTACACTGATATCTGAACGGAAGTATAAACAATTATGGTTATAAAGTTAGTATGGAGTTAGGATAATTTTAAAACTGGTTGAAAAGAAGCTGGCTGATTCTGCAATCATGAGCCAGTGGAAACTGGAGATTTGAAAGTCATTCGTTTTTGCAGAGCTAATGATAATCTGGTCATAGAGGTATCCTACTGACAGAAAAAATCTTCAAGAGACTTGAGTTTTCAACGTTGAAACAAACATCCCGAAATTCTGGTAAAATATTTCCTTGTTCTTCAGGGCAAATTTGAATTTAGCACAAAATTAAAAAGCTACTTCAACTTTCTAATCGTTAGGTAAAACAAAACCTCCAAACACAAATTTAATGCAAAATAACTCCGGAAAGTTCGAGGTGGGAAAGATCTCAGCCCAGACGAAGGGAAGGTGTTCGAGATGTGCAAAAATAGAAGAGAAATTCGATAAGATTAGTCTGTAATCACCAATAAATTTTCATTTTAAGATTATCTTCGATGATAATGGTGCTTTGGTAACAGGTTTTGATGATGTTGGTTGTTTTTTGTAACTTCGTTTTTTCACTGGTTTGATATCGCAAGCGGGATAAAGTTCCACTTGGATTTCGAATTGTTACCAGAAATTCAATGTATGGTATTAATATTTCAAAATATTCCTTTTTTCACGAATGACATAGCCAATTTTTCTTCGACAGTGGATCTTTTTTGAGCAGATTCAAGTGAACTGGAATCTAATTTTCGGGTAGAAACCTGAAAGGCCAGAGGAGTTAAACTCTCCTCAGGTTTCATTTCCTCTTCAGATTTGAGGAGTAAACAAGGATTTACTAAATTAAATTCCCCTAAGCCAAGGCTGGAAGCAAAGCAGGTCTAGGGTTCGACTTCGGCTTTTAAATACCATAGAAGTTAGTATGACAGTTTTTGACGAAAATATTTTCATCTTCCATCAAAGCTTACTATGTTTCTTGACAAAGATAATTTTATTTTCTATCAAAGGTTATTACTTTTCTTGACAAATAGCTTTATCCTACATCCGAAGATACATTTCTTTATGAAAATAGTTATAAAAACGCAAAAAGAGGACGTCTGAGAGAACTATTTCGATTTTTTTTCTTCTTAGGACCACATAAAAAAAATTTCAGCCAAGCTTTCGGTTGGATTAGCTCTAATCGTCATTACAGGCGATTGTATGTTTTTGAAGACCTCACTGTGTGTCTAGGAGCGCGTTATAGTGGAATTAATTATTTCCACGGCATTCACCACAAGAATCGTCCTTGTAATTTACGAACATTCAACGAGCAACTGTAAAACTTTTTACGAGATATCGATATAATAGTTAATTCTGAACGATTTTTCGCCACTACTTATGTATTGATTTTTAATGGTTTATAAAACTTGAACATTTTTAAAACTGAAAGAATGATTGTCAAGTTGTATATGTTAATGAACAAGAGAGAGACCTTATTTACTGCAACACATTTTCCACTTGCTCGTCTGTTCGTTTTTACTCTATATTACACTCGTCTCATTACTTCCTTTATTTTTTCTTTTGCCTTTTCCTCTTTGTTCTATTCATACGCACAGCTTCATGCCTCATCACATCACTGAAGGAGTCCGAGCTTCTTACCTCAATGTTAACGTCGCTGGAAATTAAATATGGTTCTCCTGTTTAATAATACTTATCGAATCATTATATTATTATTTTAATAATATTATATTATTATTCCGCTTATATTACTCTAGATAAGATTTATGAACCTATGGCTGACGCTGAGCGGAACTTCGTTTTTTATTTTCCCCTGAAAAGTTACCGCAGTTCTTCTGGTCACTATTTAATAGGAGAAGGGAAGGCCGAGGTCTAATGTGTTCGATGCTAGAATTCTGTTTATTGTAGTCGCCAGATGTTTGAAAGCCCTGTAGTCGCCAGATGTTTGGGCAACTGCGTCATAGACAACACACTTGAGCTTACGGGAATTGTAGGACATTGCATCTCATAAAAAGCACAGCAACATACAATTTTTTTAAACTTTCGGATTCTCATTGTTTACAACCACAACTTTTCATTTCACATAGTCTCTGTCAAAGCATAAATAAATGGAAACCGTTACTGTGCTGCGTATGTATAGGCCAAATAATTCTTTGATATTAAGTAGATGATATACGACCATGAATATTAAGGCGTAACGAGTATAGGACAAGTTTTGACTTAGGGTAGGTGTAATTAATACTTAAATTCTATAAACAATTTTTTGCAAAGAATTCACTTAGTCGCACCCCTCAGGGGGATACAACTATTGTATCTATGGGAATTAGCGCTCCCAGGGGAAAAATGTGAGGGCCCGAGCTGAGAGTTAGGTAGGCCTTCTTTTTGTTGAAATAAAAGTTTTTTTTGTTATGTTAAGGACCACCTTTTTTCGGTTCACTGCTGTCCTGTTTATCAGCACCTCTCACTTTCTTCTTCAACTTTTATCTTATTTCATGAACTTCTTTCTCATCTTACTGTTTCTATGCCCCTTCAGCATAGATTCCTCATTTTCTTATCTCCATACTAAATGGTGCCTTCCTCCTTCCTCTCTTCGATACGCTCTATTTTTGTAGCGGTTAGGGAGGCTTAAACTTACTTATAATCTAATAATCTTCACTTAGTCGCAACAGAAAAGATAAAAACTATTCTTTTTAAGGACTTAGAGCTCCCGGGGAAAAAATGTAAGGCCTTGAGCTGAAGGTTAGGAATACCATCGTTTTATTGTTATAAAATAGTTTGGTGCGGACCATCTTTTTTCGGTTCACTGCTATCCTGTTTATCAACATCACTGACTTTCTTCTTGAACTTATATCTTGTTTCATATCCTTCTTTCTCAACTTACTGTTTCTATGTGAGGATCCTGTGCGAGAGTACACTTTGTACTCAGATTTTGCTCTCTTCAACTTTATATTTGAATGATCCCTTCATCCTTCCTCTCTTTGGAACGCCTTGATTGTAGTTAGGGAGGCTTAAACTAACATCTAACCTAACCTAACACTTTTTTAGACTTCCTGTGTTATGGTTAGGAATATTTAAACTAATTTTCAATATAACTTCAAGAGTAATTGAATCATCATCACCGAAATTGGGCCAAAGTTAAGACTTTTGCCTGCACGCGTCACGATTTACCAAGAAGTATCTGTCTCCATTAGAATTATTGCGTTGCGAGCAACGTCTCCGATGAACTTGCGTTCAATCTCCCTCCTCCTCGTAAAATTTGACTATTGGTACAACGCGATGGTGTGTGCGGAGGGTCAAGTCGATTTCTGCTGGCGTTATGCAAATCTGCAGCATTGCAGTTTGAAGCTCGAACAATAAACCTTGTTGATGGCTCCGTCTCATGACCTCCTGAATGTTAGCAAATTGTGAACGATAACGTGTGTCTCTGCTACAGAAATTCTAATGAAATGTCATGCAACTTGCACTTTAGAAGCACTCTTCTTAACCCTTTAACGCCCACATTTTTATACTCATATTACCGTAATGACAACCACTATCACTAAACCGACACTGGCATTAGGCAGTCACTGTTATCAAAATGGGGAAGGAACTGCCACTCGGCAGTGCAGTTCAAAGAACATATTAGTGAACAAATTGAATAAGAAATACGATATATTATAGTTATTTTTGAAAGAGGACGAAATAGTCCAGTTGGGCAGTTAAGGGTTAAAATGAAATTTAACGTGACAAACTAACCATTTTATCTCTGTTGTTGGGAAACTGTTGTTTCAATGTCTAATGTGTTCGTTCAATTTTATTTTTCTTCATTATTTCACAGAGCGTATTATGTTTTTTTCTCATCTGAAGTTAGGCGTTTAACTTTAACTGTATTTATGTTAAAGCTAACATCTGCGTTGGAGCTAGAAGTAGTAATCTTGAAACAAATAAATGAATAAAATGAGTACTATTTCTCGAATAGCGCAGGAGTCGACGACACAACTGAAACATAAAATGTAGTCAATTAGCGCAATTAGAACAGTAACTGAATAGAACAAAATGAAATGCAGTAGCATAGGAAATAGTGAAATCGAATACCATGAAATGGCATAAAGTATAATAGACATCCAATGGAAAAGAATAGAACATAGCTTCATTTACGTGTAGCTCATTTTCTGGACGCTACACAAATACCATGCCGTCTGAGAAAATCACGCACAGACACCAGAGTGAGTGTATTAAGCAGTTTGGAATATCATCTGAAGGGTTAAAAGTTCACGAGCTCGAAACTTATGGAAAGATAAAAATGAACATGTTTTAAATTTATGCTATTAGAATTTATGTCTTGATTTGAAAAAAGTCAGAAGTTCGCAGGAACATTTGAGTTCGGGAACCAAAAATGGTACGTAATTATTGTATGGAATTGGACAACGCTACAGAAGCTGTATAAAAGCGTGGAGTATTCATGCCCACTCGTAAATATGTGACACTATCCCAAAGAAATATCGCACCTCGCCAAAAATTGGCAGCTTCATCCGAGAACGTGCAAAAAAAAGCTGCCTTCAAAGTGCAGCGCTCGCAAGCCATCAAAATTGGGGCTTCGGTGGCCTCGTGTTGAATGGAGTGCGAGGTGGGGCTGGGACGGGTGTTGGGGCTGTGTGGGACTTTGTGTCATGTGTGATGTATGTGTGTTGTCAGGTGTGATGTGTGTTGTGTCATATGTGATGGGGTATGTGTGTTGTGTCATGTGTGATGTGTGTTTTCATATCTGATGAGTGATGTGGTATGTGTGTTGTCATGTGTGATGTGTGATGTGTTGTCATGTGTTATGTGAGGTGTGTTGTGCCATGTGTTATGTCAAATGCGTTACGTGTGATGTTGTTTGTTAAATGTAATATGGCAGATGTGTTACGCGAGATGTTTTACACCAAATTTAACATGTCAGATGTTGATACGAAATGTGTTAAGATGTTTCATGTGATATGTTTTACGTCATATGTAGCATGTCGGATGTGTTGTGTCTTGAGTTATGGCAGATGTGTTGTGTGTTATGGCAGATGTGTTATGTGTTATGGCAGATGTGTTGTGTCATGTGGTATGGCAGATGTGTTGTGTCATGTGTTATGGCAGATGTGTTATGTGTTATGGCAGATGTGTTGTGTCATGTGGTATGGCAGATGTGTTGTGTCATGTGTTATGGCAGATGTGTTGTGTGTTATGGCAGATGTGTTGTGTCATGTGGTATGGCAGATGTGTTGTGTCATGTGTTATGGCAGATGTGTTGTGTCTTGAGTTATGGCAGGTGTGTTGTGTCATGTGTTATGGCAGATGTGTTGTCATGTTTTATGGCAGATGTGTTATGTGTTATGGCAGATGTGTTGTGTCTTGAGTTATGGCAGATGTGTTGTGTCATGTGTTATGGCAGATGTGTTGTGTTATGGCAGATGTGTTGTGTCATGTGTTATGGCAGATGTGTTGTGTCTTGAGTTATGGCAGATGTGTTGTCGTGTGTTATGGCAGATGTGTTGTGTTGTGGCAGATTTGTTGTCATGTGTTATGGCAGATGAGTTGTCGTGTGTTATAGCAGATGTGTTGTCGTGTGTTATGGCAGATGTGTTGTGGGTTATGGCAGATGTGTTATCATGTCTTATGGCAGATGTGTTGTCGTGTGTTATGGCAGATGTGTTATCATTATGGCAGATGTGTTGCCATATGTTGTGGCAGATGTGTTGCCATGTGTTGTTGCAGATGTCTCATATCATATGTTATGTCGAACGAATTATGTCGCAATTTTTGACCTACAAAGTATAGGGCTGTGATCGTTTGCTCAACTACAGTATTTCCTTGAGCGCCAAAGACCATCAGAGAATTATTCTTTTTCTCTAATTTACGAGTCCTGTGAATTTTCTACTTCGTTCTGTCCCTCAGGAAAATGGAGGCAATATTTACAGATCGTACCGTGCTGGAAACAAGCTTCAATTCATTTTCTTATGCTTCGATACGAAAGCGATTTAAAATATGCATGGCCGCTCGAACACGCCAGTGACGCGCGCCTTTGATCACATGCTTTCTAATAATTTTGTGATAGATTATTTTTCGCTCAAGTGAAGCTTAACATTTATTATAATAAGTTTTAATATCTCTCGCTGATAGTTATCCCCAGCTGTTCAGAATGAATGCTTATATTCGTTACCAGCTTTGCATAAGAATTCCTTTCTTCACAGTGTGCATAATTCAGGAGCTCTCACATTCCCTGAACATTCCATGCACATTAATCTCTCATTAGTTTTTGACGCTATCGAGAAAATTTTATCTCATGATTAACCGAGCTAAATGCTGAGTGGGTCTCCCTGTTGTTGAAATAGAAAAGATTTTTTTGTGTTTTGTTGCAAACCATCTTTTTTCGGTTCACTGCCGTCTTGTTTTTCAGCACCTGCTGCTTTCTTCTTCAACTTTTATCTTGTTTTATATGCTTCTTTCCCAACTTGCTGTTTCTCTGCACTCTGTGTAGAGATTCTGCGTTCCTTAACCCTTTAACGCCCAAGTGGACTGTACGGTCCTCTTTCAAAAATAACAATAATATATTGTATTTCTTATTCAATTTGTTCACTAATGTGTCCTTTTAACTTCACTGTCGAGTGGCAGTTCCTTCCCCATCTTGATAACAGTCCCCTCAGGGGGATACAATTATTGTATCTATGGGAACTAGCGCTCCCAGGGGGACAATGTGAGGGCCTGAGCTGAGAGTTAGGTAGGCCTTCTTTTTGTTGAAATAAAATGTTTTTGTTTTGTTAAGGACCACCTTTTTTCGGTTCACTGCTGTCCTGTTTTTCAGCACCTACTACTGTCTTCTTCAACTTTGGTCTTGTTTCATAATCTTCTTTCACAACTAACTGTTTCTATGCCTTTCTGCGTAGATTCCGCGTTTCCTTAACTCCATACTAAATGGTGCCTTCCTCCTTCCTCTCTTTGGATCGCAATTGTTGCTGGGTAGGGAGGCTAAAACTAACGACTAATCTTGATAACAGTGACTACCTAATGCCAGTGTCGGTTTAGTGATAGTGGTTGTTATAATGGTAATATGAGTGTAAAAATGTGGGTGTTAAAGGGTTAAAGTCTACACTAAATGGTGCTTCCTTCCTTCCTCTCTTTGGAACGCCTACGTTACCGTTGGGGAGGCTGGAACGAACATCTAATCTAATATATCGTGAATAATTTGACGCGCACAGTAGCAAATAACCATCCCAGAGCACTAAATGTCAGTCTATACAGTTATTTTCTTCCAGAACAATGTTTACGCAGCTTACAAACTCCAAGGGAATATTCTCATTCATCTACAAATTGAAATTCCCTCGCACTGATTTTTTCCGAGTCTTTTGAAGGAAGACTCTTTTGATGTTTCATTAGTGAACTCCTCTCGGGACGAACGAAGACTCGCGTAATTATAATTGAGTTTTGATTAGCGCACGCGCCTTTGTTGTCGAGTTCCTTCAACGCGCGCAGCTCGAGCTGAGCTGCGCCCGAGGGTGAAGTCCTGATGGATCGCTCGTAATATCTTAATCAGCGGCTGGACTTTGATCTCTCCCGCCAAGTGAGAGCGCTGCTGGTAAGGACTCTTTAGTTTTAACATCAGAGTTACAACATCAGAGTTACAACATCAGAGTTACAACATCAGAGTTACAACATCAGAGTTACAACATCAGAGTTACAACATCAGAGTTACAACATCAGAGTTACAACATCAGAGTTACAACATCAGAGTTACAACATCAGAGTTACAACATCAGAGTTACAACATCAGAGTTACAACATCAGAGTTACAACATCAGAGTTACAACATCAGAGTTACAACATCAGAGTTACAACATCAGAGTTACAACATCAGAGTTACAACATCAGAGTTACAACATCAGAGTTACAACATCAGAGTTACAACATCAGAGTTACAACATCAGAGTTACAACATCAGAGTTACAACATCAGAGTTACAACATCAGAGTTACAACATCAGAGTTACAACATCAGAGTTACAACATCAGAGTTACAACATCAGAGTTACAACATCAGAGTTACAACATCAGAGTTACAACATCAGAGTTACAACATCAGAGTTACAACATCAGAGTTACAACATCAGAGTTACAACATCAGAGTTACAACATCAGAGTTACAACATCAGAGTTACAACATCAGAGTTACAACATCAGAGTTACAACATCAGAGTTACAACATCAGAGTTACAACATCAGAGTTACAACATCAGAGTTACAACATCAGAGTTACAACATCAGAGTTACAACATCAGAGTTACAACATCAGAGTTACAACATCAGAGTTACAACATCAGAGTTACAACATCAGAGTTACAACATCAGAGTTACAACATCAGAGTTACAACATCAGAGTTACAACATCAGAGTTACAACATCAGAGTTACAACATCAGAGTTACAACATCAGAGTTACAACATCAGAGTTACAACATCAGAGTTACAACATCAGAGTTACAACATCAGAGTTACAACATCAGAGTTACAACATCAGAGTTACAACATCAGAGTTACAACATCAGAGTTACAACATCAGAGTTACAACATCAGAGTTACAACATCAGAGTTACAACATCAGAGTTACAACATCAGAGTTACAACATCAGAGTTACAACATCAGAGTTACAACATCAGAGTTACAACATCAGAGTTACAACATCAGAGTTACAACATCAGAGTTACAACATCAGAGTTACAACATCAGAGTTACAACATCAGAGTTACAACATCAGAGTTACAACATCAGAGTTACAACATCAGAGTTACAACATCAGAGTTACAACATCAGAGTTACAACATCAGAGTTACAACATCAGAGTTACAACATCAGAGTTACAACATCAGAGTTACAACATCAGAGTTACAACATCAGAGTTACAACATCAGAGTTACAACATCAGAGTTACAACATCAGAGTTACAACATCAGAGTTACAACATCAGAGTTACAACATCAGAGTTACAACATCAGAGTTACAACATCAGAGTTACAACATCAGAGTTACAACATCAGAGTTACAACATCAGAGTTACAACATCAGAGTTACAACATCAGAGTTACAACATCAGAGTTACAACATCAGAGTTACAACATCAGAGTTACAACATCAGAGTTACAACATCAGAGTTACAACATCAGAGTTACAACATCAGAGTTACAACATCAGAGTTACAACATCAGAGTTACAACATCAGAGTTACAACATCAGAGTTACAACATCAGAGTTACAACATCAGAGTTACAACATCAGAGTTACAACATCAGAGTTACAACATCAGAGTTACAACATCAGAGTTACAACATCAGAGTTACAACATCAGAGTTACAACATCAGAGTTACAACATCAGAGTTACAACATCAGAGTTACAACATCAGAGTTACAACATCAGAGTTACAACATCAGAGTTACAACATCAGAGTTACAACATCAGAGTTACAAACATTAGAGTTACAACATCAGAGTTACAACATCAGAGTTACAACATCAGAGTTACAACATCAGAGTTACAACATCAGAGTTACAACATCAGAGTTACAACATCAGAGTTACAACATCAGAGTTACAACATCAGAGTTACAACATCAGAGTTACAACATCAGAGTTACAACATCAGAGTTACAACATCAGAGTTACAACATCAGAGTTACAACATCAGAGTTACAACATCAGAGTTACAACATCAGAGTTACAACATCAGAGTTACAACATCAGAGTTACAACATCAGAGTTACAACATCAGAGTTACAACATCAGAGTTACAACATCAGAGTTACAACATCAGAGTTACAACATCAGAGTTACAACATCAGAGTTACAACATCAGAGTTACAACATCAGAGTTACAACATCAGAGTTACAACATCAGAGTTACAACATCAGAGTTACAACATCAGAGTTACAACATCAGAGTTACAACATCAGAGTTACAACATCAGAGTTACAACATCAGAGTTACAACATCAGAGTTACAACATCAGAGTTACAACATCAGAGTTACAACATCAGAGTTACAACATGTGCGAGGTGGGGCTGGGACGGGTGTTGGGGCTGGGTGGGACTTTGTCATGTGTGATGTGGTATGTGTGTTGTGTGATGTGGTATGTGTGTTGTGTGATGTGGTATGTGTGTTGTGTCATGTGGTATGTGTGTTGTGTGATGTGGTATGTGTGTTGTGTGATGTGGTATGTGTGTTGTGTCATGTGGTATGTGTGTTGTGTCATGTGGTATGTGTGTTGTGTGATGTGGTATGTGTGTTGTGTCATGTGGTATGTGTGTTGTGTCATGTGGTATGTGTGTTGTGTCATGTGGTATGTGTGTTGTGTCATGTGGTATGTGTGTTGTGTCATGTGGTATGTGTGTTGTGTCATGTGGTATGTGTGTTGTGTCATGTGGTATGTGTGTTGTGTCATGTGGTATGTGTGTTGTGTCATGTGGTATGTGTGTTGTGTCATGTGGTATGTGTGTTGTGTCATGTGGTATGTGTGTTGTGTCATGTGGTATGTGTGTTGTGTCATGTGGTATGTGTGTTGTGTCATGTGGTATGTGTGTTGTGTCATGTGGTATGTGTGTTGTGTCATGTGGTATGTGTGTTGTGTCATGTGGTATGTGTGTTGTGTCATGTGGTATGTGTGTTGTGTCATGTGGTATGTGTGTTGTGTCATGTGTGATGTGTGTTGTGTCATGTGTGATGTGTGTTGTGTCATGTGTGATGTGTGTTGTGTCATGTGTGATGTGTGATGTGTCATGTGTGATGTGTGATGTGGTATGTGTGTTGTCATATCTGATGAGTGATGTCGTATGCTGATATTGGAGCCTGATATTGGAGCCTGATATTGGAGCCTGATATTGGAGCCTGATACGCTGAAGCTGATATTGGAGCCCTCGCTGATATCCAATCTTATCAACCAATCTCTCTTCCAAGGCATCTTCCCGAACTCCCTCAAAGTTGCTAGAGTAACCCCTATCTTTAAAAATGGTGAAAAACCCTGTGTAAACAATTATCGACCTACCTCCGTACTACCAATTATTAGCAAAGTATTTGAAAAAATTGTGTATAATAAAGTGTAATCTTATTTTGAACCAAAATCATTTCTTTACGATAAACAATACGGCTTTCGCTCAAAAATATCAACAACACAGGCTATATTAAATCATTTACAATTCCTCTATTCTAATATAGATGAAGGAAAGCCTGTCTTCTCTGTATTTCTTGCCTTTCGAAAAGCATTTGATTGTGTGGACCATAAAATACTACTCTCGAAACTACACTGTTATGGCATTCGAGGGATTGCCCATGATTGGTTCAGATCATACCTAACAAATCGGAAGCAATACGTTGTCATTGACGACGCAAAATCAGACCCACAGACAATTAGCCATGGAGTTCCACAAGGATCTGTTCTTGGACCTCACCTGTTTCTAATTTTTATCAATGATATAAAATCTATATCATTCTTCAAATTCATACTTTTTGCCGATGACTGTACGCTTTCTGCGGTCCTCCCGAACCAAAATCCCGCTATGATTGCGGAGAGTATAAATACTGAAATTTATAAGGTTTCACTGTGGCTCAAAGCTAATAAAATAAGCCTTAATATTGATAAAACAAATTATATTACATTCTCATACAAGAAAAATGTATCTATCCCACGCATTGAAATTGGCGAAGGTGAAATCGAAGAAACCAACTCATGTAAGTTTCTGGGCATCATAATAGATAAACATCTGACCTTCAAAGAGCACATCACTCTTATTAGTTCTAAATTATCAAAATCCATCGGAATCCTAAATAAAGTTGAACATTTTCTGCCTGAAACAGCTTTACAAATACTCTACAGAACGCTAATTTCTCCTCACTTGCAATACGGAATAGAAGCATGGCACGGAACTGATAGAAATAAAACCAACAAAATTTTTACTCTGCAGAACAGAGCTTTTAGAGCGGTAAAGAACCTAGAATATAATGCTCACACAAATGATTCATTCAAAAATTTACCAATTCTTGAACTTTCGGATCTCTACAAAATCTCCATTTGTAATTTCATTAACAAAACATTAAGAAACGATGGCGACAATAGCCTAAGACAATTATTAACTGCGCAAACTGGTCATCACGACCATTTAACCCGAAATTGAAGTAAATTCATGCTTACTTATTATTCAAAGTCCCGGTTGCAACACAGTATCCTCTTCGTTGGAACTAAAACTTTCAACTCAATACCTGCGAAGATCCATGAAAGTAATTCGTACAAAGTATTCAAAAAACATCTTGAGTCTCGCTTCTTATCAGAATACCAGTCGTGTAAGATCACCATGTCAAATCTTGCCTCCTACACGTAACTAATGATAATGTAATAATGTAACTTGCCATGGGTAACATAACTGATCTTCAGTCTGCTCATGAATCGTTTTATCGAACATACTGTTAAATATAGCCGATTTGGCCTATATTGTAAAATACAGCATAATATATCGAGTTAATTATCTCAATGATCAGTCTAATGCGGAACTAGGTTAAGTGAACTAGGTTGAACATTATTGTACACCTTAGAATAACGTGATGGTTGGATGCCCTAGAAGTCGCTGAACTTGTTCGGGTTCACAGGTAGCTATACTCTAGTTTGACCATTGTACTAGACTTAAGAAACATTCTACCTCTGTATCACCTGTGGTAAATAAATTGTTTTGATTGTTTTAATTGTTTAAATTGTTTAAATTGGTTAAATTGTTCACTCAAGGTAGAAAAGTACGTTTAATTCCAGTAGAACTGATGTGTTGATGTCTTCATCCAAGCCCCGAGCTCAGAGTTAGGTTGGCCTCCTGTTTGTTGATATAGAATAGACTTTATTTTGTTTCGGACCATCTTTTTTTCAGATCACTGCTGTCTTGTTTTTCAGCACCTGCTACTTTCTTCCTCAACTTTTAGCTTGTTTCATAAACTTCCTTCTCAACTTACTGTTTCTACACACCTTGTGTGTAGATTCCGAGTTGCCTTAAGTTCATACTAAATGGTACCTTCCTCATTCCTCTCTTTGGAATGACTTTGTTGCGATTAGGGAGACTTGAACTAACATCTAATCTAATGAAATGTTGTAATAAGTCATTAGTACTTGAAAAGGTAGTTCTTTGAGGATAATGATTTGAATCGAATGAAAATAATATGAAGTTTTATTGCTAATTTCAGTTTTCTAAAGTGCTTGTTTGACAAATTATTGAAAAAATTAATTCATCTTTCTTGACAGTTTATCTATTGTTTTTTAATGTTGTTCCTGACTAAAGTCATGAATGGCAAACTCAAACAGAAATCAAACTGGTCTAGCATTATTCAGAAGCTTGTTTTGCATCCTGAATCAATAAAAGTGCATTGATATTTTTACAATGCCCGTTGTGAGTATAACGCAGATGTGTTCACATATACCCCTTCACTGATGTGTTTATCAGTTACGTTCTTATTAATGCGGACAAGAGTGTACGTTCATCACTCTTATTAATACGGGAAGAGTTTACGTTCATCACTCTTATTAATGCGGCAAAAGTTCACGTTCATTGTTCTTATTAATATGGACAAGAGTTTACGTTCATCGCTCTTGTTTAAGCGGACAAGAGTTTACGGGCAATATCCTACGTTCATCACAAATGCCAGTTATGGCTTATTGGAGTTTGTGTTCAATAGAAATACTTGCAGAGTTCCGGATAACAAAGGATTCGCCGCGGTGCTTCTCCTCGCAGGACACAGAAGTTTGCGCGTATATTGGCTACGGCACAAACTCATTTCATAACTGAATTCGTTGATACCTGAGATGTTGATTGAGCAGTTGGAACCGCTAGTAGATAGGCGATGTTACCGCATAGTGTCTGCAGCGTCTGTGCTGCTTATCTGCCTGGGGTGCTTATTTGTTTGCCTGTGATAACGTATTTATTTGCTTGTGGTGTTTAATGAAATATTGTAAAGCTAGTTATTCTTGAACTGCCCTCCAGATAACTGTTGGTCGAGGACAGTTAGAAATAGGAAAATGTGGCTTTTGGCGCATTGAAAATCTGAGGTTTTCATGCGGGTTTTTTATTCAGGTTTTGATGCAGTTTTTTTATTCAGGTTTTTATTCAGGTTTTCATTCAAGTTTTCATTCAGGTTTTCATTCAGGTTTTCATTCAGGTTTTCATTCAGGTTTTCATTCAGGTTTTCATCCAGGTTTTCATTCAGGTTTTCATTCAGGTTTTTATATCGGTTTAATTCAGGTTTTCATATGGGTTTTATTCAGGTTTTTATATTGGTTTTCATTGAGGTTTGGGAATATTAGGATGGAACGTTTTGTTAGAGGTGTTTTATTTAATAATAGGTGAGAGAATTTGAGTCGTTAGGAATGAAGCTCAAAACATATAACTGCCGTAAAATAAATAAGAGTAAAAGAAGCATATACTTTTGATGACAACACCCAAATTTTCGACAGAAAAATTTCTAAATCATCAGAACGCCTGAAATGTATTAAGATATACACCATTCAGAATTCGGAACCTTTAATCAGAAAAGTTTGAAAATGAGCAGGATGCCATGTAAGGTTTTAAAGCGACTGACTTCTTTGCTTATTTTACGAAAGTGTGAGAAAATAATTACAAATATTTTATAAGTAGCACCTCCATTATTCTCTGTTCAAGTAGGTTTAGATCATCGTTCACGAGTTTGAGGTATTCTGGCTTTTTGCTCACTTTCCTCCCCTGTCATGCATGACAACGCCTAATCCAATAATTTCTCCTGAGCTGAGAACTAGGTAGGCCTACTTTTTAATAAAATAAAATATTATATTCTGATTTTTGCTAAGGACCATCTTTTCCTGCTCACGGGTGTCCTGTTTATCAGCACCTACTACTTTCTTCAACTTGTTTTTTGCTTTATAACCTTCTTTCTCAACTTACTGTTTCCATGCACCTTAAGCATAGATTCTGCGTACCCACAAGTCCTCACTAAACAGTGTCTTTCTCCTTCCTCTCTTAGGAACGTTTTTATTGTGGTTATGGAGGCTTAAACTAACATGTTAACTAATCTAATCCAAAAATATCCCACCAGAAAGACCTTAATCATGCACAGCGTATAGCTCCACGCGGCAGGACGCTCAAACATCGTAAGGCTCATCCTACAAAACAGGGAGCGAAGCCGGAAATTCAGCCGTAATTAAAGGTGATGCATGCACTGCATCAAAAGCTCGTCAATATTACACACTGAAAACTTGCAACTCAACATGCAGCGTTGTGAGCCGAGTGAGTTGTTGCGGCGTTGGGTCTTAAAATCCTTCGAACAAATCTCATCGTCAACGTATTGTAACTGCGAGGATCCTTCGAACATAACTCATTGTCAAAATATTGTATCTGCTAGGATCCTTCGAAAATATCTTATCAACGTATTGTAACTGCTGCAATCCTACAATAAAATTTCAACTCATATATTGCTAAAGAAAAATTTATTATAAGTTTAAGATCATTATTACATGGTACAAGGAATTTCCGGCTCATATTTGGCTTTAAGGAACATTTTTTAGTAATATTGGCTCGTTGATACGGCTTTTCATCGCTAAGTTGCATTAGTAACAGCAGGTTCTTGCGTCTTAAGTCTGGCCGAGTTCTGCGTCGTATGACCGTATAATTTCGGACCCCTGAATTGCTCCGGAAATTGGCCAATGTCGTACTTTTCGAGCCGGATATGGTGGAATAAGATACCGAGCAGACTGAAACGTTCGCCTTCATTCTTTCATTTCCTGTGTGTGGTGCTGGGGATACAGACTTCTGCGAAAAATTGATTATCACACAGTGCGCAGTGTTAAAATAAATGGTCCAATAACGCTAACAAGCAATTTTTCGGTGCTTTTTTCATGTGATTTAGAAGTTTTATGCTCGCTAACCCGTGCTTCTGCATGCAAGGGAAAACTTTTTCGTGAAATAATTTCAATATTTGCTTTAATTCGTACCTTAGTTCCTGTTGTCGTTCGTGTTTCAACGTCAGTTATGATTATCTGTCTGTGAAACGTTATCGATTTCGCAGCTCTTCTTTTCCAACATGTGCTCCTGCTCTCTCTGCGGACAATATTCAACACTTGACTGCGATGTGAGCCATATTTGGTTACTGACCAAGATGCTGATGACCAGCCAGTAGTCACAAACTCAATTTTAAAGATTACGCAATCAATACTTAATGAAAAGACGATCCTGTTAATGTTGGCTCGTTTCAACATTGCTCACTAGAATTGACTTCAAATTTAAATTGGGTTTTAAACTTCAGTTTACTTGCCGCGGTCAAAGTGTTAAAAAACTCCTTCCACTATGTGCAGCTAACATATGTCTCCAACCCAGCGTAACGTATTACTCTTTTTTCCCCGGATCGTTTGTAACAAATTGCGTTATGGAACGGTAAGATGAAAATGCTAGTCTTTATTTAGTTTTTGTTGAGAAAAATTATAAATTTTGTGGTAACATTACTGAGCGAGCTCTGGACGACACGATGTGGAGACGTGGATTCCAATTTTCTTACTATCTGTAACATAAAGTATTATTCGTCCGAGTAAAGTGATTTAGAGAGCGCGATGTAAATACGATGCAGCGTTCAAATATCTTATAAAATGCTCGCCCGTGGCAGTGTGTTATTTTATCTTTAAAAACACACTTTTGAAAATTTTGAAGAGAAATAGAAGCTGACTTTGAAAATGCCTCATAATGATAGTAAAGTGACCTTTATTTCAAACTTCGCGGGAGCGGCGGTAAGTTCGCGGTGAATGTGGAGAGTTCGGAGGAATGTGACAGATGCAGCAATGGGCAACCGCGCGCCCTGCTCGACTTGCACTCTCACACGCACATTTTACGTCCAAATGCATTATGGACAAGTTGCGATTTACGGGAGGGATGACAACCACTCACGACTCTTGACGCGGCATGTTTGTATGTCGGCAACGCATGATTGTGTTTGTTTACGCATGTTTGCGTTTGTTTTCGCATATTTGCGTTTTTTTACGCATGTTTGCGTTGGTTTTCGCATGTTTGCGTTTGTTTACGCATATTTGCGTTTGTTTTCGCATGTTTGCATTTGTTTACGCATGTTTGCGTTTGTTTACGCATGTTTGCGTTTGTTTACGCATGTTTGCGTTTGTTTACGCATGTTTGCGTTTGTTTACGCATGTTTGCGTTTGTTCACGCATGTTTGCGTTTGTTTACGCATGTTTGCATTTGTTTACCCATGTTTGCGTTTGTTTACGCATGCTTGCGTTTGTTTACGCATGTTTGCGTTTGTTTTCGCATGTTTGCGTTTGTTTACGCATGCTTGCGTTTGTTTACGCATGTTTGCATGTCAATGTATGCGATGTTTACGTATCGGTGGCGCATCTCACCGCCCACAAACCTGGCGCCAGGACGCAGTAAACAACGACAAATATAATTTTCGATTCCCGCTTCATCATTTCCAGTAACTGCTCCAGCGCGGCACTCGGACGCGTAAATGAAAAGATGGGAGCGCGTCAAGTTTTCTTTGTGAGCTTGATGGAAAATTTTGATGCTCGTTTAGGCAAATTGCTTGGCGAGGGGATGAGCGCGGATTGCAAGCTTCTACTCCCAAAAGTCAACCGTTAATGTCTGTTCTCGTCAGTGTTTTTAAAAGGAGCTGAGCTTATCAGAGACGGCCGTATCAACGCACAGCCGACTGTATGATGCTTTTTCTTTGCGCCTATTGCGTGTGAAGTTCTATTGTCATTATCTTCTCATGGAAAATTCTACATTGTTCGATCCGCGTTCCCTTAACTTCTTACTAAGTGGTGCCCTTTACCTTCCTCTCTTTGAACATATTTGTTGTGGTAAGGGAGACTAAAACTTACTAATAATATAATCAATTTTTCTAAACTATTCGATTTGGTGATTTCTTTCGATTTACTCTGGGGTAATGCTGATGGTGTGCTTCATTACTTATTATGAGCTAGATTTTTGCACAATTCACAAAACGTTACTGCACAACTGGCAGCGTAAGTTCTTCCAAATCCCCTAAGTCATGCTGTGTGCTGTAACTCGTCCAGTAGCTTTGTCCACTTAGAAGAAATGTGACCAGCTGCAATGTTTCGACGACGTAATTTTTTTTAGAATTGGAAGGATTTTAAGAATCAAGGGCTTGATCTCTCGAACTATGTCGAGGCTTTCTGCTCTCGCCGACCAAAGCTCAAAAGAAAGTTAGACGATAATGAAGAGTCTTTGATGAGACTTGCATGGTACAACAAAGAACGCCGGAGCACAGGACCGAAGCGAAAGGCCTGTAACTCCAACACACTCCCGACAATGTAAAAATCATGATCGTATCTTTCTAGGTGTTGTTGCCTTCGTTGAAATCGATTTTCATCTCGCAGTTTTAGCATTAATCTTCCCGGAACAAATTCATGAACCGCTTGAAGATTATGACGACATTCAAGGCATTTGATGCATTCAGTAAGGGAAAAAGAATTCTGCATTTTTTCATATGCCACATGGATTTTTTCTTTCACTTTATGTAAAAAACGCCAGGATATCTTATCCAGAAAAGGGGAAAACAACCGAAGTGGATAAATCGCAAAACCATGCGCTGGTATTTTCTGGATGCATTTTTTACATACATAGGCATAATTTTTTATACATATAATAGCACCTAAATAGCATTATCTTATTATACAATCATCTTGGATTTAAATGTAAAAAATAAACGTACATTTATTCATTCGAACAAATCCCACAGATTTTAGTATTTTTTCTGGCTGAACAATCAATGACGAACGAACAAATGATATTTATGTCTATGAAAAACAACCTCAATTCCTCTGCTGTGTTTACAGGACTCGGACATTTAATTAACATCGCACGTGCAAAAACACTTGAATTCATCGGACGCTGAACGGGTTCGTGTAAGCCACAGGGCGCAGTGATGACGGCTTATTCATTTCGCAGCTCGAGATTCAGGCGTGTTGAAATTACATATTTTCGTGCGCGTGGTACAATTGGCATCGATGACGCACACGGTAATAAACAAGGCAGAGGTCAATAAATGTAATTATTGATTTCTGCCTTGTGCGTAATTCGTTCCTTCGAACGAATTATGAGCAGAGAGTAAGGTGGCCTTTTTTTTCTTGAAATGAATTTTTTTTTATTTTGTTAAGGATTCATCTTTTTTCGGTTCACTGCTGTCCTGTTTTTCGTCACCTTTGCCTTGCTTTTTCTACTTCTATCTTGTGTCATAACCTTTCTTCTTATCTCACTGTTCCTATGCGCACGGGATCCCTTGCTGGAATACCCTTTGTGTATAAATTACACGTTCCCATAACTCCATACTAAATGGTGCCTTCATTCTTCCTCTCTTTGAACATCTTGGTCGTGGTAAAGGGAAGCTAAAACCAAAGTATAGTCAATCATTCTAACGAATTCATTCCTTCAAACGAATTCGTTCGAACGTTCATGCACGCATTTGCGTGGGCAAAGCTGGAAATTTCAGCAAATATGCGGAGATATGTGGAGGGGACTTGCTGCTTGGTTGTTTCTTGTCATTAGTTGAGGTAGTAGGGATCCGATTTGGTTTGTTAGATGGTTTCTTGTTCATTTGCTAAGATCCATAAGATCCATGGCTTCATGCCTGGCTTCATTCCTGTTTGTTTAGATCCATGGCTTCATAAGATCCATGGCTTCATGCCTGTTTGTTTAGATAAATGATTTCCTGACGGTCAGTATTGAGAGACCCCCCCTCAAGAGGAGTACGAGGCAATAGGTTTAGGCAATAGGTAGATTTTTTGTCGGGAGCTACGGGGACTGGCGCCTCTGGATGAAAATTGTTAGGTAACCTCAGGTGTAGGTAGGCCTCTGGAACTCCTACCTGTCGTTTCCACTCTGCGTCCTTCTGCTTCTATGAATTCTTCGTTTTCTTTTATTTGTTTTTTTCTTCTTCCTCCTTTACAACTTGCTTTTCTGTACGTAGGGTAACTTGTGTGAGAACACACTTCATTCATAGGTTCCCTATTTTCTACATTTCTTTCTAAACGGCCTCTACTCTTCGCTGTCGTGAGATCTTTTTTGTTGTGACTATTGAATCTAATGCTAATAATGATAATAACCTTATTAAGATAGTTATATTGACTGTCTACTGTTTTTATCAAGAGATATTCAAGTCTCTAAAGAAGGTGTTTCAATTTCGATCCTCATAAATCTGCGGGCCAATCTGACATAATTTTTTTCATTGCGCAGCAACGGGCGACTGTGAATTTTCAAAATTCGCGACGTCGCGCCAGCGAACGGGACCTGGAGAACAGAATCCAGGACATCAGACGGAACAGCTGCAGGTCAGTGGACAGAATCCAGGACATCAGACGTAACAGCTGCAGGTCAGTGGACAGAATCCAGGACATCAGACGGAACAGCTGCAGGTCAGTGGACAGAATCCGGGACATCAGACGGAACAGCTGCAGGTCAGTGGACAGTATCCAGGACATCAGACGGAACAGCTGCAGGTCAGTGGACAGAATCCGGGACATCAGACGGAACAGCTGCAGGTCATTGGACAGAATCCAGGACATCAGACGGAACAGCTGCAGGTCAGTGGACAGAATCCAGGACATCAGACGGAACAGCTGCAGGTCAGTGGACAGAATCCAGGACATCAGACGGAACAGCTGCAGGTCAGTGGACAGAATCCAGGACATCAGACGGAACAGCTGCAGGTCAGTGGAGAGTATCCAGGACATCAGACGGAACAGCTGCAGGTCAGTGGACAGTATCCAGGACATCAGACGTAACAGCTGCAGGTCAGTGGAGAGTATCCAGGACATCAGACGGAACAGCTGCAGGTCAGTGGAGAGTATCCAGGACATCAGACGGAACAGCTGCAGGTCAGTGGAGAGTATCCAGGACATCAGACGGAACAGCTGAAGGTCAGTGGAGAGTATCTAGGACATCAGACGGAACAGCTGCAGGTCAGTGGACAGAATCCAGGACATCAGACGGAACAGCTGCAGGTCAGTGGAGAGTATCCAGGACATCAGACGGAACAGCTGCAGGTCAGTGGACAGAATCCAGGACATCAGACGGAACAGCTGCAGGTCATTGGACAGAATCCAGGACATCAGACGGAACAGCTGCAGGTCAGTGGAGAGTATCCAGGACATCAGACGGAACAGCTGCAGGTCAGTGGACAGAATCCAGGACATCAGACGGAACAGCTACAGGTCAGTGAACAGAATCCAGGACATCAGACGGAACAGCTGCAGGTCAGTGGACAGTATCCAGGACATCAGACGTAACAGCTGCAGGTCAGTGGAGAGTATCCAGGACATCAGACGGAACAGCTGCAGGTCATTGGACAGAATCCAGGACATCAGACGGAACAGCTGCAGGTCAGTGGACAGAATCCAGGACATCAGACGTAACAGCTGCAGGTCATTGGACAGAATCCAGGACATCAGACGGAACAGCTGCAGGTCAGTGGACAGTATCCAGGACATCAGACGTAACAGCTGCAGGTCAGTGGAGAGTATCCAGGACATCAGACGGAACAGCTGCAGGTCAGTGGACAGAATCCAGGACATCAGACGGAACAGCTGCAGGTCATTGGACAGAATCCAGGACATCAGACGAAACAGCTGCAGGTCAGTGGAGAGTATCCAGGACATCAGACGGAACAGCTGCAGGTCATTGGACAGAATCCAGGACATCAGACGTAACAGCTGCAGGTCAGTGGAGAGTATCCAGGACATCAGACGGAACAGCTGCAGGTCAGTGGAGAGTATCCAGGACATCAGACGGAACAGCTGCAGGTCAGTGGAGAGTATCCAGGACATCAGACGGAACAGCTGCAGGTCAGTGACTTAAAATGTTGCCTATTTTTCACCAGGAGCATAACTTGAGGGAGAAACTAGAGGTTTTATCTTTCGTCATCGAGTGGCGTAACTCTCTGTGAATATCGCACATGAATTTATTCTAATACAAAAAAAATGAAGCCGCAAAATGCATCGCCTATAATTCTGTATCAAACAGGCCAAGAGAGAAGCAAGGTCGATTGAACTATAAACTAAAATTTTCGTTTTCATCGATTAAGTCAAGTGAAACGCTAATGTCTGTTCACAATTCGTTTAAAATCATACCAGAGAATTTTATTGCACAAATATTACATTTGATGCTTAAAACCTCTTGGTCGCAATTCTCTTTGATCAGCGAATGATTCAGATTGCCGAAAATATTATTGCCTTCCCGGACTACGTGCTTGACTGAGCTTGAAAATACAGGGATTCTTCAGCGCGGGGAAGTCTTGAGGTCTGAGCGGCCCAATATTGTGGGCAGGGGGAGGGCTGGGAGGCCTATGTTGCAGTGAAGGCCTACGTCTCTGTGTCCGTATCGCGCCTCTGGCAGCGCCGCGCCGCTCGTGTGTGTTGGGAGGTGGTTGTCTGGTTACTGGTATTGGGTTCCTGGTATTGGAAGCTGGTTGCCTTGTTATTGGTACTACACCTTTTTAGCTTCAAATTAAAATATGTGAAGTTCAATTTAAAATTTGTAAAGTTCAATTTAAAATATGTAAAATTCAATTTAAAATTTCTACAGTTCAATTTAAAATATGTAAAGTTCCAATTAAAATATGTAAAGTTCAAAATAAAATTTGTAAAGTTCAATTTAAAAATTATAAAATTCAAAATTAAAATAGATAAATTTCAAATTAAAATTTGTACAATTCAAATAAAAATACTTCAAAAATTTCTAAAATTTACATTTTTTAACTACACCTTTTAACTTAGCTTCCAATTGAAATTTGTAAATTGCAATTTAACCCACTTCCTCATGAATTGGGATTCTTCTTGGTTTATGGAAGATATATACATAGCTCGCTCCGTCAACCGACTCATAGTCTCGACGCCGATAGGAATTTTTTTCTATGATACCTTATTTAGAAAAAATTTCAAATTTCACCGGTGTGTGCCATATTCTGCACACTACATAGGTATGCAGCAAATGATTAAAATTACTAAATTATATTTAAAATATGCAAAATATTATAGGCAATGGCTTTGTTATTGCTGCCCAGAATTTTAGAGTTAGTATTTGATATATACAAAAAATATATTCTACGAAAATTTGGCCTGATTATACGCTGTAAAATTTTTATTCATTTTATACATAGTATGGCCAAACTTTGGGTCAATTTAGTGATGAGACATGAAGTGTCATTCACGCTGCCAAATAAGAAAAACATTTGTTACTAATATTATTAAGTGCCAATTGAAGTTATTTTATCATAACATTAAAGCAAAATTTGTTCAAATTATTATCCGGCAACGTGAATTACGCTCAAACCCCGCACCTAAGCGAGCTCTAAACTTGGGTTGACTTCATAATATTTAATTCCTAAGTGAACTATGCATCTGTGTGCATTTTTAGGCGAAAATATACAAACACTGGCAATGAAATATTTATTGAATAAGAGTGTTGGGCTACCTGTAAAATAAATTCTTCTTTAATAAAAATAAACCGCATTAAACATGAAATAGTCTGTTTTTTTATGTACAAAACAATACACATGTTTAACTTCTTAAGCTAAAAATTAATATTAATCAGAGCATAATGAAAAATTAACAATAAAAAAAACAATACATAGGTACACATGGCAATGCGGAAAATATTCACCAGAAAATAAATAAAAAAGGAGAGTTTGATTCCTATCTTTTATTGGCTAACTTGATCTCCCATTTTGAGATCTTTCAAAGCTATGCAGTTATTAAAATGTTTTTGAACATGGTTGCACACCTTTAAACACAAGACAGGTGTTATCTTAACCATGGAAGCATCAATTATTCTTTCCAAATATTGTAACCGATGCTCAGTTTGGGAAGTCCCTTCTGGTACAGGATCTCTTAACAGAGCTTGCAGGCCATTTTTGTGAAGCATCTTAGCTTGGGACTTGAATGCGCTCCAACACTCTTCTATAGGATTCAACGGCGCGCTATATGGAGCCAATCGTAATATCTCAACGCCTTCAAACTCTTCCTCCTGTGTTACGGTTTCAAGGCTAACATGCACCGGAGCATTATCAATAACTACCACTACCTCCGTCATTGGCTCCTGTACACTACGAAGTAAGCGTCTTAGAAAATCACAGCAGTCTTCTTTTCGAAAAGACCCTCTCTTCCTCTCCCAGTATTGTAGTCCTGTTTGTGTGATGCCACCAATTACGTGGATGTTTTTTCCTTTGGACGTGGGCAACTTGACTGAGCAGCGTACGCCTTTTTTGGACCTTCCAAAGTTTCTACGCAAAAAAAAATTGCAATTAGTTTCATCGAGATAGACAACAGTTTTGCCCTTGCCGATTTTTGTCATTATCGAAGATACATAAGCCGCACGCTTCCGTTTATTCTCATCAGAATTCATCGCAACTGGTTGAGGGAGAACTTTCCTGATAGTATACATTTGGCAATCTAAACACTTGTGGATCGTTGGTATGGATAAAGTAGTTCCTTCATTTACTTGTATCTTCTGCTGTATTTCCTTCAAAGATATGAGTGGATCATTTTCAACATAAAGAATCATTTTTTCTCTTAAATTTTGATTTAATTTTGAATATCTGGCACCACCCCTCTTTTTGGGCAAAATATTTATCTCCGATCTTTTAATCCACCCGTACGCTGTAGCGATAGGCACTTCATTTGCAACTGCTACTGATCTCCAGTCGTCCAAGTTCTGTGCTGCTCTAATTACTCTGTCTTTTTCGTTAGAAATCCATTTGACATATTTCTTCCTTTTAGTGCCTGGTTTAACTCCTCGTTTCATTGGAGTCTCTTGGGTTTCCATTTCGCTGTCTTCTGAGAAATCCGAGTTGTCCGCAAAGTTGTTCATCTTGAAGGGGTCAATAACAAAGTGAATGAAAGTTGAAATATCAGTGTTTTATAAGGAAATGTATAGTATCCATGCTACAATAGTATAGGTAATTTATAACAGTGAAAGTTATGGGGACCATAATAAGGCTAAATACAGCGATTAATACTTCAAATTAGAGAACATTTTTCTAATTATTGGAAGTGTTTTGATTTGAATTTTACTAATTTTAATTTGAAATTTATCTATTTTAAATTTGAATTTTATAATTTTTAAATTGAACTTCACAAATTTTAATTTGAACTTTACATATTTTAATTGGAACTTTACATATTTTAAATTGAACTGTAGAAATTTTAAATTGAATTTTACATATTTTAAATTGAACTTTACAAATTTTAAATTGAACTTCACATATTTTAATTTGAAGCTAAAAAGGTGTAGTCCATCCCCCTTTATTTAAAATAAAAATGAGGGCGAAATGAGAGAAAGGCCGTAAGAAATTAAAAAATACAATCTCTCGAAAGTTGATGAGGCCGAGTGCACACGGCCCGTCAAAATATTAGGACTGGAGCTTGTATCACAGATACGCTCATCACACACTGCGGGCTGGCTTCGGACAGACCGACGGACGGACGGACGGACGAGGCTCTTATTATAGTATAGAAGATTGGGAGTTGGTTGTTTTCAATTTATATGTGAGCAGATGATAACTCTCGAAATTGTTTTCTTTAATTGACAATTAACTAAGGTAGCAAATTGCCGGCTAGAGAAATTTCCAAATTGTCGAATTCCCTAACCGCTAAGCTGACATCGACAAACTTTCGTACGAATTGACAAATTGTCATACAAATTTACGAATGGTCAAATTGACGTACGAACTGACGAACCAATTGACGAATTGACGGATTGTCCAATTGACAAATACTTCGGCACCTGTCAAGCTACCCGGAAGAAGTTCACAGCGGGTGACCACCGCAGTGTGCAATCCTCTGCCGCCTCACTCCAGCGCCTAAATCTAATTTGAGGTGGTCAGGCGCCCCTTGTGAGGCGCTCTGTTGAGTTCTCACGCCTCATTTTGTGAGGGTTTTTGTTGCCGCTTTCTTATTTGGTGGTACTTTGTTATTTGATAGTACTTTGTTATTTGATAGTACTTTGTTATTTGATAGTACTTTGTTATTTGTTGGTACTTTATTTGTTGGTACTTTGTTATTTGTCGTTACTTTATTTGTTGGTACTTTGTTATTTGTCGGTACTTTATTTGTTGGTACTTTGTTATTTGTCGGTACTTTATTTGTTGGTACTTTGTTATGTGTCGCTACTTTATTTCTTGGTACTTTTTTATTTGTCGGTACTTTGTTATTTGTTGGTACTTTGTTATATGTTGGTACTTTTTTATTTGTTGGTACTTTGTTATTTGATGGTACTTTGTTATATGTTGGTACTTTGTTATTTGTTGGTACTTTGTTATTTGTTGGTACTTTGTTATTTGTTGGTACTTTGTTATTTGTTGGTACTTTGTTATTTGATGGTACTTTGTTATATGTTGGTACTTTGTTATTTGTTGGTACTTTGTTATATGTTGGTACTTTGTTATTTGTTGGTACTTTGTTATTTGTTGGTACTTTGTTATTTGATGGTACTTTGTTATATGTTGGTACTTTGTTATTTGTTGGTACTTTGTTATTTGTTGGTACTTTGTTATTTGATGGTACTTTGTTATTTGTTGGTACTTTGTTATTTGTTGGTACTTTGTTATTTGATGGTACTTTGTTATTTGTTGGTACTTTGTTATTTGTTGGTACTTTGTTATTTGTTGGTACTTTGTTATTTGATGGTACTTTGTTATTTGTTGGTACTTTGTTATTTGTTGGTACTTTGTTATTTGATGGTACTTTGTTAAATGTTGGTACTTTGTTATTTGTTGGTACTTTGTTATTTGATGGTACTTTGTTATTTGTTGGTACTTTGTTATTTGTTGGTACTTTGTTATTTGATGGTACTTTGTTAAATGTTGGTACTTTGTTATTTGTTGGTACTTTGTTATTTGTTGGTACTTTGTTATTTGATGGTACTTTGTTATATGTTGGTACTTTGTTATTTGATAGTACTTTGTTATTTGTTGGTACTTTGTTATATGTTGGTACTTTGTTATTTGTTGGTACTTTGTTATTTGTTGGTACTTTGTTATTTGTTGGTACTTTGTTATTTGATAGTACTTTGTTATTTGATGGTACTTTGTTATTTGTTGGTACTTTGTTATTTGATGGTACTTTGTTATTTGTTGGTACTTTGTTATTTAATGATACTTTGTTATTTGATGGTACTTTGTTATTTGATGGTACTTTTTATTTGATAGTACTTTGTTATTTGATGGTACTTTGTTATTTGATGGTACTTTGTTATTTGATGGTACTTTGTTATTTGATGGTACTTTGTTATTTGATGGTACTTTGTTTTTTGGTGGTACTTTGTTATTTGGTAGTACTTTGTTATTTGATGGTACTTTGTTATTTGATGGTACTTGGTTATTTGATGGTACTTTGTTATTTGATGGTACTTTGTTATTTGATGGTACTTTGTTATTTGATTGCACTTTGTTATTTGATGGTACTTTGTTATTTGATGGTACTTTGTTATTTGATGGTGCTTTGTTATTTGATAGTACTTTGTTATTTATTAGTGCTTTGTTATTTTGTAGGTGCAATCTCTTTTATTTTGTCTCAAGATAAAATTATACCTGGTTTCGAAATATGTTTATGTAAATGATATCGTGTGATCGATTATGATAAATTAGCTGGTACTTTCTGAACCATGAGTTATTTATTTTTTGAACTTTGTAAAACGTGCCTTTTGAAAGTCAAAAAATTTGTCTCCTGGACCGTGAAACAGAGTAGGAGGGGCGTGTGTGGCGCACATTCGTGGACGCTAAATTATTCACGTTTGAATATTGAAAAATGTTCACCTTCAAATCGAGAAAAATACCTAATTTTGAATTATCTTGCGATACCGAAAACTGTTCACAAATGCTTTTTTAGTGCACATAAAATTTATAAAAAATCATTTCTCATTTATAATTTTCAATAATTCTTGAACGGCACATGCAGCCCAAAAACCCCTTCATTTTGTTGCCCCAGCTCCAGTGAAGTTCTTTCAAAATTTTATAACGATAATTCTAAACACGGTCGTTATTCTACGTGGAATGAACGCACAGTTGTTGCATGTGCGTGAACAATGATGATCATGAGAGAGGCTTCTTCCTTTCCCCTGACAGGGTTAGTAAGCAAGTTGTAACCATTCAAACAGAAGGTTCAGTTTTTCGTGAAATACAGTGTATGGTGTTGGTGAATAGTGTAATTTGATGCAAAGCATTTAGGACTCAATTTAGCACTCCCTGGGGGAAAATGTGGAGGCCCGAGCTGCAAGTGGGGTAGCCTTTCTTTTTGATGAAATAAAATATTTTTGTTATGTTAAGGACAATTTCTTTTCGGTTCATTGGTGTCTTTTTTTCAGCACCTGCTACTTTCTTCTGTAACTTTTATCTTGTTTCCTAATCTTTCTCAATTTACTGTTTCTATGCACTTTCTGAATAGATTCCGCGTTCCCTTAACTGCATACTAAATGGTGGCTTCCTCATTCCTCTCTTTTATCGCCTTTATGGCGGATAGGAAGGCTTAAACTAATAATCTAAAAAATTTTTAGACTCAATTTATTCACCTGCTCTATTGCTTCTATTTGATTAATTTGTTTGAACCAAAGACAAAAAAATATTTGAACTCAACGTCTTTCATGTAACCAAGCTCTGCATTAGTTTCACTTAAATTGCAGCTCTGATAAAAATTCGGCGCAGTAAATTTCCCTCTCGCGCAGAAATTGGAATAACTCGCTAAAATGTTTGCCTTCGCAAAGAGCGCCGCAGAAGTGACATGGCGGTGCGTTTCGGCAGCGAGGCATTTTCCTTCCGCTGTCATTTTCCTTACAAAGATGTTATTTTCCACGTAAGTTTTCTGCCAAGATATTCGTTTTTTTCTTGATGGACTATTAAATTCTGTTCGTAGAGTTAAAAATGAATTTATTCGTATGTCCACCAATAATAAATATTTCAAGTTTCTAGCTTTCTTGAGATACTGTTGCTCTCATAATTCTGAGCCATCTGGTGTCTATGAAAAATGTATCCACTAATTTTAATGTCACTGTGATACCATACTAAGTTCGTAATTAAAATCAGCTAATATTTATTGGGGTATTTCTAGATGGTATGAAGTATAAATACATTTATCTGACTCGAAGTTTTGTGCCGAATCAAAGAAACATCTTAGTTCTCTTAGCATTATATTAGAGATACATTATATTATTATTGATAGTGAAAATCTATGCAAACATTTTTCGCGAACACCTTGTTTAGTATGACGGAAAAAGCGCAAAATTCAAAACTTCAAATTACTGTGTCTGCAATCACTGTGGATAGGGAGGGTTAAACTAACGTATCTTATTTAAATGATAAATCCCTTATGATGAGAAGTGGCTGTCTATATCAAAGCTGTCTAAATAAGGCCATTAAAAGCTGCTCACGCTAGCAATTGAGAACTCCACGTAAGGGTCATAAGTGCCCGAATAAAATATATGAAACTTATAAAAAATAACAGTTAAAATTTGTCTTGATATATCTCCTGAAAATAAATCAATGCATGAGTAAAAATTAAAAGAATTCCCTGACAATACAAATGAATAAATACCACTCGAACAGGATTTCTATCGCTTTTTACTGAGCATAATACCACCTTATTAATTTATACATAATAACCGCTCAAATAAAACATGACTCATGTGGTTCAGCATAATACTACCTTGATACGTAATTCAGACTTTATAGCCGCTAAAACAGAACATGAATCTTTCCACTCACCATACTACCACCTTAATACGTAATTTAGACTAGATAACCGCTCAAACAGAACAAGAGTCGCATTACTGAGCATTGTGACCATATCGCGTGAATAATTTTCACATCTGAATGAATAAGTACACCCGATTTCCGGGAGCTCGACCTACTCACGAAGGGGTCGATGGACGGCGCGACATTAGCGCCTGAGCTAAGGCGTTAGCGCGCACTGCTGCCTGCTGCGGACACAGCAGGCAGGCTGCAGTGTTGATTTGTTCCGATTTGATATATCTGAACACGTCAGTGGTTTGCTCTAGTCGCAAACTCATCAGAAAATTAATAACGAATAAATTCCAAGAAAATTAATCATAAATAATTTTCTCGAAATTTTCTTCGTTTTTAATTTTCTGATCGTGTTGACTTCTTCCGAACGAATAACGAGTGGCAAGGCAGCCCTATTTTTAACTTCCGTGCAAAAAACGAGTGGTAATGTAACCATATTTTCAACTCCTTCCGTATGAAAAACCAATGGTAATGTAGCCAGTGTTTTTGAGTTTTTTCATACAACTAACCAGTGGCAGTATAACCAGTGTTTTCAACTTCTTTCTTACGAATAACGAGAGGCAATGAAACCATATTTTTTTGTTTTTAGTTAGAGTAATGTGTGAATTGTACCAGAGTAACGATTCGGATACTTGGGAATTCTAAATTAATTACACTTTGAGTCTGAGAAAATATTTAGTGAAATCCCTTCATTTGAGTTGTTACACTGATAGTTCGAGATTGAATCTCATCGATTTTCTTAATTTGAGATAAACATCAGAAATATCTCTACTCCACACTTATGTTTCAGTAGTCCTCCTAACATGAGTTCACAAATCTGTAGTTCTCAGGACTGAAGAGCATGAATACCAATTACGTCTAGTTTGAGATCACAAATTAGAAATACTTCTGGTCTGAAATTATATTTTTGAAACACGTTCGGTGTGAAGTTAAGTTCGAGCAATACTCATGACCTGAGATTGCATTGAAATAAACGCCATTGATGGAATTACGTAGAAATTACCACCTTTCATGGGAGAAATTAACACCATTTATGTAATTACATCGAAATTAACGCCATTCATGGAATTACGTAGAAATTAACACCATTCATGGAAGAAATTAATGCCATTGATGGAATTACATCGAAATTAACGCCATTGATGCGACAGGGCAGACCGCGTCTGCCTGTCCCGCAATCGCAGCCTGGAAATGCTGGTTTGAATAAATTTGTTTTAGATCTTCGGCCGCTGTGACGCCGTTTAGGTCTACAGGGAGGCAGTTGCTAACTGCTAGCTTGTGCAAGCTCCAGATCGGTAAATTGAAAACTTGTCGAACGCTTCCGTCATTTCCTTGATTGCGCTGTGACTTGTGTTGCCTACGTGTCACAGGTTGTAGGTTGTCTTAACCCTTCGCTACTCACTGAAATTTTTGCAATTATTATTCAAAAATAAACTTAAGTACCGGCTACTCCAATAATGCCATGCTTGAATCAAGTAATGAAGTTTGACCATGATAAGAAAATTAGTCACTATTGAATTAAAACTATGCTCGAATCTGGCAATTAAAAACTGGAAATAACTGGGGCAAATTTTTATCATTAAATGTTGAGATTCTCGTAAGGTGTTAGGGTACACACGTATAGGAAAGGAATGAAAGGAATGTTTGAAATCCGTGGTTCTGAAGCGAAAATAATTCAAGGTGCGCGATCGTCTCTCACTCTGAATATCGCGCTCGTCTCGCTCCACCTGAATATCGCGCTCGTCTCGCTCCACCTGAATCTCACGCTCGTCTCGCTCCACCTGAATATCGCGCTCGTCTCGCTCCACCTGAATATCACGCTCGTCTCGCTCCACCTGAATATCGCGCTCGTCTCGCTCCACCTGAATATCGCGCTCGTCTCGCTCCACCTGAATCTCACGCTCGTCTCGCTCCACCTGAATATCGCGCTCGTCTCGCTCCACCTGAATATCACGCTCGTCTCGCTCCACCTGAATATCGCGCTCGTCTCGCTCCACCTGAATATCGCGCTCGTCTCGCTCCACCTGAATATCGCGCTCGTCTCGCTCCACCTGAATATCGCGCTCGTCTCGCTCCACCTGAATATCGCGCTCGTCTCGCTCCACCTGAATATCACGCTCGTCTCGCTCCACCTGAATATCGCGCTCGTCTCGCTCCACCTGAATATCACGCTCGTCTCGCTCCACCTGAATATCGCGCTCGTCTCGCTCCACCTGAATATCGCGCTCGTCTCGCTCCACCTGAATATCGCGCTCGTCTCGCTCCACCTGAATCTCACGCTCGTCTCGCTCCACCTGAATATCGCGCTCGTCTCGCTCCACCTGAATATCACGCTCGTCTCGCTCCACCTGAATATCACGCTCGTCTCGCTCCACCTGAATATCGCACTCGTCTCGCTCCACCTGAATATCGCGGTCGTCTCGCTCCACCTGAATATCACGCTCGTCTCGCTCCACCTGAATATCACGCTCGTCTCGCTCCACCTGAATCTCACGCTCGTCTCGCTCCACCTGAATATCGCGCTCGTCTCGCTCCACCTGAATATCGCGCCCGTCTCGCTCCACCTGAATATCGCGCTCGTCTCGCTCCACCTGAATATCGCACTCGTCTCGCTCCACCTGAATATCGCGGTCGTCTCGCTCCACCTGAATATCGCGCTCGTCTCGCTCCACCTGAATATCGCGCTCGTCTCGCTCCACCTGAATATCACGCTCGTCTCGCTCCACCTGAATATCACGCTCGTCTCGCTCCACCTGAATCTCACGCTCGTCTCGCTCCACCTGAATATCGCGCTCGTCTCGCTCCACCTGAATATCACGCTCGTCTCGCTCCACCTGAATATCGCGCTCGTCTCGCTCCACCAGAATATCACGCTCGTCTCGCTCCACCTGAATATCACGCTCGTCTCGCTCCACCTGAATATCACGCTCGTCTCGCTCCACCTGAATATCACGCTCGACTCGCTCCACCTGAATATCACGCTCGTCTCGCTCCACCTGAATATCACGCTCGTGTCGCTCCACCTGAATATCGCGCTCGTCTCGCTCCACCTGAATATCGCGCTCGTCTCGCTCCACCTGAATATCGCGCTCGTCTCGCTCCGCCTGAATATCGCGCTCGTCTCGCTCCACCTGAATATCACGCTCGTCTCGCTCCACCTGAATAATGCGCTCGTCTCGCTCCACCTGAATATCGCGCTCGTCTCGCTCCACTTGAATATCACGCTCGTCTCGCTCCACCTGAATATCGCGCTCGTCTCGCTCCACCTGAATATCGCGCTCGTCTCGCTCCACCTGAATATCGCGCTCGTCTCGCTCCACCTGAATATCACGCTCGTCTCGCTCCACCTGAATAATGCGCTCGTCTCGCTCCACCTGAATATCGCGCTCGTCTCGCTCCACCTGAATATCGCGCTCGTCTCGCTCCACTTGAATATCACGCTCGTCTCGCTCCACCTGAATATCACGCTCGTCTCGCTCCACCTGAATCTCACGCTCGTCTCGCTCCACCTGAATATCGCGCTCGTCTCGCTCCACCTGAATATCACGCTCGTCTCGCTCCACCTGAATATCACGCTCGTCTCGCTCGACCTGAATATCGCGCTCGTCTCGCTCCACCTGAATATCGCGCTCGTCTCGCTCCACCTGAATATCACGCTCGTCTCGCTCCACCTGAATATCACGCTCGTCTCGCTCCACCTGAATATCACGCTCGTCTCGCTCCACCTGAATATCGCGCCCGTCTCGCTCCACCTGAATATTGCGCTCGTCTCGCTCCACCTGAATATCGCGCCCGTCTCGCTCCACCTGAATATCGTGCCCGTCTCGCTCCACCTGAATATCGCGCTCGTCTCGCTCCACCTGAATATCGAGCTCGTCTCGCTCCACCTGAAAATCGCGCCCGTCTCGCTCCACCTGAATATCGCGCTCGTCTCGCTCCACCTGAATATCGCGCTCGTCTCGCTCCACCTGAATATCGCGCCCGTCTCGCTCCACCTGAATATCGCGCTCGTCTCGCTCCACCTGAATATCGCGCTCGTCTCGCTCCACCTGAATATCGCGCTCGTCTCGCTCCACCTGAATATCGCGCCCGTCTCGCTCCACCTGAATATCGCGCTCGTCTCGCTCCACCTGAATATCACGCTCGTCTCGCTCCACCTGAATATCGCGCCCGTCTCGCTCCTCCTGAATATCGCGCTCGTCTCGCTCCACCTGAATATCGCGCTCGTCTCGCTCCACCTGAATATCGCGCTCGTCTCGCTCCACCTGAATATCGCGCTCGCCTCGCTCCACCTGAATATCGCGCTCGCCTCGCTCCACCTGAATATCGCGCTCGTCTCGCTCCACCTGAATATCGCGCTCGTCTCGCTCCACCTGAATATCGCGCTCGTCTCGCTCCACCTGAATATCGCGCTCGTCTCGCTTCACCTGAATATCGCGCTCGCCTCGCTCCACCTGAATATCGCGCTCGTCTCGCTCCACCTGAATACCACACTCGTCTCGCTCCACCTGAATATCGCGCTCGTCTCGCTCCACCTGAATATCGCGCTCGTCTCGCTCCACCTGAATATCACGCTCGTCTCGCTCCACCTGAATATCGCGCTCGTCTCGCTCCACCTGAATATCACACTCGTCTCGCTCCACCTGAATATCGCGCTCGTCTCGCTCCACCTGAATATCGCGCTCGTCTCGCTCCACCTGAATATCACGCTCGTCTCGCTCCACCTGAATATCGCGCTCGTCTCGCTCCACCTGAATATCGCGCTCGTCTCGCTCCACCTGAATATCGCGCTCGTCTCGCTCCACCTGAATATCACGCTCGTCTCGCTCCACCTGAATATCACGCTCGTCTCGCTCCACCTGAATATCGCGCTCGTCTCGCTCCACCTGAATATCACGCTCGTCTCGCTCCACCTGAATATCACGCTCGTCTCGCTCCACCTGAATATCACGCTCGTCTCGCTCCACCTGAATATCGCGCTCGTCTCGCTCCGCCTGAATATCACGCTCGTCTCGCTCCACCTGAATATCGCGCTCGTCTCGCTCCACCTGAATATCGCGCTCGTCTCGCTCCACCTGAATATCACGCTCGTCTCGCTCCACCTGAATATCACGCTCGTCTCGCTCCACCTGAATATCGCGCTCGTCTCGCTCCACCTGAATATCACGCTCGTCTCGCTCCACCTGAATATCGCGCTCGTCTCGCTCCACCTGAATATCACCCGCAATATTCCCTACTCTGTTTTCCATTATCCTCATCTGCTGGGGATAAAGAGATTGTCAGGGCTTACCAAATTAGGCTTCAGAGACCGAAATTAAAATCCTGGTTTACTGCAAAGTGCAAGTGATTTAACTCGACCATCACCGTCAGAGGTAAGGATTCCAAACGAAATTATGGCAATGAGCGTCCGCGGAAAAAAGAAGATTGAGTTGATTCTTAAGAATAAATTGTGGCTTATAATAAACTATAACGCCTGAAAAAGGATGTTAGTTGAGCTATCATTTGAATATAAATTGGGGTTCTTAGAGTAGGGATTGCGTTTCAAATCAGCATTATATGCTGGATTACATCATCGATACCATCTGGGTTGTCATTTACATTCTATATCTATATAACTGCAAATGATGCGAAAATTTTTAGAAAAATGACGAGAAAATGCTTAGAAATGTAAAGGGAGAATGCTCAGAAAAATTAAGGAAAAATACCAGAAAAATGAAGCGAAAATGCTTAGAAAATGAAGGGAAAACGCTTAAAAAATGACGGGAAAAATCTTGAAAACGTGTAGGGAAAATGTTTAAAAAATGAAGGGAAAAATCTTGAAAACGTGAAGGGAAAATGCTTAGAAGCGTGAAGGGAAAATGCTTAAAACGTGAAGGGAAAATGCTTAAAACGTGATGGGAAAATGCTTAAAAAATGAAGGGAAAAATCTTGAAAACGTGAAGGGAAAATGCTTAGAAGCGTGAAGGGAAAATGCTTAAAACGTGAAGAAAAAATGCTTAAAACGTGAAGGGAAAATGCTTAAAACGTGAAAGGAAAATGCTTAAAACGTGAAGAAAAAATGCTTAAAACGTGAAGGGAAAATGCTTGAAACGTGAAGGGAAAATGCTTGAAACGTGAAGGGAAAATGCTTGAAACGTGAAGGGAAAATGCTTAAAACGTGAAAGGAAAATGCTTAAAACGTGAAGAAAAAATGCTTAAAACGTGAAGGGAAAATGCTTAAAACGTGAAGGGAAAATGATTAAAACGTGAAGGGAAAATGCTTGAACGTGAAGGGAAAATGCTTAAAACGTGAAAGGAAAATGCTTAAAACGTGAAGAAAAAATGCTTAAAACGTGAACAAAAAATGCTTAAAACGTGAAGGGAAAATGCTTAAAACGTGAAGGGAAAATGCTTAGAAAAATGGAGGGGCAGACTAGTGATGGAAACGTGCGTTCGATCTACCTCAGACGCAAGTCGGCTGAAAGAACGGAATGTCAGACGCCGCTGCTGAGAATATGGATGGGGCTGTAATTCTGTTAACTCGCTCTCTTCCGCCCTCACCTCCCACCAGCTCACTTCAATACTAAGTTCTCTTCGGCAATGCTAAATTCTCTTGCGGCGTTCCTTATAGCCTGAGCTGCAAAGATCGTGCACTTGCATTCGCCTGCCTTCACAAGTGTTCCGCTCTCATTTTAACTGGAGGGCAAATATGCAGTGTCCTAACCCACAAAACACAGAATTTTAGGACACTCAAGTTAGAGGCGTGGTGTTCATCGCAAGGTTGCCATACCGGCTTTTCCTAGCCAAGTTACTAACTAGGAACTGAACTAGAAACTAGGCCACTCTGCCTGAAAGACATCTACGCCGTTATGAGGTGAAATTATCACTTAATCCACTCTGCCAGTTTTAACCTCTGTTTAGTGGGCTAAGACACTCTGCATATTTGCCCTCCAATTGAGAAATCAACCTTGAATGTACACGAATGTTCAAATGGAATGTTGAACCCTTTAACGTCTTTATTTTGTGCTCATGTTACCGTTATCACAACCACCATCACTGAACTGGCAGTGGCATCATGTAGTCACCAACATCACAGCAAGGAAGTGACTGCCACTCGACAATGAACTCTGAAGAACACATTAGAGCACAAATTTTACGTGGAATAAAATATATTAGAGCTGTTTATAAAAGTGGGTTTTGAAATTAATTTGACGGTAAAATGTTAAGTTATTGCAACCAACGTGTTAATAATCAATATAATGGGGGGCTGTGCATAAAATATCCAAGAGAAGATATTCTGATCGTCTCTCTCGATAACGTGATTAGCCACCGACATGGTTAGTCCATTAGAACGCATCGTATGGTTTGTCTATTGGTAAACTTCGTGTGATTTGTCTATCAATTAAAGATCATTATATTGAGAAATTTTTAAAACCAATATGTTGTAGTACATTTCAAATAACAATTTTTTTTTAAATAAACCGATTTTATTCCCTTTCTGTCTCCGGGCGGCAGGCATGGGAGCCAAGGGTCGAGACGCTCTGTGTTGGCGCGACGCCTCAGCCGCGGATCTGTGCAGGACTCCTCCCACGCTTCCACTGACGGCCTCACCTACTCCAACAACCCTGTTAAGGTGAGTCGGCACCTACTCCAACGTCAAGGTGAGTCGGCACCTACTCCAACGTCAAGGTGAGTGTGCACCTACTCCAACGTTAAATTCTGTTAAGGTGAGTGTTCACCATTCGATCATTTTTTTCTATCTATTGTTAATATTTGTGTTGGTAAATTTTACTATATCACTACTTTTTGAATTACTATTTGTATTTTACGTATTTTAGGACAACTTTTCGTCGTACATCGTTTTTATTTGAATTAATTTTTAAGAGACCACAACTTATTTGGATATTACTCAAGTAAACCTTATCGCTCAGCCTAGCTGCTATAGTCGTTCTTATTCACATTCTTCCGTCTGTGTATGCCTTCGATGATATGCGTTCTTTTTTAGGTTAAATGTTACTTTGGTTGCAAATAGGTTACCTTAGGTAAAAAAGGTCTTCATGACTTCTGTCTTTCATACCCACTTTGGTTCGTTCAGTGCTGATACGTTCTTTGAGATCTCTTCTCTGTCCTTATCCACCTCTTCATTCCTAACCTATTGTTTTAATACACAGAGTATGGCGGGTGGGAACACATCTTGTGTGTATACCACGGTTAAGGAAACCAGGTCGGGTCATTTCTATTGGGGAAAATACACCTCCTCTTGTTCGGCTAGTCAATAGAAGGGCTTTATTTCAAACAAACTTTATGACGTCACCAAAACGCCATGTCGTTAGGCCAATAGTGGAGCCAGATTTGGGGGGTAGCAGTGGTACCAGATGCACTATGAGCGCTGCTATTGGTTCGTTGCCATGACGTCAGCAAAACCGCGCCGTCAACGAAAAAAAAATGGTTTGACACTACTTTGTTTCCTCTACCGTGGTGTATATTACCCCGTTTTTTTCCCTTACGCTCTCTTGAGATCGTATTTTGAGTCTCTAAGTATCTATTTATAATGTTAGTTTAAAGCGGAATCTTTCAAGTTTTCCAGCATATTATTGAAATCACAATTTGGTATGAATAATGTTAATATGCACTAACAATATTACCGCAACAATCACAAGTTACATTTGGGTCTTCATCATCAATTCATCACATTTCGAAAAACACAAGCACCAAGCACAAAAAATCGTGCACTGATTACACAGATCCACAACACGAAAGTGGAAGAAGGAAAGGAAGCTCTTCCTCTATCAACGCATTCGAAACACACTAAATCATTTTAATGGAACGATTTACTCAATGGCCTCGCCAAAGCGTAAACAGGTATTTCTGCGCACGCGAATAATAAGACAAGAGCGTAATTCTGCAACAGTCGTCGAGTCGCGTAAAAGGGTTTCCTCGGAGGCGTTATTTTAGTGACGACGAACGCAATATTGGCTGGAGGCAATATCATCCATAACAGTGTTATTTATCGCCCCTTTCTCGGTGGGCTTCTTGTGTTCCACCGTAAACAGGATACGTGCGCTTCGAAGGAGCCGTGTGTTGATTAGCTCATTTCTTGGCGAAAAACTGGTGTGTTGATACTCAGCCCGGAATTGGTTTGTTTTGGGTGTAGGAGTGACGGGAATACGATTATCGGGATTATAAGATGTGTATTTTTTTCTTTTTTCATTGTTTTTATCATCTCGTCCATTGAGGAGAAGCAAGTGCAAGTTAATTCTCACACCAAATGAATGAATTTTTTATAAACTTAGGTGTAATGATTGCGAACATCAGCGTTAGAAATGATTTGGCATTGAAATGAAAGCACAAATCGATGGTGTCGCTCGTCATATGTGAGCACTAAAGTTTGCTGCGTTTTAACATTTTTTCTTTTCACATCGTTCATGCACAAGACCATAAAATTCTGCATTCATTACACGAGAGACCATTTCGGTATCGGGAGGATTCATAGCTCGTCAGAACGGTAGGAAAATTGAGCTTGAAAATAGCGGGAATATTTGGGTGCTATGTGATGCAGCGATAATGCGTGAACTTTGAAAATGGAGCGAATCGAAAATTTAAGAATGTATGTTGGTACGCGTACTTTTGTAACATCGTTCACGATATGTACTGAGAAAGCAAGGTTCGACCACTTGCTGGAATATTTTTGTTACAGCTTTGGTTGCAATCAATGAGTGAAGTGAAAATATGTTCCAATTTGTTGTAACGCCCAGGTAATGAAATGCCCATTTGGCTTGTTTTCATTGCAGAGAAAATTTCAATAGGCTGAAATTCTTCAAAAAATTTTTTCATTGCTTCCATTTTTTTTCCTGTGATGATAAATTTCAACGTAAAGCAAATTATATAATCAGGTTAAAAATCCTAGGCTCATTAATGGAATTCATCATATATTCCAATTTTGTGTAAAAATATCTATTCATCCTATGCATATTAACAGCACTGTTCGTCCGTCACACGTTCAAATGTATAACTTATCTCGGTAGCACAGTACATAATTCAGCTACTTACAACCCGGCAAGATGAGGGACGAGATCCTAGTTACTTTATCCATTTCAAAACAGTTTTTACAAAGAAATTGTAACTCGAACTCGAAAATAACACTTTTGATTGCGCGGATACAGCAGCGTTCCTAACAAGAGAGTCGTTCGCTGTGGTGAGGGTATTTCTTGGTTTCGAGGGCTCACTGAGAGCACCAGATGCAGCGCGGAGCAGCCAGACTTTCGCTGTAATCGAGTTGGCTCGCTTGAAGCTCCCGGCACAACTCAAACGTCTACTCCCACGGCAGTTCTGTAACGGTATTTGCTTGTTGAGTCGCGATGCTGGGTCGCAATTATGTTATTCTCTTCTCGGCTATTTCACATTACTTCTTTTTAGAAGTGATACCTGCAGTCTGGCTGGTTGTTTGTCTGTTGGTGTATCTATCAGAAACTTAAGTGTTATGTATGCGTAATGAAGATTAAGCGGTCATATAAGGAAAGGTAGTGTATATTACCTTTCCTTATGATACAAGAACTTAATTAAGTGTTTGTATCAGTTAAGATCAAAATGGCTATCATGTTTTTATGGAATAGTTTTTGCAGCTTTTTTCACCACGCTTAATATTATTGTGGCTTATCTGCATTGACGTTTGCAGCAATAGGAAAAACATTCTCTAATTACGAATCAAATAAAACTAAACTAACTCGAAACGATATTATGTTACTGAATCCAAATAGTTATGACAAATTTAGTTCTTGTAGTGAGCAGAACCCTGGGACAAAAGATGTTTGTTCGATTTTAATAAACTCGGGCTAGAAGTGGTTCATTTTGTTCAATAAATGTATACGGACTAGATCGTCGTGTGCAAGATCGAAAATAAAAAAGTTAGCAAAGTCATTTGAGAAATTAAAATCGGATCTATTTTTTGGCTGTCAGAACGCCCAATGAATTTTTCTGCCTTCGGACCGTGAAGTTTCGTTAAATGAACTCGTGAATGAAGAAAAATTCTTCAGATTTTCCCCGACGTTTAACCCGAATTTTCTCACTTCGTCACGCCCTGCACCTCGTTCATTTCGCTTTAATTTATTTTGATTTTCAAGTTCTACAACTCGTAGCATTAAAATTTCCATATCCGTGCACTTCATGTCGATTCCACCTCATTTTCTTTCGAGAATTTTTCCTCTACATAGCAGTTACGTGTATTGTGGATACCTCAATTGTTATTTTTCTCCAACAACTGAGAATATCCTAAGGTGAAAAAGGACATCAATAAAAGTTTCGTTCCCATAGCCCCAGATGTTCTACGAATCTTATGGACATTGTACGAGATGCTGCTGCTAAGAATCCTAGGTTGGGTGAATCCTAAGCTGAGTGAATCCTAGGTTGGGTGAATTTATCCTAGGTTGGGTGATCTATCCTAGGTTGGGTGAATCTATCCTAGGTTAGGTGATTCTATCCTAGGTTGGGTGATTCTATCCTAGGTTGGGTGAATCTATCCTAGGTTGGGTGAATCTATCCTACGTTGGGTGATTCTATCCTAGGTTGGGTGAATCTATCCTACGTTGGGTGATTCTATCCTTAGCTGAGTGAATCCTAGGTTGGGTGATTCTATCCTAGGTTGGGTGATTCTATCCTAGGTTGGGTGAATCTATCCTACGTTGGGTGATTCTATCCTAGGTTGGGTGAATCTATCCTAGGTTGGGTGATTCTATCCTAGGTTGGGTGATTCTATCCTAGGTTGGGTGAATCTATCTTACGTTGGGTGATTCTATCCTAGGTTGGGTGAATCTATCATAGGTTGGGTGAATCTATCCAACGTTGGGTGATTCTATCCTAGGTTGGGTGATTCTATCCTAGGTTGGGTGATTCTATCCTAGGTTGGGTGAATCTATCCAACGTTGGGTGATTCTATCCTAGGTTGGGTGATTCTATCCTAGGTTGGGTGATTCTATCCTAGCTTGGTTGAATCTATCCAACGTTGGGTGATTCTATCCTAGGTTGGGTGAATCTATCCTAGGTTGGGTGAATCTATCCTAGGTTGGGTGAATCTATCCTACGTTGGGTGATTCTATCCTAGGTTGGGTGTATCTATCCTACGTTGGGTGATTCTATCCTTAGCTGAGTGAATCCTAGGTTGGGTGAATCTATCCTACGTTGGGTGATTCTATCCTAGGTTGGGTGAATCTACCCTACGTTGGGTGATTCTATCCTTAGCTGAGTGAATTCTAGGTTGGGTGATTCTATCCTAGGTTGGGTGAATCTATCCTAGGTTGGGTGAATCTATCCTACGTTGGGTGATTCTATCCTAGGTTGGGTGAATCTATCCTAGGTTGGGTGATTCTATCCTAGGTTGGGTGAATCTATCCTAGGTTGGGTGAATCTATCCTACGTTGGGTGATTCTATCCTAGGTTGGGTGAATCTATCCTAGGTTGGGTGAATCTATCCTACGTTGGGTGATTCTATCCTAGGTTGGGTGAATCTATCCTACGTTGGGTGATTCTATCCTAGGTTGGGTGATTCTATCCTAGGTTGGGTGAATCTATCCTACGTTGGGTGATTCTATCCTACGTTGGGTGATTATATCCTAGGTTGGGTGAATCTATCCTACGTTGGGTGATTCTATCCTAGGTTGGGTGAATCTATCCTACGTTGGGTGATTCTATCCTAGGTTGGGAGAATCTACTTGCAACTCAAATGGGGAAATGTAAAATTGAGCCCGAGAAACACTGCAAAGGTAGTAACGCACTGCAGCGTGCGCATGCACCGAGCGTGAACATTGCGGGGAAAGCACTTACAGGCATGAACACTGATTTCAAAACGCGCTAAATCTAGCAACACTAGCTCGTTACTTTCATTCTTATATACATATATGTGGCTGGCGTGGTCATGTAAGAACTAATGAACAAAGCTACTGGCTGGAGAGTTAACGCTTGACCTTGAGAAACTAAAATTAATTTTCAATTTGTTTACTGAGGTAAAGAAACAAACGGCAAATTTTACAGTTGTCGTGGCTGAAAGAAACCGAACTTTTATATGTAATTTGTCATACGTGTTTTTCAATATTCGATGCCTTCTTCACCGCACCACGTCGCATTATACCACAATTTTTCGCCTTCAATTTACACTCTGTAAGGAGTTTCATTTCCATCTATAGCAGAACATGCGTAACTTTCTCGAACCATCAGGGTTTTTCTTCCAACTTTGATACATTTTCAGTGCTAGGGTCTTAATCCGTTTTTCCAGCCGACATTTTGCGAGGAAGTTTCCACCTGGTTGTCACCACAACCAATCTGGAAACGAGACACGCGTCGTAGCTCTGGCAGCGGCATGACTTCTAATCCCAAACTAATCTAAAACCTGTTCTCCAGTCAGCGTCAGTTCCGACGGCGCTCACGACTCGGAGCAGAGTAAAAAGTGCGGCAAGAAAACACCTCTATCCTTCGTTGCTCCGTGGCTAGGTGAACTTGATTAGTTGTTGGTTGTCTAATTGTACATTGGCGTCTAATTATATGCTGGCGTCTAATTGTATGTTGGCGTCTAATTGTATGTTGGTTTCTAATTGTATGTTGTGTCGAATTGTATATGTTGGATACGCATCACAAGGGGTTCCGGAAATATTAATTCGTCTCTGACGTCGACTGATGCAAGTTGATCCGAAAGATTGGACGAAAAAGTTGTTTTGCTCGCTGTATATTACAAGAAAGCTGCTAAAATAACCGTATTATGAGGCCAAAAACTGTTTTGGTTGTTGAATCGAATAAATAATACCTGAAATGATCGTGTTACGAAAGACTCGTGTTTGAGTGGCGAAGCGAGTGACACGACCGTCTGTTGGGAGCTGAGCAGCTCTGCAGCATGCCATGTCATGAGCATGTTGCAGCGGAGCGTCCCCTTAGGGGATACAACTATTGTATCTGTGGGAATTAGCGCTCACGGTAGGAAATGTGTGAGGGCCCGAACCACCTGCTGACCCACCTACAGTCACTAACTCATTTCTTATTAATACTTAATGAAAGCTAAATAAAAACCTGATCCAGTTAATGTTTGCTATTTTCAAAGTTGATTACCACAATTGACTTTAAATTTGAGTTGAATATCGAACGTCAGTTTAACCCATCGTAGTCGACGTTTTAAATTGTAAAATCTCTATTTGTAGAGAACTAGCCAGCACAAACACGAGTGGTATTCCCATGTTGAGGAGTGAAGAACGCTTGCATTGCTGAGCTCGGCTGAGAGAACCTAGAATGGATTTGCTTTCACTGTAAATTAAATTTTCTTTTCGAGGCTCAAGGAAAGTCGATTCGTTTCTGCTGGACTTACAGCAAAAAATATGCAAGCATTGTTGCATGCAAAAAAAACTTGAAGCATGCTTTCCAAGATTCAGATTTAAAGCGTAGGTACTGACATTATCACCTCTAACTTGTGTACAAAGAAAATATTTGAATTTAACGGAGAAATTATAAAAAATTCTATCGTCGGACATTTTTTAGAAATTCATCAAATGTCAGGACAATAGAAAATTTCCAATTTAAGATAACTACTATTTTCAGTTCTATTTCCTCCGAGAGAAAATGAAATTCCTCGAGCTGAAAATCGAGTACCTAGAGCTGGAAGTCAGGTTTCTCGAAGTTTCATATATTTAAATTAAAAGTTCCTCAATCTTCCACTACTGACTTTCAATCGAATATGAAGTACTAATTTTATGAGTTCCATTTGTCAGGACTGCGAATAAAAATTTTAAATACTGGAAACAATTTTACTGCAAGTGTTCATATATTTATGTACATTTATGTATCTTATGAACATGTTCATTGGAAAATATTTAACAAAATGTTTTGATGTCCTGAGTTCAGAGTTAAGTAGGCTATCTTTTGTTGAAATAGAATAGGGTTTTATTTTCTTACGGAGCATTTTTTTTAGCTCACTGCTATCTGGTTTTTCTGCACCTACTGTTTTTTTCTTTTTCCATTTATATCGTAATTCAAATTCTTATTTCAACCTTGCTCTTTCTATTCACAGTATACACTTGTGCACAGATTCCTCGTTCCCTCATTTCCTTACTAAATTGGACTTCCCTCCCTTTTTTGATACCACTTTTTTCTGATTTGGTATGCTTCAATAACTGGCGATCTAATTTAATCTTTCTGAGAATGCTCATTGCAAGAAATTTACGATTATTGCCTCTCTGCAACCTTACCGAATCTTATAAATAGAATCACCTCTAATCTTTCTCAGAATGCTTATCGCAGGAAATGTAAGATTATCGCCTCTCTGCAACCCTACGGAATTTTAAGGTTAAAATCACCTTCATTCTTTCTCAGAGTGCTGTATCGCAGGAAATGTAAGATTATTGTCTCTTCTGCAGCATTACGGAATCTTGTAAATAAAATCACCTCTAGTCTTTCTCAGAGTGCTTATCGCAGGAAATGTAAGATTATCGCCCCTCTCAGCAGCGCCATCACCAAACCAAGGCGTTATCGCGCCTCCCAGCCTCACGAGACCTACCCTGGCTGCCCACTTGAACTTTTACGTTTCGCGTGCTAAACTGACACTTCTTATCAAACTTCCCCGCGATTCCAAGTTTAACAAACTTTTTATATTGCAATACGTACTTTAAGTTTGTCGAATTGGCTTGAATTCGCCTGCTGAGGCGCATGATGTTGGAATGATTTCAAGCTGTAACTGCGATTCAAAGTTTCTGTTCTAGTGCGTTTTTCAAGGTATCAGGTGCTACGAAATTTACGTTCGATGTACGACAGGCTCTCGATCTATAAATGTAGAAATAAATAGATAGAATTTTATAGATAACATTTATGAGAACTCCGTGTGCCTAGTGATCTAACTGTCAAAGATTTACTTTTTAGGAAACAAGTTTTACACATTATGTCTGCCCTGCAAAGAAGCTGTGAAATAAATCCCATGTTTACCTATCATTGCAGCTCGAGATTATCACACATGTGCAGGCTGTGGCCAAATGTACTGTTTGCTTATGACTCATCCTGCGTACACCACTTCAGTATGTGTAACACCTCAGGGGGGTACAACTAGTGTATCTATGGGAATGAGCGCTCCCAGGGGAAAATGTGTGAGGGCCTGAGCTGAGAGTTAGGTAGGCCTTATTTTTGTTGAAATAAAATGTTTTTTGACGTTTTCAGGACTACCTTTTTCGGTTCACTCTTGTCCTGTTTTTTTTTCAGCACCTGCTGCTTTCTTCTTCAACTTTTGTCTGGTTTCTCAAACTTCTTTTTCAACTTACCGTTACTATGCGCCTTCTGCATGAATTCTGCGTTCTCTTATCGCCTTCCTACCCAGTCAAACTTTTTCGCCGGAACATGCATGTTTTTCGCCGCCTAAGCGATTTAATTACTTGGGCTGCCAAAAACATGCATGCAGGCAGCGAAAAAGTTAGAATGGGTAACGGTGCCTTCCTCCTTTCTCTCTTCGGAACCCTTTTTTTGTGGCTGGGAGGCTTGAACTAACATCTAATCTAGTCTTCGATACATATAATATAATATGTTGCAGTGGTCATGCACTGACAATCCTTTAGCGACGCAGTTGATTTCAAGATGACTATCCTCGTCAAAGTAGACTAGCATGGAACACCTCAACAGGAACAAGTGAAGGAGCCAATTCTCGAGTTGTGGCCCAAGTCCCGTGCTCTCAGACACCGATCACGCACAGCTGCCAGAGTACGAATGTGAGAAAGACAATAATCCCATTCACAGTCATCAAATTTTAGCACAAACACCAGAAATACCGCTCGTGGTCGTTTCAGCGCCTGCGAATAACTCGATTATAATAAAATCGAGCCTTAACATGGAAGTGTGCGGTATTAACCTGCTTTGTTAGGAACCGAGCATAATTCCACTTTATTGGATGGTGCTACGGAACATTTTTTGACACTAAAAATCCTCTTTTATTTCCGGAAATCCACTTGGGAAGAAGGGCTCTCGTCCTCTGAAAACGTCGTTAGAATATGACCTAGATTTTAGCACGGATATGAAAGGCCTTATGTCGAAGACGTGAGAATTTCACCCTAAGGAACTTGGCAAAAATGAAATCGGAAAAGGTTGATGCCCTTGTTTGCAAAGAATTCCAGAAATATTTGGTCTTCTAATTCCCGTGAAGGAAGCCTCTGCCTACGAGGATGCGTAAACATACTAATGGAAAACTTGTTTTTACAATTGTAATCACGGTAGTTTTAACGAATTTTCATTTTTTTCATGTGAGCAGGGAAAATAATGTTGAGTAACAAGTGAAGCTTTCGCCACTCCACACTTTTTCTGCATCCATGGCTTATGTTAGGAAATTAGCTACTAATAGTTGACAGCCCGTAGCGTGGATATCAGGAAAACATATTTTTATTCCTTCAAGTTTAAAAGTTCTTAGAATTGCCTGAATTTTGATCTCTCCATGGTTTATGTAGGGAAAATACCTTCGAATATTTATTAGCCCATGGTACAAAAATCAGAGTAGCATGTTTCTAGTTCTTCCAAGTTCAGAACTTCTTAAAATTACCATTAAAACTCCTTTCAATCATTTTGCTTCTTATAAGAGCTTCTATTTTAAATTACATTGCTTCCTTCAACAAATTTTCCAACTGTTCATTCAGAAATACAATTTTCCACTTGTATCTTTACAACATGAGATTTTTTAAAGTTGCCTTACTTAGGTGAAATTTTAAAGGTCACAGTTACTGGACATGTCCAATAACAAGTTTCCAAAGTTTCTGTACCCCGAGAAGTTGATGCTCTTCAATCTAATGAGATCATCACATCTTAAGTCCTTTGAACTTTTCATTTCTGAAGCTTCACTCCTAAGAATTTGGACGTTAGTAGCACTTTATCACCTGATTTGCATAATAGCGCCTCATTTTTCTGCGTGCCCTGCAATTATCTTCTGAGGGGCGCTGCGTTCTCGGAAAACAGCGAAAAAAATGAGGGCTCTTTCTCAGGTTCGGAAGCGTCATCTTCTCTTCAAGTTGTCGAGCAGAAGCGATGCATTCTGCATTTATAATGCACGAAAAGCCCCCTTGTGTGAATGCGGTGTTGGTTTCTTGAAGAGTGTTGCTGCTGCGCAACCTTCAATTGAAAAAAGCAACTGCTCTATTTATTTAGGTATATTATTTTGTCGTCAAAAAATAACTGAGAGGCGATCAGTGAACCAGAAAATAATCCATCAGCAGGAAATAATTCTAGAATCATTCTAGAAATAGAAAAAAATTGAAGTGAAGGCAGAGATGCACTTTCCTAGAAGTTTTGTTATTGATTTATTTAGAACATACCGCGTCGGCTCACCAGCCCACGAAACACAAGTTCATATTTTTATAACTTTCTACTGTGATGTCCATTATTGCAGAATTTCTGCATTTGGGTTCTTCCTCGCGGTTGGGTCTCGCGATCGTTGGACGAACCTAAAATCCACGTGTCAATTTACATGTAGTAGCCAAAGCGGGTTGTGAACCGGAAGTGCTTTTCTGGCTGTTCCAGGTCACAACATCTAATGGGCCTGAGCTGAGAGTTAGGTAGGTTAAAACAATTTTTTTGTTCGGTTGAGGACCATCTTTTTTCGGTTCACTGTTGTCTAGTTTTTCAGCACCCCTGCCTTTCTTTTTCAACTTCTATCTTGTTGCATAACCTTCCTTCTTATCTTATTGATTCTATGCGCACGAAATCCCTTGCGGGAACACCCTTAGTACATAGATATCATGTTTCTTTAACTCTATAGTAAATGGTGCCTGCATCCTTCCTCTCTTTGAACATCTTTGTTGTGGCAAAGGGAGGCTAAAACTAATTTTTAGTCAATCTTCTTTTTCCTTGGTTAAAAGTGCAGGTTTTGGCGTGCGTTTTTTTAGCCCGTAGAAAATTCCTGAAAATTTTTCCACTTGACTTTTATGTCAACGTCATCCCAGCAATGCCGCATTTTTACGTCCTATTGCAGTCACTCCCAACGCATCTGATAGGGTAAGGGTCAAATAGATTGGGATGAGTTACGTTTGGTTCAGAGCATAATAAAATTAGTTTTTTTTTTCATTAGGGTTAAGAGATGAAAGGTAAAGGTTGATGTTTTGGCTTAGTTTTAGGTGAGACAAAATTATTTGCTCTTCTAAGATACTTAAAATACTCATCCCAAGAAAAACATAACCCTTATTGAGACAATATTTTGTAAATTGGGTTGGTAATACTAAAAAAAAATTTTTTATTTTTGCTGCTGTTAAAAGGAATGCAACTTCATTACAGAAGTAGGCTCGAGACTCTTTTGTGAGCCCTAATTAGCGGTGGCTACGCATCTAACTCTTAGAGCATCTCGGTGTATAGGCGGAGAAAACTGAAAGTCTTCCTCACCAAAAAAGAATTCTAAATCACTTCTATCATTTCGCATGAACTAACGTAACTGGGACTTGTGATGAAGGTATTTATCTTCACCGAATGTTACTAATTACAACTCATTGGTTTTTACTGCTGTCTTATCGAACAGTATTACAATTCCTCATATCCCTTGAAATACTTTTAGAAAACTTATAGCAACCTCTGTGAAGTAACTCGATTCAAAATGATAATAATGACAAATATTTATTTATCAAACAGCGTGTGTTCCTCTGTTTTTCCAAAGCGGAGGTTTCCTACAAAGGAATCATTCCTTCTTTTTCTCTGGTAAAAAGTGCAGGCTTTGGCGTGCGTTTTCTTAGCGCATAAAAAATTTCTGGAAATTTTCCCACTTGACTTTTGTGTCAACGTCATCCCAGCCGTGCCGTAGTTTTACGTCCTATTGCAGTCACCCCCAATTAGGAGTCCCTTGAGAGCGAGCTATTTCTTTGTGATACGCGCAGTTCTTTCTTGAGCATTGAAACTTTCTTCCGTTGGTCCTTCTTACTGAGCGGTTGTTTTGCAACGCAAGTGAATACAGATGATGTTCCATTGTGGTAAAATGTAGCACTTTGTACATTTGTTATCTCGAATTCCTTGTGACTAATTCCACGACACAATGACGGTTATTCTCGATCGAGCCGGAGCCTATTTCAAACACCTGGGGGATATTAGGTTAGATGAAATTAGAATAGAATATAAATTAGTTTGAGCCTCTCTTTCAAACACTTAGGTAGGAAGTGGAAGTGTTGCTAACATTTTTTCCTAACAAGAAAAACCACTAACCTTTGCAGGGGTTCGAGCCTTCTAACCGCTAAACTATATGCGCGAAAAGCGAGTGCTCTTTAAAACTGTCACAGGCAATCTTATTTGTCGCTAACACTCGCTTAAAATTAATTCTTGCTCTTGGTGGCCGAGACGTTAACTCCGGACTCGATCATAGCGGTAATCAAGATACAATTCCGGTCTCCTTTAGGTTCTAACAAATACCGTCGGCCACCAATTGCATCAACACTCCTGGCCTGAGTAGCTGTAAAGACAGGCGCGTTCCGAGCAAATGAAATCCGCTGTCGTGCCCAAGTTTACAGCGAGGCGTTTTGTTGAAGCGGCAATTTACATGTTTCCTCGTTAGTCAATAGAACAGGGTTTCGTGCTGTTCCCCTTTGAAGTCTCAAATTGATCTCGAAATCAAACGGAAGCTCTATTGCTGCTAAAAACGTTCTTGGGATATGAAAAACTCGAATATTCCGGAGCTGCAGTGAATGGTTGTTATCGTTATGTTCTCAATCCCGATACTATTTCTGTTTGCTATAAAATTTATTGCGTCCATTTGAAGATATCTGAATACAAACCACGTTCGTGGATTTGGTAGGGAAATGAAAGAAGCCTTGTGTATTTTAAAAATTTTGAATTAATTCAACACAATCTGCAAACGAATTCGTTCTCTTGGAAACATATACGATTGAATAGGTACGTGCACGTTTAAAAAAACTACTATGCGTCATTGGTGGTGCTCCTAAATCACGAGAAAAAATGTCTTTTAGGTGGTGTAAATGATTCCAACCGAATTAGGCACAATTATGATACATTCTTTATGTTTATTAGAGTTCGCTTGTTTTTTAAATCTGGATCTGTTTAAAAACGGAGTCTAAGATTAATACTGGTGTTTCACTCCCACTTTTCACTAACTGGAAAAATTCTCAAATTCATTGATTCTGAATAACTGCTCACTACACTGACCTTTTCACAGATCAGCATATATTATTCATTTCGGAGCCTCGGTCTCACACTCCGTCTGTCTTTTTATACTCAAATTCCCCACGACTGGCGTGGTGCTTAGAGTATTCTTATCAATACATCGGAGTATTTCTATGGGTGCATCCGAGTATTCTTATGAGTGCGTTCCTAACTTGAAGCAGCTTGAAACGTGACCTGTAGTTCACCTTGAAGACCTTACACTGCCAGCTGCATCGTTTTCGGTGACATGAAAAATTTGAAAAACAGGCCCCTGGTGTGTCGTGAAATGTAACTTCAACAGGCAGGACTAGTTGTGGAAATCTTCTAGTTTTTTTGGAGTAGAACATGTTTTTCATCTCTTGATTTTCAACTTTCCGTTTAATATAACTAGGAACTTGATCTATTTCAATTAGATTTTCTTGTATTTAAACTCTAATTTCCCCACATTTGAATTCGTTGTGGTGCTTTAGCCGTCCACTTTTGATTTGATCGTTCACGCATGGGACAAAATACATAGTTGACACGTTTCCTGCGATGGGCTCAACTGAAGCTCAATATTATTTTCAAATTTAAAGTCAATAGCAGTAAGCATTTTTCTAACATAGCAAACATTAACTAGATCGTTCCTTCATTAAGCAATCATAAAGTATTTACAAAAGTTAAGTTAGTGACTGGAGGTCGATAAGCAGACTTATGAAAATCCCCTCAGTGACCACCGGTGGTCCCTTCACAGGAAACGCGTTAGAAATCTTCGTTTGCTGGAGCTCGGTGATCGTGTGTAATTATCTGCCTCGGTAAGCTCGTGTTTCTCTGATTTTACATTGCTTCAAATTGCATTAATTTCCGCTCTATTAAAGACTAAATTCTACGACGCCTTTGAAATTATTCGCAGCCAGAAACGGCAGGTCGCAAAGACTACAATGGAGCTTTTATGCATATTTTCAAACTCGTTCAACGTAGTATCACAAAACATAACTAGAAACAGAATAACGATACTAAGAGCTGCCTCATCCTCAGTCTAACTTCTTTGCCGCCTGCATGCATGTTTTCCGTCGCCCAAGTAATTAAATCGCTCGGGTGGCGAAAACATGCATGCTTCGGCGAAAAAGTTGGACTGGGGCGCCTTGCTGCTCACCTAAGAACTTAGCACATTGACTACGTATGGGGACATATGTGTGCCACTAGGTTAATTGCTCATTTCCATACCGGCATCAATAAATAACATTTCAATTATTTCACTCCCTTTTCAAAGTTGATTTCAGCACACGAGGTAAAACATTACCGTACAATTATATTTTTCACTCTTATTGGTGAGGATAACAATGAATTCGAGCAGTGCAGTCGATTTTCCCATTCTGCTTCTCAAAATCTAACCGAACTAACCGTAACGACCGAACTAACGTAGTCAACGTGTTAAACTACACATTACGTATGAGTTATGTTCACGCGCAGTGTCAGCACGAGGCATAAGCATGTAAGTATAGTTGAATACAGGCATGCGATGCAATTATTCTCCATGCAACGTACGTTTGAGCCTGGTCGTGCTATTGGACCCTGAACGAAGGTTTTCCAGTCTAAATAAGCCTATATCCGGGTAAGTTGGCAAGTGTTTCTATTATGCTATTTGTTGTATTACTTTTTATCGTTGATGATTATTGTACTTGTGAGTAGTTAACTCTTTTATACTCAAATTTTTTACTCACATCAGCGTTTTCACAAGCAACGTCATGAGACTGGCACTGGTACCAGGTTGTCACATAAAAAATAAAAATAAATGTCACTCGGCCAGTAAAAGTTGAAAACTTCATTTGGGTACAAATGATATTAAACATAAAACGTGTTAAGGCTGTTTTTAAAAGAAAAAAACACTATCCACTTGACCATTTCTATCGATACCTTCATTTAAAATTTTTATTATTAGCATTCTCAGGAGGTACAACTATTGTATCTGTGGGAATAAGCCCTCGCAAGAAGGTGTGAGGTCTAGGGCTTAAGGTTAGGTACGGCATTTTGTTGAAATATTTCGCTATGGAACATCTTTTTTAGTTCACTGATGTCCTGTTTTTCATTGTTCTGTTTTTCATTGTCTAATACTTTCTTCTCCGACTTTCATCTTTTTTCAAAATCTTTTTTCAATCTAGCTGTTTCTATTCGCAGAGTGTGCGTTGATTCCCCGTTTCCTTTAATTCCCTTCTAAGCGGTGCCTTCCTCTTTTCTCTCTTTGAAACATTTCTCTTGTAGGTAGAGAGACTTAAACTCGTTATCTGATCTAATATTACGGATATTTACTAATTGGTCCAAGACACAAAATAGCAAGCGTTCCTCTCCAATTCTAGTGTAAATACAACAAACATAATTACAAGAATCGCTCGTCATGTTGGGACCCCTGCACTCTCCAGAAGTTTCGTCTAAAACAAAAAGTTGCCCATTGAGGAAGCATCTGAATCTCTGCTCCAGCAACTAGATAACGACTGTCTTGGCGGTTCCATACTACAAGATTCTTTTATTTCTATACTGCTGGCAATAACTAGCGCACGGACGAGCAAATCTCCTTTTACGACAGGTTTTATCGGCCGTAACTGTCGAAGGGCTTCAATTGTGTGTCCCGAGCCACTCTGAGGCTTACGATCCAATCACTTCTCATTGGGATGCTAAGGAAACAAACGAAAGTCTCGGCTGATGATTTCTTTCTCGATTTTGGAGAGTTCATCTACTGGCATTAGACACCGCCATCAAATTTTCTTTCTCGATTTTGGAGAGTTCATCTACTGGCGTTAGACACCGCCATCAATTTTCTTTCTCGATTTTGGAGAGTTCATCTACTGGCATTAGACACCGCCATCGAATTTTCTTTCTTGATTTTGGAGAGTTCATCTACTGGCGTTAGACACCGCCATCAATTTTCTTTCTCGATTTTGGAGAGTTCATCTACTGGCATTAGACACCGCCATCAAATTTTCTGTCTCGATTTTGGAGAGTTCATCTACTTGCGTTAGACATCGCCATCAAATTTTCTTTCTCGATTTTGGAGAGTTCATCTACTGGCGTTAGACACCGCCATCAAATTTTCTTTCTCGATTTTGGAGAGTTCATCTACTGGCGTTAGACACCGCCATCAAATTTTCTTTTTCGATTTTGGAGAGTTCATCTACTGGCATTAGACACCGCCATCAAATTTTCTGTCTCGATTTTGGAGAGTTCATCTACTGGCATTAGACACCGCCATCAAATTTTCTTTCTCGATTTTGGAGAGTTCATCTACTGGCATTAGACACCGCCATCAAATTTTCTGTCTCGATTTTGGAGAGTTCATCTACTTGCGTTAGACACCGCCATTAAATTTTCTTTCTCGATTTTGGAGAGTTCATCTACTGGCATTAGACACCGCCATCAAATTTTCTGTCTCGATTTTAGAGAGTTCATCTACTGGCGTTATACACCGCCATCAAATTTTCTTTCTCGATTTTGGAGAGTTCATCTACTGGCATTAGACACCGCCATCAAATTTTCTTTCTCGATTTTGGAGAGTTCATCTACTGGCGTTAGACACCGCCATCAAATTTTCTGTCTCGATTTTGGAGAGTTCCTCTACTGGCGTTAGACACCGCCATCAAATTTTCTGTCTCGATTTTGGAGAGTTCATCTACTGGCGTTAGATACCGCCATCAAATTTTCTTTCTCGATTTTGGAGAGTTCATCTACTGGCGTTAGACACCGCCATCAAATTTTCTTTCTCGATTTTGGAGAGTTCATCTACTGGCGGTAGACACCGCCATCAAATTTTCTGTCTCGATTTTGGAGAGTTCATCTACTGGCGTTAGACACCGCCATCAAATTTTCTGTCTCGATTTTGGAGAGTTCATCTACTGGCGTTAGACACCGCCATCAAATTTTCTTTCTCGATTTTGGAGAGTTCATCTACTGGCGTTAGACACCGCCATCAAATTTTCTTTCTCGATTTTGGAGAGTTCATCTACTGGCGTTAGACACCGCCATCAAATTTTCTTTCTCGATTTTGGAGAGTTCATCTACTGGCGGTAGAGACCGCCATCAAATTTTCTGTCGCGATTTTGGAGAGTTCATCTACTGGCGGTAGACAGCGCCATCAAATTTGCTTTCTCGATTTTGGAGAGTTCATCTACTGGCGGTAGAGACCGCCATCAAATTTTCTGTCTCGATTTTGGAGAGTTCATCCACTGGCGTTAGACACCGCCATCAAATTTTCTGTCTCGATTTTGGAGAGTTCATCTACTGGCGTTAGACACCGCCATCAAATTTTCTGTCTCGATTTTGGAGAGTTCATCCACTGGCGTTAGACACCGCCATCAAATTTTCTGTCTCGATTTTGGAGAGTTCATCTACTGGCGGTAGACACCGCCATCAAATTTTCTGTCTCGATTTTGGAGAGTTCATCTACTGGCGTTAGACACCGCCATCAAATTTTCTGTCTCGATTTTGGAGAGTTCATCTACTGGCGTTAGACACCGCCATCAAATTTTCTGTCTCGATTTTGGAGAGTTCATCTACTGGCGGTAGACACCACCATCAAATTTTCTGTCTCGATTTTGGAGAGTTCATCTACTGGCGGTAGACACCGCCATCCAATTTTCTGTCTCGATTTTGGAGAGTTCATCTACTGGCGGTAGACACCACCATCAAATTTTCTGTCTCGATTTTGGAGAGTTCATCTACTGGCGGTAGACACCGCCATCAAATTTTCTGTCTCGATTTTGGAGAGTTCATCTACTGGCGGTAGACACCACCATCAAATTTTCTGTCTCGATTTTGGAGAGTTCATCTACTGGCGTTAGACACCGCCATCAAATTTTCTGTCTCGATTTTGGAGAGTTCATCTACTGGCGGTAGACACCGCCATCAAATTTTCTGTCTCGATTTTGGAGAGTTCATCTACTGGCGGTAGACACCGCCATCAAATTTTCTGTCTCGATTTTGGAGAGTTCATCTACTGGCGGTAGACACCGCCATCAAATTTTCTGTCTCGATTTTGGAGAGTTCATCTACTGGCGTTAGACACCGCCATCAAATTTTCTGTCTCGATTTGGAGAGTTCATCTACTGGCGGTAGACACCGCCATCAAATTTTCTGTCTCGATTTTGGAGAGTTCATCTACTGGCGGTAGACACCGCCATCAAATTTTCTGTCTCGTTTTTGGAGAGTTTATCTACTGGCGGTAGACACCGCCATCAAATTTTCTGTCTCGAATTTGGAGAGTTCATCTACTGGCGGTAGAGAGCGCCATCAAATTTTCTTCCAGCAGCGTCTAACGTGCAAGTGCTGGCATGAATCGATGTAATCTGAAGTCGCTCCTCAGACGCGAGAAATGGAACTTTGCTTTAACTTCAGTCTTTTGCGACAGAATTTTTACGGTTCGTGGGTCGATGTGAAGTCATGCAAAAATGATTGAATCTGAGAATATTGAAAACACCTCCTCCAAGTGACATCAAAAATTTTGTAAAAATGTTATTTCTAAAGTTTTAATCGACTTTCAGAGCAGACTTGGAAATATTTGTGGATTTTTATTGTCTGTTTGCCTCCTGTTATTAGTTCACTGCTAATTTTTGAGCAGTCTTCTGAGAAATTCTTGTCACTCACTCAATGTTCTTTCACTTTAGCTTAATGCTTGAATAAACCCTCCTTAACGCCTCTGTTGACTTGAAGGCCCGGCATCGAAAATAACCTGAATATTAGTTATTTATTTAACTTGTTTCCTAATGTCTTTTTTGAAGTTCTCTGACGAGCGGCAGTTTATTCCTCATCCACCCTATCGGGGACTACCTGATTCAAGAGCAGTCTAATGAGCGTGGTTATTATAACACTAATACGAGTGCAAAAATGCTGACGTTCAAGGGCTATTCAAAACAGTACTGATTTAACCTTCACGAAAAAAGGGCATTTACTATCAACACTGGAATAACTGGAGTCAATGAATGTCTTTCATATTCCATTAGCGTCACGTGTCACCTATACATTGGCAAAAAGTCTTCTTTTTGTAAAGTTCAGACTAAATCGGTGTACTGCTCATTTTTATTTTGAAATCAGATTGCATAAAAATTATATTTTTTTAAACATATGATAGAAATGCTCGTGTGTCGTGAGGTTCTTCTTGCTTCAGAAGCTCATTAGCAGGTAAATATTTTGGGGGGAGAACTCGAGGATCAAACCCTCTGATGCAGGCCTTTAAAATATGATTGAGAATTTCGCAAAAGTACTGGTAGCACTCTACTGGTAACACTTACTCATTGTATTAATTACTCGTGAGCTTACCAAAAGTATTATAACTTGTCTTCTATCGTTCAAACTTCCACTCATTGTGTTAATTACTTGTGAGTTTGCCGAAAGTTTCAGAAATTTTTATCTACTGTTTTGAATATTCAGTTTTTAAGCATCAACTTTTATTCTGATATCACACCTCGAAAATATTAAATGCTTCTCTGTATTTCTGATCAATTTTTTGCCAACTTTCGTAAAGAAATATTTTCTTTCACCTAATAGACACGTGGATTTGGTTCGTTCTAAAGTTGGCTGGTGTTTCAGTGAAATTCAATTAAATTATATCAAAATTATTTTTCAGTAAGAGATGCGAAAGCAGTTTTTATACAAATTTCAGATGAAAAAAAGCGAAAATGAAACATATATTCGTTCTTTGATCAAACCTTCATGTCCAGCATGAACGACCATGCAAATACTGTACGAAAAATTAAAATTTAATGAAATGATGCATAAAAATATTCAGCATTACGAAGATGAAAAACTAGAAATCTCGTACTATGAATTAAAATAGTATAGTAAATATTATTTTGCTACGCGTTTACTTTTAAAAATTGATAGCATTGGTTAAAAATCTCATTAAGGCAGAAGTAGAAATAAGGTTTTTTTTACTTCACTTCGTCCTCAGATTTAAATTTGGATTTTAACATGCGATATTTATCTTGAAAACTTCACGTTATAGCATTGCTCTGTGCAATATTCTGTATAGCTCATTAAATTTGTGTGCCTCTGTATTTTAATATGCCTTTAGATTTATAAGCTCATGATTTCCAAATGTGGTAAGAGCGAGTGGGGAGGCGACTTCCTCTCTCAAGAACACAGACGATATGCTAGCAACGATCACACTTCGCACAGAAGCTCCGAATTATGACTACGTCGACGTATAATGAAGTGATATCTGATGAACTTACGTTCGTGTACCTAACTGCCAATCACTTACCACGAACTCGACTTTTTTAAGTGCACTCTTTTACTTAACCCTAGAAGGGTAACCTTCGTAGGTGAACTGCATCATCCCCAAATTCACTAGCGAGAAGATCACCGCATTTTAACGTTCTAGGGTAAACGGGGTTTATATCATTGCTGTTTTTTATTAATCCGATAATCTCGGTGTTCCTCCTCATGTCACTTCTGCTGCTACTTCGTTCCATAACAATGCTAAAAAATATATTATTTCAGATTACTTTTATTTTCCCTCAGTTTATCATTAATATTAGTCTACCTCAGCTGCGCTTGCGTCTTTTCACTCATTAGTCCTTAATATTGAGCCGGTATGTGCGCGCATTAAACTCATTCGCTTTAATAATGGTGTTAAATTCATCTGCTATGGCATTATTTACATTTTGAATAAGCATATAAAATTGAATTTTGCGTTCCTCTACACTTGCGACACGCGTTTAATTGCAAGCTTGTATTCTACATCCACGAATATTCGCATTTCAGTGAACAACAAAGAATTCGGAAGTGTGTCTGGCCCCTTCGTTCCGTAGCTTCAGTAGACTTTCCATTATTCCTGAGGTATCAGTCGCAGGCCTCGCAAGCTTTTAGTGCAAGTCCATAGTTCAGCTTCCTACTGCCGAGTTTAAAGCAACTTTGAGAAGTTGCGTTAGTGAAAGGCTCGCTTGAATTAGCGCGAGCAACTGAAGCTAAAATGGGGAGGCCTGTAAATAGATTAGTTAAAGAGCAGCTAGAAGTTGGGCATCTCAGAGTTTGGGCTTTTCTTGAGACAAGATTTCAGTGTCTTCCATTGAGAGAGAGGTGCGGATTGGACTTTGTAGTTGATTTAGCTCTTCTGTTGGATTAAAATTGGCTGAGCAATCGAATTGATCCAGTTTGAGTTGTGTACTTACTGGAACTCAAATAGTCATAATTCCACTGCAATAAAATAATATACATGAGAAAAATTTTACATTCGAAAAACGTGCATGCACAACTTACGAGTATTTCTGAAACCTCGCCGGTGATAGTTTGAGTTGAAATCTTATAAAACGTGTACGTATGTCAGCTGAATGACCTCCCAACGAATACAACTTTGTATGTATGAAAATTAGAGCCCCTAAAGGACGATGCGAGGTCATGAGCTGAAACCTTTATTATGCTGTAATAGAATAGATCTTCAATTTTATAAAAGGTAATTATTTTTTTCACTACTATCCTGTTTTTAGCAATCAATACTTTTTCTTCGAATTTCATCCTGTTGTACAAAGCATCCAATATTGCTGTTTCTACGCTCCGGATGTTGGGAGACATATTTTGAGCATATATTCCTCATTGCTTTAATTTCATATTAACGTGCCTTCTTCCTTTTTCCTTTTGTAACATCTTTTTTGTTGTTGGGGAGGCAAAAATCAACTAATAATCTAATTTCAACAATGAGCTGGATGAACATAATGGCCTCGGAATAATTCTAAACAATAAGTAACGAGCACAAGTTTGGGCGGGTAACTATATAACGTGGTTCATTCCTTTCTGACAACTCACGTATTTCAACCAGGCTTTCCACCCCCTATTTCCCTCGTGTGCAGTCCTTGTATTGAACAGAGGAGGACTTCCAGCGGCAGCTCACGTAGTTATCTAAGCTGCCTGTGGCCAGCAATCCTGGACTTGTCTTATGATCAACTTTAATGCTTGTAAAAATGTTAAATTTTTTTTTTTTGGTACTGAGAAAACACATTTTCTACGTATGATTTTTTATTTAAGTTTGAGCCACGACTCACCTGTAAAAGGACAAAATTATAGTGAAAAGTTAGAAACTTTAGACGTTGTGTAAAGTAATAGTATACAATATCACAAAAGTAAGCGAAGCCACTAAGTTTTCAATGCTTAATGATCGTTAAATTCTTAATTTTTATCCCAGCAGTAACTCCAATCTTATCAGGTGACTTTGACTCAGAATTCAGTAACCTTGTAAAATACAATTACATCATTAATGTAGGTAAATTAATCGTAAATGTATTCTAGCATGCGTTGTTCTTGTTGGACATACTGATGTCATATAATTGATCATTATTTCTGTTCCCTCATAGAAATTCATTTGAGCTGTCCAGAGTAAGATTAGGAAAAGAGTTGCGTTCTTTGAACTTGTATATATAATGTATACGATGCTGTAAAAACCCGTGACGTTGCCTAGCCTCCCTGAGACTATTTGCAAGTCCGTTCACAGTAACAGTCTTATTAGATCTGCATCTGTGATGTTACTGATGCAACGGTTCAGGATATACAAGACTTCAATTACGACTGAATGTACATAAACCCACAAAACCGGCCTTTATTCTCGCCGGTGACGTTTAATTTCGCTACCTTCTAAAGCCAGTAACATTTAATTTCACTACCTGTTAATGCCAGTAACGTTTAATTTCGCTCCATTCCAGAGCCAATAAAATTGAATTTCTCCATAATATGTGCTAATGTGGTGCTGCGCTCGTGGAATTTGAGGGAGAACTCTCATGAAAATTCAATGGTTAGCTGCTGGTCGCATGAATATAATTATTCCAGTAATTTAAGCAGCATCTGTGCAAACCTGCACACCTTCCATTCAGCGAGCATAAAGAGCCTCTATAAAATTAAATCTACGGTAACGTTAAATGCTAATTCTACCTTAATCAGTTAATGAAAGGATATTTTGCGTTCACTACGCACCGTTGGCGAAGCTTTCAGGCTATGAAATTTTGGCAACATCGCTTGAAGCAGCTAATTATAAAAGGAAATATTCCTCTTGATACGCATGTGAGCCTCCGTAGTGAACTCGGGAGGTCATTTTTTTGGAGTTCCTGAGGGGTTAGCATCATGTGAAAAATTATCTAATGAAATGGTCATAATGATATTAAAAGTTTATTATCATAGGAAAAGGTTATTATTTGTTGAGTTTCTGTCATCACATATGACTTTCCTACTCCCCTACGCTTCGTAATCCTCGTCACACACCTCGTTTGATGTGAAGATATGTACGGTTCATTTCTGTAGCGTATTGAAGAGTAATTTATGAGCAGAATGAGACAACCAATACAGCATTGCAGCAAGATGTAAACATAAAAAGTTTCGAAGACTTCATTACTGAATGCATTCATACCAAAGACCGGCCTATCCAGCGAAGTAAAAAGACCACTCATTTACAATCTGGTATTCCCAATCACTTTCGTACTCCCCTGTTCTTCGCAATCCTCGTCGTTCGATGAGAAGGGACCCGCCAGTTTGCGGCCGATTGCTACCTCATTATCCTTCTCGTAGCCCCCCTCCCATATGACGGTGCCGCTAATGACGCTCATAGCTCGGGTCACAAGCACCCGCGAAATAGGCTGCTGGAAATCCTCAGAGATTATGCGTCGTAAAATCACCGATTCAATGCTGCCCAAATGCTGACGGTCAAACTCTGCTGCCCGTTTTCATGAAGCTTTGACAGAACTGCATTAGGTTTTCCTGGGCTTAGTGTATTTAAAAGTTTTTATTATATCTCTTTCAAATGCTTGTTCAAAGCATTGTTATGTGGTAAATGATTTTGGACAATTAGGCTTAATTATTATTGCTGAAAAAAATAAAATATAACCTATGCATTTTTTGACATTGAAATGTTTTTGAACTTCTACAAAATTATGTTTCAAAGATATGGTGCTGTTCTTGTAATCCTCGTGCATAACAAATTTCCATCCACTCACCGCATGATGTGAGGGTCTGTTTATTGAAATGCAAAATGAAACTTTGAACGTTCTGTTATTGTAAAATCATGATAAATAAAAACGTGTTCTATGTCTTTTGTGAGTCGAAGCTAGAGCATATGGTCATCATTTAGCTTCATTCAGCCCATTGTCTGAAGGAAACTTGAATGCTGCGAAGAGAAGAGTTTTAGGGAAAGTTATAAACTAAAATTAGTTTCAAATGGCCCGAACATGGCAGGCTTTACGCTTGGTTATGATTTGATGGCTTATTTCAATAGTTCAAATTTACGGAGAGGGCTTCTTGTAAATTTTACAAATATTTTACGGTGCTGAGAAAAAAAATCCAATTTGAGGTTTTTTATTGAAGTTTGAGCCTCGAACGAAATTTTTATGACGTAGTGGACGTAATTTTTTAAAGTTGAGCCTGTAAACGAATAAAGTTGTTATGAAAACTCTTTTTGAGTTCGATAAAGAAAGTGCAGAGAAGTGGATAAACTATAAGTGAGTCATTGGCAGATTGTCTGTAAATGATTTTTATAAACAAATTTTGTCATCGCTAATGAACACCTTTGCTGTTCATCCGAATATTTTGTACTGCTACATAAAGGACTGTGAAATACCACTTTAAATGCAAAAAAAATGCCCCCCTTGAATGGTCTTGAAGTGTTTTTCAACAATCTGGCCTTAAAGTATCCTTCAACAGACCAAAAATTCATTACAACGTCTTTTTTGAAAGCTTTTGAGAGTTCTTGTCCGCGTCTAACCTCAAGTTGGCTCAAGCTGCGCCAAATCAGAAGCCCATCGTAAATGAAAGTATTAGGGTACTGTATAACGAGTCTGCTTTTAAAAATCAGCCAATGAAACAGAGCTTCTAAATTTCTCATTTGCTCTTAACGTAAATTTACTGTTATTTCATAGGAATCATTTGCAGTAAACAAGTATTGATCTGTTACAATCTTACTTCAAAATAGTTTTTTTAACATAAATTCTGGTCGAATGAGTTTCTAAATTTTCTTGTCCCTCGGTCAGTTTAAGTAAAGATTCACTACCAGAAGCGGAGATTTTTCCTTTCAAATTAGTGAACTTCAGCTTTCCATAACTCCCTATTTCCAGCCCATACGGCAGATCTCAAAGAGTTCCACCTATGCCCGGTAAGGATTCATTTCGAGTGCGCATTAAATATTTGCAAGCAAGAGGCCAAGAAGTTAAGATTTTGAAGCCTCGTGTGATGACTCGGTGCCACAACTTACCCTCGTACCGAAGTTCAAAGTGCTCTTGCGAGGCGGGCTGCGTTGTGAAATGTTTGGGTCTTGACGCCTAACTTTAAAGACTAACTTTGATCCGAAGGCTAATTTTACCGCCTCTACACCTAGGCTTAGCTTTACGATTTTCGTTGAAAAATTCGAAATGATCCATGTTTAAGCTGGATTCGCCCTTGGAATATTGAGATCGGAATAATTGCGGTTCGATAAATCGCATCTCCATCGCAAGTTTTGTCTTTATTACCACCAAAAAGGTTTAAAAAAATCAGGGTGGAGTAACGCGGGTTGCGAAGAACTCCTCTGAAGTGGGGATATAAATAAGGTTGTTATTATTTAAGGATTAAGAAGGATATTTAATTATTAAAAGTGTATAGATTTCGTGACGGTGTTTTTACTCTCAAGCTAAGAAATGTTCATTAAAAATTTTTTAACTTGCATGGGTTTCTCAAATAGCAATTCATGACCCATCATAGGGCGGCAGTGTTGCCTATAGTGGAGCAGCTAACTGCCATCGTGACGAATTCTCTTGTTTTTGCAGATTAATGATATACTTTAGCGTCAATGGCCTGTAAAATTTATGTCTGCTAAGTTTTGTTATCGCATATTCATACTGTTCCGTGTATGTTGATAGTAATAATGCAAATAAGTATAATATTTCTTCTTAAAGTTCCGGTAATCTAGTTGAATGTTAATCTACGGAATTTTTACTCAATATTTAACTTACTCTCATCTCAGCTTATTAAATGTACGGAATTATTACTCAATATTTAACTTACTCTCACCTCAGCCTAAATCTACGGCATTGTTACTCAATATTTAATTTACTTCTATCTCGAAATAAATCTACGGAGTTGTTACTCAATAATTAATTAACATTCGACCACACATAAAAGCTCGTGGAAAGTCTACGGTAATTTAAATTAATATTTCAGTACCTTTTCTCATTTTCTTTTCAGTAGGGAATTGTTACTCAATATTTAACAAACTTTCGACCACACATAAAAGCTCGTGGAAAGTCTACGGTAATTCAAATTAATATTTCAGTACCTTTTCTCATTTTCTTTTCAGTACGGAATTGTTACTCAATATTTAACAAACTTTCGACCACACATAAAAGCATAAAAGCTCGTGGAAAGTCTACGGTAATTCAAATTAATATTTCAGTACCTTTTCTCATTTTCTTTTCAGTACGGAATTGTTACTCAATATTTAACAAACTTTCGACCACACATAAGAGCTCGTGGAAATCTACGGTAATTCAAAATAATATTTCAGTACCTTTTTTCAATCTACAGTGCGGGATAAGTTCTCACCAAGTACAGAAAGCTTGAAAAATATCTTCCACAAAAAATTGGTTAGAAAAACGCTTCTTTCATTTCTCTCTACTAATGCAGTCACATTTGTAATGGAATTTAAGAATTGCGGGATAAGTTGTTTTTCATTTTTTAACTTTCTTTCGTGAACTTCCGGGGAGTAATTTTGTGCGTGTTCTAAATTCTCTTGTGAATTTGAGCTGTGTTTCATGAATTTTTTCCCAGTTATTTAAGACCCCTTGCTTTTGAACGTTTTCTCTGATTTATTTTCTAATCAGTTGTCGAAGAGGGACTTCAAAATTCACTCCCCTCACACAAAATGTTATGGGAAATTGAACAAGCGGTTTTTGAAGGAAAAAAGCTTCATATTTTACATCTGGTTCCTTTGGCTCATATTGTGCTGAGAATTATAATGTTTTGGGGGCATGAAGCATTTAAAAAATGAACAATTAAAAATTCATTGAAAATTCAAGCAAAGCCCGTTGTTAGATGAAAGAATATTACTTAAAATTGAAAACGTTTCTCAGAAAAATAATGCGGCAGCAGCCGATGTAATACTGGTGAATAAATTTCGTGTCTCTACGATTGTACTTCTTCGTTTATTCGTTAGGACATGAAAGATTGTGGGTCACCTGCCCCTCATAAGTTCTCCTTATTTAGCTGTTAATATTTGCTGGCAAAGACGTGAACCCTAACATGAATTCTCAGTGTCTGAGCCGGTTAGATGGACATTTTTTTTTTGTCAAAGTATGTAGAACACTTTTTGGTTTGGTAACGCAATATCTGTTTTCGGTGTACTGCTGTCCTCTCCTTCAACACTTTCTCCTTTAATATTTATTTTGTTTCATAACCTTGTCAACTTGCTGTTTCTACGCGTAGAGGATTTTGTGGAAATCACCTTGTGCATATATTTCCTCTTTTCTCGTGCATTCTGAATACAGTGCGTAACTCCTTCCCTTTTTTGGAACACTTTTGTCGTGATTAGGGAGGCTTAAAATATCTTATATATTCCAATCTAAAATCTCAGTTTCTCGTTTTCAGATCAATAATTTCGAACGGATCTTGTGTTTTACTTCGAGCCTATTGAAACACTTGAGTATTTACATCGTTTATTACTTGATGCACAAGTTCATCGGTTATGAGAGTCCATATAATGTAAAAACGATTGCCCTCCCGTGTACTTTGGAAACCTGAAATTCACGATAAGAAGCGCGGCACTTCTTCGTAAATTCACTTCTCAAGGAGCACAAGGTAGGTAATGGTGCAGTTTAAAATTATTTAGGCTTGTCTGCCCTACACTATGGGGATTGGCATCTCCAGAAAGGGCTCCAGTTATGGGCAGCGTTAGGAACTTGGGAAGATATTTTATGGAATATATTCAGCATCCTATTTCTTTGCAGATGCATAGACGCTAAAATGCTAGTCCAAGCTGCAAGTTTTTCGTCGCGATTACAATGGTCTTCTCAGAAATATTTAATTTGCTTGATACCCTGAAGTTTCTGGTTCTGGTTCTAAGCTACAGTTAGACCTTTAGCACGTCTATCTTCGTGCCACTTTGCTTGTTCCCGTTTCAATGCCTTCTGTTCTGTTTCTTTTTTTTTCTTTTCTTCCTTTCCAACTTACGGCTTCTGTGCACAGAGTAACAGAGTACTGTATCCTATGTGTGAACACACACTGCCAAGAGTTTCTAGGGTTTCCACAGTCTGTAATAATTGGACCCTTTCGATCGCTCCCTCGAAATCGCCTTTGATCTGGCCACTAACTAAAATAATGATTCTTGAATTCTTCCCTGGAAAATACTCCGATATGGCATTCTTCGCCGTAGAATTTTTAGAAAAAGCCTAAGTGAAAATTTAGATGCTCGGCAAAAACAGTTGACTTTTTGTAGTAGTTAATCGTGGTCCATTTATTTGTTAGGCGTTATGATTTTTTTATTCTGAGTTCTTTTGTGAGATGATGCCGTCTACTTCTTATTCCAGAGGCACAATTCCTGTTCCTGTGTTCCTCTTCGGTGCTGTACGCATCTAAGTACTTGGATCTTGTTTATTCACCAGCTTTTTACACGCTGCTTCAATCATACGTTACTCATGCCTCTTTGTGATGATTCAAAAACAAATAAATCTACACACATTGCCGAAGAATCGTCAATCAATCAATTTATGCATTGGCAGGAAATTAATTATTTTGGGCTGTTTTTTATTTTCTAAGAGACAATAGAAAGAACGTTTTTTTCTGATCCTATCTGCACATTTTGTAAAAATCTCGGCACAATTTCCCTTCTGCTGTAATATAAGCTTCAATTCTAGAACAAATCTTGGAGTATGTTTTTACCTAGCTTCTTCAACGTTGTTAACTCTGATTGCTTCCAGCCTTTTTGGCGTTTTTGCGACATTTTCTGATAGCGACCTTACGTCTCATACGTCGTGAGTTCCAACACTGCTGCTGCTCGAACACTGCCGCTCGAACACTGCCGCTCGAACACTGCCGCTCGAACACTGCCGCTCGAACACTGCCGCTCGAACACTGCCGCTCGAACACTGCCGCTCGAACACTGCCGCTCGAACACTGCCGCTCGAACACTGCCGCTCGAACACTGCCGCTCGAACACTGCCGCTCGAACACTGCCGCTCGACAGCGCCACCTCAGCGTGTTTTCGCGAAGGCCGATTTCGGGACGCTCGCTGTGGCCCACCTGGGCTGGACTGCTGGCACGCTGGAGCTCAGTGCCCGTCCTGCGGTGGTGGGGTGTGGTGTAGTCGTGCTGCCGCTCTAGCGTGCCCCACCTGTTTCAGACACGCTTTTGAAAATTTCCTTTCTGACTGAACGAGGCTTTTGGCAAAATTGTTCCGTGGTCTTAGAAATTAGTGAAGTTGTTTTTGGATGAATGAACTGTGATTTTAAAAAAATCCATGGTTATAGAGATCTGTGAGGTTGATTTTGGATGAATGAATTGCGAAATAAAAAAGCAAATTTTTAGAAAAATTTAAGTTTTACATGTGTTTCATGACTGGCTTGATTTACACGATGTCAACTCCACTTAGTTTCAAAAAGAAATTATTGAATTGTACAAATTTTCTGCCTGAAATAATTTAGTCCTAATGTTCATTATTTATTACGTAAGAGTTTTCAAATTATTCGTTGATGGATATTACAGAAAATTGAGGTTGTTCAAAATTATTTCTTATCTATTTCATGAATTTTCATTATTCAGCGGTTCTCATTGCTCCACCTTCAGAGAATAAATTCTTTCATCAATATTATACATTTGCATCTAATTGTTCCCGTGAAATGTAAGACGAATTTATTGAAGACACAGAACTTTAGAGTGCACTACAATGACGGGTGAGATATTTAAGAAAACCGCGAAAACTAATTCACAAATTGTTAAGATGAAATAGGGTCCTTACGTGGTACCAACCTTTCAAAGTCAAACATTATTGAAGTATCTTGAATTTGAAATTTTTACTGTTCATTGATAGACTTTTAAGGAAGCTCTGTTGGAAAATTCTTTGTTAACCCTTTATCTGGTCTGTCTACCGATAAGGTATGCGTTTACTTGATTCTACATTCTGGTTGGGTCGTAAAATTGCTACACATTTTGGGTGGTGTTGAGAAAAATAGCTACACATCTTTCGAGTCGTAGCATAGCTACACATTTTGGACAGGGGACTTAGAATGGCTACACATCTTTCGAGTCGTAGCATAGCTACACATTTTGGACAGGGGACTTAGAATGGCTACACATCTTTCGAGTCGTAGCATAGCTACACATTTTGGACAGGGGACTTAGAATGGCCACACATCTTTCGAGTCGTAGCATAGCTACACATTTTGGACAGGGGACTTAGAATGGCCACACATCTTTCGAGTCGTAGCATAGCTACACATTTTGGACAGGGGACTTAGAATGGCCACACATCTTTCGAGTCGTAGCATAGCTACACATTTTGGACAGGGGACTTAGAATGGCCACACATCTTTCGAGTCGTAGCATGGCTACACATTTTGGACAGGGGACTTAGAATGGCTACACTCTTTCGAGTCGTAGCATGGCTACACATTTTTGTTAGTGTTATAAAATAGCTATACTATCTAAATTAGATGTCGCTGAGATCCCCTCAGGGGGATACAACTTGTATCTATGGGAATTAGCGCTCCCAGGGGGACTATGTAAGGGCCTGAGCTAAAGGTTAGGTAGGCTTTATTTTTGTTGAAATAGAATAGGTTTTTATTTTGTTACGGACCATCTTTTTTCGGTTCACTGCTGTCCTGTTTTTCAGCACCTACTACTTTCTTCTTCAACTTTGATCTTGTTTCATAAACTTCTTTCTCATCTTACTGTTTCTGTGCCCTTTCTGCATAGATTCCACGTTCCCTTAACTCCAAACTAAATGGTGCCTTCTTCTTTCCTCTCTTTGGATCTCATTTGTTGAGGATAGGGAGGCTTAAACTAAATAATAATCTAATCTAATCTAATCTGTCGCTGAGATTCTAATGATCCGAAATTCTTTTCATGCAAGCTCACCTTTATTGTGTTAATTAACGAACACTAATTGTTCTCTTGCGCAGATTTAGGGTAACTTTTGTTGTTTGTTGTCATCAGGCAGTGTGCTGCTTGGTCCTGTTTCCTGACGCGGTTTGGTGTGTTCATTTACGCAGGACTTTCATTCATCAGTTGCGCGACAACCATTCCATCAGACTACCCACTCGTAAAGTTTTACTGCACAAGCTCTTGCTCAAGAACTGCTTCATTCTTCAGTTACGCAAGGCTTCTCATTAAGGAAATTTAACTATACGAGAGTTGATGTATCAGTTGTGCAATAACTGTGTCATTCAATTAAACATAAGCCACTCATTTAATTAGTTACGCCAAAGCCACTCAATTTATTAATTACGCAGAAGCTACTTCACCAGTAACGCAGAAGCTTCTTGATTCACAAGTAACGCAGAAGCTGCTCCATCAGTTACGCAGAAGCTTCTTGATTCACAAGTAACGCAGAAGCTGCTCCATCAGTTACGCAGAAGCTTCTTGATTCACAAGTAACGCAGAAGCTGCTCCATCAGTTACGCAGAAGCTTCTTGATTCACAAGTAACGCAGAAGCTGCTCCATCAGTTACGCAGAAGCTTCTTGATTCACAAGTAACGCAGAAGCTGCTCCATCAGTTACGCAGAAGCTTCTTGATTCACAAGTAACGCAGAAGCTGCTCCATCAGTTACGCAGAAGCTTCTTGATTCACAAGTAACGCAGAAGCTGCTCCATCAGTTACGCAGAAGCTACTTGATTCACAAGTAACGCAGAAGCTGCTCCATCAGTTACGCAGAAGCTTCTTGATTCACAAGTAACGCAGAAGCTGCTCCATCAGTTACGCAGAAGCTTCTTGATTCACAAGTAACGCAGAAGCTGCTCCATCAGTTACGCAGAAGCTACTTGATTCACAAGTAACGCAGAAGCTGCTCCATCAGTTACGCAGAAGCTTCTTGATTCACAAGTAACGCAGAAGCTGCTCCATCAGTTACCCAGAAGCAACTTGATTCACAAGTAACGCAGAAGCTGCTTCATCAGTTACGCATAAGCTACTTGATTCACAAGTAACGCAGAGGCTGCTTCATCAGTTACGCATAACCTACTTGATTCACCAGTTACGCAAAAGCTGCTCCATTCAACAATCGAGCGAGAGTAACTCCATTCATGAGGTACGCTCGCGCTGCTCCGAACGAGAGTCGCGCTGGACTTTCATTCATTACTTTCACATTGCGAGCTTCATTAGTCTGGAGTGTGCTATTGGTTGTGACCATAAAAGCAAATTGAATTATTAAAGAGCGAACTCCTGTAGTGATGAAGTGGAAAGTAGAGGTACTATTGCGCCAACGAAATATGGAAACAAAATATGTATTGGAAATATACACCCGGGTTCTGAACGTCAATTAGGCACGAGTTCTAATTAAGAATATCATTAATGAGTATTTCAGTGTGGCTGAACGTTGCGAGCAAGTTCTCGAGTACAGATCAATCTTACGCCTGAAGTATATTTTAAAACAATTTCACCGCTAAATACCTCAAGTGGCAGCTATGGAATTATTCCGAAACGTGATTTACCTGGATGTTTTACTTGCTTGTGATTATAACTCGTGACTTCGAAGATTCACGTACTGTTACTCACTGGTGATGTGATCATCGTGAACTTACTGTGACCTCGTGACGCGATTTGACTCGAGCGAAGCTCCCCAGTTCTCAAAATATGACCATGTCTACAGGAGACATCCACAATGATGAATCCCAAACTCAGTCCACCGAACGCTACGCCAAGGTGAGTATGGTTTCCGTTCAGTGTAGTGCTCTGTTTCCAGTCTGGCGTCATAGGGTGGGCTTATGCATTCTGGCTGGGGTTGTAGCATAGCTACACACTCTGGTGGATCTCGTAGAATATACCTTCTGGTTGGGGTCGTAGAATAGCTACTCATTCTGGTTGATGTTGTGGAATAGATGCACATTCTGTTTGAGGTCGTAGAATAGCTACTCCTTCTGGTTGATGTTGTGGAATAGATGCTCATTCTGGTTGGGGTCGTAGAATAGCTACTCATTCTGGTTGATGTTGTGGAATAGATGCACATTCTGTTTGAGGTCGTAGAATAGCTACTCCTTCTGGTTGATGTTGTGGAACAGATGCTCATTCTGGTTGGGGTCGTAGAATAGCTACTCATTCTGGTTGATGTCGTAGAATAGCTACGCATTCTGGTTGGGGTCGTAGCATAACTACGAATTCTGGTTGGTGTCGTAGAATGATTACGCGTTCCGGTTGGCATCGTAGAATAACACACGTTCGTGTTAGTGTCGTAGAAACGCTGCACATTCTAGTGAGTTTCGTAGAAAAACTGTACATTTTGTATTGTACATTCTAGTTGGTATCATAAAATGGCTACATTTTCTAATTGGTATCGTACAATAGCCATAATTTTTGTTGAAGTTATAGAATAGGAACGCGTTCTGGTGGGTGTTAAAGAATGGATTTCTACAATTCATGTCGGTGTAGAATGGATTCATGCATTCTGGTTGTTGCCCTAGAATAGCTACACATTGTGGCTTATGCTGCATTATAGATACGTACAGTTCACGTTTGTGGCTTAGAGTGCACACGTTCTCTCTGGTTTGTGCTGTGGAATGTATTTATACAAACATTCAAGATGGCGTCGTGAAGTGTATTTATACCAAACATACAGGCTGGTGCGCTCGACTTTATTTATACAAAAATTGTGGTTGGTGTCGTGCAATTAATTTGTTAAAATATACAAATTGGTGATGTGAAATTCATACAACCATTCAGGTTGATATCGTGGAATACAAAGATGCTTGAGATCATTTGAACAAGCTTAATTGATGTCTTCTACTTCATAAGTTAGAATGTGTTGAGTTGTCAGCTGATAGATTTTTGCCACGGTTGAAATGATCATCCATCGTATTAAGCTGAGGTAAGTGTGGGAGTCTCTGTATCCAAATCAACATTCAGTCGACAAAATAGCTCACATGAATTAATTTTGAGTAAAAGGATCTCATGGTCTTTTTTGAGAAACATCATGTTGTATTCGCACTGAACTTAATGAGCTATTTACCAAGATCAGTGGCATTCTGTCGCTGAAGATTTCCGATCTACGTAAAGCCTTTCGCCCGCTTTTCAGAGCGGATTGAAAAAACTTAAGCCAACAAATCCTGAGTTGTGACGTAGGACGGCGACAAAAGCTAGTTACTGACTCCCTTCATGCACAATTCAATTATACTGATACTTTAAATTGAAAGCTAGTTCAAGATGAGGGTACGCTATCAGAAAACGATTTACGAGAGCGTCTGTCGAAAACAACGTAGGCAAAGAGTGCACGCTTAGTTCTGTTGAATTTACCCTGTAATATGCTTGGTAGGGTAAACCTTATTCATATTTTTATCTGACCAACAAATTCATGACGGTCAGTAAAATCAGAGTGATGCAAAGTCAACATGATCTCCTTCAAACATCGTGATGAGATTCACGTCACTTAAAAGTTATCCACGTGATTAAACTTTGTTGATTAGGAAACTCCGAGGAGAGTCAGGGTTCATACTTATCAAACTTATCAATTTGGATGGAGCTTAAGACTAACATCGATTACGCACGTTAATTGAACCTTCACGTCATTGAGGTTATGAACAAAATGCAACGAGTAGAGAATTTCGCTTTCAGGTTACCTTAAAAGTCCGTCCGATGAGTGAAAAATTTAGCTTCAATTAACAAAATTACCGGATAAGCTCAAAATAATCCACTGCATTTATAACTGCTTCCATACCTTTTCGGATGCCTTGCGAGTATGTCCTAGGTTTCTTGGATGACCACGCACTCGCCTGGAACACTAATACACCAGCAACGCTAAAACTAAAGTGGTGCATTCACCGGCGGGATCAAGTTAAAGCTTCCACGTCAACATCTGAGGCGTCCCTGGCTTCCTCGTAAACAGGGTTTCGCCAAACCTTCGCCAACCTGGCTTCCTCAATCATCACTCTCTTTGTTCTAGGCCTAGTAGCACTATCATCACTGTCTTTGGTCTGGGCCAAGTGGCACTATCATCATTGTCTTTGGTCTTCAGATTTCCTCAATCCTTGCTATCTTTGTTTTAGGCTAAGTGGTACTAGCATCACTTTCTTTGTTCTAGGCCACGTGGCACTATCATCGTTGTCTTTCGTCCTCAGACTTCATCAATCATCGCTATCTTTTTTTTCAGTCCTGTGGCACTGTGACTGTCTTTGTTCTAGGCCCCGTAACACTACCATCACTGTCTTCGTTCTTGGCCAGAATTCCTCAATTATCGCTATCATTCTCCTATAGGCCAGCCTTCCTCAATTTTCACTATCATTCTTCTATAGGCCAGCCTTCCTCAATCTTCACTATCATTCTCCTATAGGCCGGCCTTCCTCAATCATCACTATCTTTGATCTAGCCACGTAGAGCGGCCCTCCCCTTCCAACCCGAACTGCAAGAGTGAACTCTTAAGTTTTACTCATTACAACCCAGATACTTCAGTTACTTTTATAATACGTGGGTGCAATTTCCTCCAACAATCTCTTCTTACCTGAGCTTTTCTAGTTTTTGGCGAGTTTTGTTTAGGTTACAGGCTCTCACTGAGAGCTTTTTTTGTTGCATCTTAAGACGTTTCCATGTTTCCCTCAAATACAAACTCATTTTGGTGCACCTGTGCGCCCTTTCGTGCTTCCGTCAATCACCGCTTCATTTTGTTATATGTATGCGTTCTGTCGTATATATTAACGTTGTATTTTACCACGCTAAAATTATTCACATCCTAATACATGGACGTCAAAAGCTTCATAACCTCAAAAGGACGTGCCACTTTTCGGTGGGGATGAAATTCCGTGCTTCCTAACATGCGTACGCATTTTAGGTCCTTTATTTTTTTTGGTAATATTATACAATTTTGGACCTAACAGGCAAGCTGCGCCCCTTTTCTCGGAAGCTCATTAAAAAATATCGACATTTAGTAAGTCTTGACCTCATAGCCACAGTATTTTTTTTCGTTTCTCGGTAGCTCTTTTAAAAAAACCCTCATTACTCCGAGCAGATATTCTTTGCCGTTCTTCCCTTTTGGGCTTCTTATTTTGTCTGCTTACATTTTCCTTCTTTACAACATTTTTCTGTTTGCTCTAAGATGAGACAAGTATTCTCCATCGCTTGATTTTGTGCTCGGGGAAGTATAAATCTTAATCACGGATGTACGTAAAAAATGCTTTAGTAATTCTCTGTGTTGTTTCGCTCAGGCGTCTACTAGCCCATACTAAATTTGACGTTTCCTCTCTTGTCTAGCCGCTCTGCTAAGTGCCGTGCCCTGTAGTTCATTATAAATATCTTCATCTCACAGATTAAAATAGATTATAGACAGATTATGGATAAAAAAAAACCGCGTGGAGCGTATCCAAGTCGACCTAAAAGAAAAAACATTTCTTGCAGTACAACAATGACTAAAATTCTTTGAAGATTCAGTGCAGAAACATGGGATATAGTTTCCAAGGTTTAAAAATTCTCTCTTGAAAAAAAATTGGCCGCTGTTGCTTGTTGTCCTGCTAATTTGTTTACTCCAGATCCTATTATGGACGATTTTTCTCAAACTAACAGGTTATTTGCATAGATATCTTTTTATATTTTCTGCGCACGTGTGCCTCAAAATTCGACTCGTTCATCAATCGTCCAGCATTCAAGTCAATTTTCAAATGCTCCTATTCGATTACGAATTATCTGTCAATTGTGTAGCACTGATACCGGGCTCAGAGATGGAAAGCGTTCCTTTGAAAATCCGAAGTTCATCAACAGAAAGAATGGCATGACGCGCTTTGGATTCAAATTGCAAAATTTGGACTCCAATTTAGTGGCTAATAAGTGATTCACTTGGCGCAACGGTATCCCTTTAATGCAGGGCCGTTGTTAGCGGTAATTTTTGATGCGAGCAAAAGAACTTTGAGCGGCAAGTAACTTTGAACCGCGACCAGTGTTCTCTAGCGTCCTTATTTTTCCAGTTTTACGTATCTCAAAAGAGCGTTTTTTCGATCGTTTGACAATCACCCATTGAAGCTGTCCTTAAATAAGCTTCTGTGTCATATCAATGGGAAAACACGGGCGTTGAATCTTTGTTTGCCGAATTGCTTATGCTATTGTTTGGGTGAGCCTAACAGATGGGACGCTAGTCATTAAACATTTCATCTAGGGATAGCTATTATTCGGTGCTTGATGATTGCATGAAACTATTTCTCCGGTTCGAACCATCACTTTTTATACTTTAATTTATTGATCATTTACTGTTTATTACACCACTCAAAATTGTTCCAGGTAAACGATTACGATTTTGAAAAACCATTCAATATTGGGTACCCCAAAAATGTAGTCATGTTTTGATCGACAATTACTCAGCAGTTGTTGCATTTGTTTCATATTCCTATATCACGTATTTTATCACGTATAATTACTGACGCATTCGTTCATTTTTGTTTCACTGCTGTCTTGTTTTTCAGCACCTACCGCTATTTTCTTCAACTTTAATCTTGTTTCAAAAGCTTACGTTTGCTGTTTCCATGCACAGGAGATCTTGTGTGCGAACACACCTTGTGCTGAGATTCTGCGTTCCCTTAAACCAAACTAAATGGTGCCTATATTCTTCCTCTCATTGAAACACCTTTATTGTTGTTAGGGGCTGGCTTACAATCTCATCTAATAAAACCTTTAATCGCCCTATTGTCTAATCTCCCTATCGGAAGTATAATCCGTGGGAATAAACGCTCCAATTAAAAATGCTTTTAAAGAAAGGAGGTCCCTGTAGAGGCAACACTGAAGCGTACCTGCCGAGCTGAACTCTATAATCTGAGCACAGATTTGCTTTTTGAACACTTCAGGGTAAATTTATTCTGTCACGAAATATTCTTCCGTTTTAATCAATATATTTTGTGTGTGAGAATGAAAATCGCTGGTGAAAGATGTATGGTGGCAATGAGCGTTTAACAATGTTGGCCATTTTCAAGGCGTTATGAGAAAATGCACGGTACAAATTAGCTTATAAATGACAATGAGGTAAAATATATACATGATGGGGCTAAAGGTATGAACCGGTTATAAAGGAATGTGAAAGGAGAACCATTCAACTTGCAGTATTTATTTATATATTGTTTAATGCAGTACAAAATCTAGTTTTTTATCTTAAGTTTTAAAGACGATATCCCGTAGGTGCTGGCCGTCAGCCGCGATGCACTCCTGAAGACGAGTTCGGAAGTTTTGAACCGCTCTTCTGCACATTTCGATGGGTATTGCCGCAAGTTCCTCTCTGATTCTGTCCTTAATTTCTTCCACGGTATGTGGACGATGTTTAAAAACCTTTTCCTTTATGTACCCCCACAGGAAAAAGTCACAAATGCTCAAATCTGGTGAGCGCGCAGGTCACTCCACGTCACCCCTCACCGAGACTAGGCGCTCGGTGCGTGGCGATCACTGTGCTGCCTTCGCAGCAATTTAGGAAATTTCTATTTTCAAACAGCGGTAGAAAATTTGTGCCTTCGAATATCGAGGGAACCAGTCCGCACGTTCACTCGTTTTCCGGAAACGCTCTCTTCCGGTACATTAGGTATTTAAACTCTGCGAGCTGAGTAGGGGCCGCCAGTTGTGTTGAAGTAGTGTGTAGACTCCAGAGAAGGAAATGTAAGTAAAGAGTGCTAAATATTAAGTGCATTGGGTCCCTATAGATGTCTGTTTTGTGTCTCCTACTAGACAGTGAATTCTTAGGTCCTAGAAAAGCTAAAAGATTTCAGGGGATGTTAGAATGTGTGCTGTCACAGTTTTTCTGTTTGTGCTTTTACAATTCTAGATACTGATTCTTCATTCGCGGTACCAATATAATGTAATGCTGTGTTTACCTATTTGTACCTGGCTCAAATTGTCTAGTGGTATTGCCCTGTGTTGGACAGGGTTGTGAGACTTTCTTGCAAACACTCAGTCATGTTTTGATTATATTGTTGAGCCTGATTTGTTCTGTGCTTGTCAGTGCTACTTAATTTATTTGCTGGAATTCACAGCTGGATTCATTGTGCCCAGTTGTTGATTTGATCTAAGCACATTGCATTATATAGATCCTTGTTATCATTCACGATTAATGTTAGTGGATTTAAACTCTGGTATTTGGACTCTAGAATTGTGTAATTCCTCACTCAAGTTGCTATTTTACCAGTCTGTAGAGTGTGGTGGTTTTTGCCTATTTTTATTTGTGTGATTTTTACTGTGCTGCGGATATTTTATATTGCCTGGTTGATGATGTGTTCATGCCTGTTAGGTAACTATTTACTTGTTCAGAGGTGTCTAAGTGTGCCCCCTTGTTCACTTATTAACCACCTTTATAGATGGGTGTGTTTTAACTATGCCCAGGTGGTACTATAGATTGATAGACTTTTGTGACTAGTCATGTGAGTCAGAAACAACTCAAGTTGTCAGGCACTGTTTACGTAGGAATAGCTGTGTAACTTTAGTTCAGCGTCTACCGGGTTGGACATGCATTTTTATATGGGAATAGCCGTGTAACTTCAATTCAGCATCTACCTGGTTGGACATTAGTGTGTAGAGCCTACTGCCTGACCTTAGTATTTAATGAGGGCCTCATTAGGTTGACTGGTTATATCTGATTGTGCCATTGGGATGCTCGTATGAAAATTGTACTAAGTCTCGCCAATGATTTGGGTGTTGAATGAGCCGCTGAAGTATTACCCGTGTTCTCTGAATTAGATTTTCTTGTGCCAGTGATGCAGTTCTGCCCCAATTTTTGCGTCCTTATTTTCTGGTTTGCCCTCTGAATCACTTTTAGATATGCAATCTCTAAAAACTGTATATTTTTTGTATTACTTTTGTGCTAACTAGACCTTTCTATTTCAGGAAAATTTATGTACAATAAATGGCTGCTTAAGACAAGTTTTGCATCATCCGTGGACTTTTCTGAACCTTCCCCTCGTCGATAGAAATTGTTGAGGCAGTCACAATAAATTTTCAACAACATCTCTGCAATGTCTCAAATGGCCAAAAGAAGCTCAAAGAAAACCCTTAAACTAGCTGAAGTTGAAGCCGTAAAGACCTATGACGATCTTTATGAAGCCCTGTCCAGGGAGAGTCCAGGAGAGGATGAGACGTCGGCCATCTTATCCTTCATAGCTGAACTTAAGGTCAAGCGCGATCAGTTCATCACTTCAAGCAGAGCCTTTGAAGGTTCCTTGGAACGAGCAGGACATAAGCAGCGGTACCATGAGCAATTTTTGAAGAGACGTGTGATGCTGGAAGACTGCTTTGGTCGCATCGCGACGCTCAACAAACAGATGGAGAGGCTTGGAGGGGACATGGTTTCCAACCTTGATCCCAAAGACCTGTCTTCTCTGCGTAGTGAGAGAATGAGTAAACTTACCTCCGTAAGAAGAGAAAAAGTTGGACCTTTTTCCACACCACTGTCGGTAGCCTCTGAGGTTTCTACTATCTCAGAAGGAGAGGATGAAGAATATCAAGAGCAGGAAAGCAACCTAGATGATCTGGCAGGGCTGATGGAACACGCTTCCGTGAGCTCTCGCAGGTCGATTCTAGAGCCTAGAGTAGAGGCAAACCATCGACTGAGAGCTCCTAGGCAGGGAAGCACTCTAGATGCAGCTTCTGTTCACCTTATCCGGGCCGAGCTGTTGAAGACCCCTGCCAACCCCTTCAAAGGAGACATCGGATTGTACCATTGCTGGGAATCTGATCTGAAGAATCGACTGCAGGGACTAGCTTTGGGCCCCATCGAAGAGCTACAAGTTTTGGCGGCCAATACCGCGGGTAAACCCAAGGAGTACGTTCAGAGAACTATGAGGTCAGTCATCGGAAACAATGCAGAGGCAGTGTTGCAGGTGGTATGGAACACCCTTCGTGAGCGTTATGGTTCGGACTGGTTGCTAGCAGAACACACGGCAGACCAACTTCGGAACTTCCCAAACATCCCTCCTGGGGATCTTACCGCTCTCCAGGATTTCTTAGATTCTACGAGTACCGCACTTACCAACGCAGCAAGATCGGACGAGCTGGAGGAGTTTTGCACTACCAGAGGCATGAGGCTCTTGGCACTCAAACTCCCGCCAGATCTGCAACGCAGATGGCATAGGAAAGCATCTGACCTACGAGCCAAGAGTGGGCAGCGCCCAACGTTCTCCTTCTTCAACCAGTTCCTAAGAGACGAAGAAAGAGCGATGAGGGATCCATTTTTCAACCCAGCACTGTCAGGCGGAAGACCCAAGCCCGTTCGGGTCCTGCACACAAGCGCTGACCAGAATACCAAGAAAGAGTCTAGTGAAGGTGATCAGTCCATGGTGGCCTACAACAAACCTGAGTCAAGATATGAGGCGCAAGGACCTCACAACAAAAAACCTCCGGAAACGGACCATAGAATCAACAAATGTATTTTCCACAAGGTCGACGCCCATGGAACCTGGGAGTGCCGGTCCTTTGGAAGACTACCCATCGACCAGAAGAAGAAGCTCATCACCGAGGCGAAGGTATGCTTCCGATGCCTTGGTCCCCATTACATCAGGAACTGCGACAAACAAGTGAAGTGTTCTCACTGTCAAGGCTCACACTTGACGGTCATGCACCGGGCAAGCACTAAACCGGTGACCCCTGGTGAGGTCGCCACCTGCACCAGAACGGGATGCCTCGGTCTCGAGTCCAGGGAATTTTCCAAGACGCTGTTAGTAGATGTCACCTCGACGTCCACCCAGAGAAAAGTGCGTTGTTACGCCATCATTGACGAGCAAAGCTCAAGATGCTTTGCGGACCCTTCTCTGATAGAACAGCTCGATCTTAAGGCCACTCCCTGGAAGTACGCCCTCAGAACACTGAGTGGTCTGTCGTCTGAGGTGGAAGGACACGCCATCACCGGGCTCAAGATAAGGGGTGTGGGTGAGAACCGATGGCATCAGCTACCCACTACATGGACCAACGAAAATATCCCGGACACGACTGACGAAGTAGCCACTCCCGACGTTGTGAAGAAGCTCAGCCACGTTGCGCACCTGGTCAAGCACTTCAATGAGCATAATCCTTTGGCTCGGTCACTGATACTCATCGGAAGAGATGCCGTGTCGCTCATGGCATCTAGACACTATGGAGTACGAGGTCCTCTTACCTGCAAGACCGCCCTGGGCTGGGCACTGTTGGGACCATTGAACGGAGGAGCGAGAACCCAGCAGACCACTGCCCTGCGGACGTCATTCGTGAACCACGAGGATCATCACTTCTCGATCAAGATACGTGGGCCCAACCCTGGGAGGCAGACGCTCGACGTCTTTGAGGAGCGAGTCGACAACGAGCTCCAGGGTCTGAGTGTGTTAGACAATAAATTTAGCTAAGGTCCATGTCTTCGGGTTGCGGAGCTCTCCGGCCGTCGCTGCGTTCGCCCTTCGCCATATCGCCGACCTGGGCGATGCATCCGGACGCCCGAGCCGGGCCACTGACTTTCTCCGTCATGCGACGTACGTTGATGATGGGTCTGCTAGTTTGGGCTCCCCAGACGAGGCCAGGGAGCTGCTTGGCGAGGTGCGGTCTCTGTTGCACAAGTATGGGTTGAACATTCACAAAGTTGCCACGTCTGACACTCGGGTAACGGTGGGTCTGCCAGACGAGGAACTAGCCGCACCAAAGACTGTCACTTGGGACGGATCCGTTATCCAACGAACATTGGGGATCCATTGGAACGTCTCCGAAGATCTGTTAATATTCAAGGTCAATATCCCGGACAGACCCTTCACTAGGAGGGGTGTGCTGTCTACTGTGAACTCCTTCTTTGACCCCCTCGGACTAGCTGCGCCTCTTATTTTGGGTGGCAGACTTCTACAAAGAAAGGCGCTGTCTGATAGCACTGCCGAAACTAACCAAAGCTCCACTCTGTGGGACGAACCTCTACCTAAGAAACTGGAAGAGCATTGGGAATCGTGGAAAGACGGACTGAGAAGATCAAAGGAAATACGCCTCAGTCGGTGCGTGAAGCCGCGCGACTTTGGGGAGGTTTCACGGCACTCGCTTCACGTTTTTTGTGGCGCCTCTCAGTAGGCCATTGGCTATGCGATTTATTTGCGGCTGACCAGTACCCGAGAGCAGAAACATTCCACCTTGATCAACGCCAGTTCGAGGGTGGCACCTAGGGCAGCTACCACCATACCACGGTTGGAACTGTGCGCCGCAGTCGAAGCAGTACTGGCAGCAAGAGAGACCCTCAACGACCTCAAGGTGAATGTGCAAGAAGTCAGATACTACACGGACAGTCAAATTGTTCTTGGATACCTGAAAAATGAGGATAAACGCTTCACCAGATATGTGACCCGGAGAATAGAGTTGATTAATAAGCATTGCTCTCCGACTCAGTGGTACTTCGTAGACACGAAAGAGAACCCCGCAGACATGGCTACTCGTCCCACGGATGTAGAGCAGCTCGTACACAGCCATTGGTTCACCGGCCCTGCCTGGATATTAGAAGATTGCGTCGTCGACGCTCAGCCCCCTTTTGAGGAAGCGCAACTAACAGAATCGTTGCCGGAGACCAAAGCCTTCACGACCTTGACCGGTTCGCCACCTCCATTTCGTACGGTGATGGACCGACTGAGTAGGTGGACCAGGCTTCTCGGGGTTACCCGCACCGTGCACAACCTGGCGCATAAGTGGCTGATGCGAGCGAGATCTAACCTCAACACTTCTTCGGAACCGACACTACGTATACTCCAGAACGACCAGGAAGCTGAAATGTACCTCGTTAAGGCCGTCCAACAAGAATCTTACAGCGAAATACTACCCAAGACGGGGAAACCAGGTCCAATGCAGCTACCGGAAGGACATCAACTGACACCACTGGCCCCCTTTGTGGATGAAGAGGGTCTGATCCGTGTAGGAGGCCGCCTAAAGCACAGTGACTTACCAGTGGATCAAAAACACCCTTTGATCCTACCCAGGAACCATCCCTTCACTCAGATAATTATAAGACGGGCACACCAGCTGGTGGCTCACCAGGGCCGTCTCCTCACCTTTGGTAAGGTGCGATCTCTGGGCTTCTTCATCCCGCAAGGTAGAAAGCAAATAGAACGACTCCTGAGGAGCTGTGTGATTTGTAGGAGGCTGAGAGCTCCCTTTGAGCAACAGATGATGGCCGACCTCCCGGAAGATCGTCTCATCCCCACCCCACCTTTCACCCGGGTGGGCTTAGATGTCTTCGGGCCGTTCACTGTACATGACGGACAGAGCACCCGAATCACAAAGGCCACGAAGAAAATGTATGGCCTACTGGTGACCTGCCTTGTGTCCAGGGCAGTTCACGTTGAACCTCTCTGTGGGATGGATACTCCTTCCTTTATGAACGCATTGCGTAGATTCATCTCTGTACGAGGCACCCCCCAGCTGATAAGAAGCGATCGAGGCACCAACTTTACAGGTGCGGTGTCTCAATCTTGCGATTTGAACAAAGTATCAAAGGACATGGAGACTAGGGGATGCGAGTGTAAATTTAATCTCCCTGGAGCGAGTCATCATGGAGGTGTGTGGGAGAGAAAAATTGGAGCGATCAGAAAGGTACTCGACCTGACCTTGGGGAGGTCAGGAAAGGTGACACTCAACCGTGATGATATGCACACCCTCCTGATAGAAGCCGCGGCCATTGTAAATTCTACGCCCCTGTACGCCCCTTCCGAAGACCCCAATGATGTGTTCCCTATCAGTCCCTCCACTTTGCTAACCATGAGGGACGCCTCTCGCACACAGTCGTCAGACTCGTTCACAGATCGCGACCTCCTCGCTTATGGTCCACGAAGATGGCGGCGAGTGCAGCTGTTGGCGGACCAATTCTGGCAACTATGGAGACAATTCTACCTGCAAGAAATCAGTCGTCGCAGAAAATGGACGACACCAAGGCGTCCCTTGTCCCAGGGGGACATCGTACTGGTACGAGACTCGCAGTCTCCAAGATGTCAGTGGCCCCTGGCTCGGGTAGAGTCGGTGCATCGCTCGGGATCGGACGGACGCGTGCGTGGGGCGACGCTGCGGCGGACGGACAATTCCGGAGGTACCAAAAGTTGTGAGCGATCGATTAAAGATATTGTAGTAATCTTACCTAGCACTGTTGAGAGAGGAGTGTGCTACCTTCGCAGCAATTCAGGAAATTTCTATTTTCAAACAGCGGTAGAAAATTTGTGCCTTCGAATATCGAGGGAACCAGTCCGCACGTTCACTCGTTTTCCGGAAACGCTCTCTTCCGGTACATTAGGTATTTAAACTCTGCGAGCTGAGTAGAGGCCGCCAGTTGTGTTGAAGTAGTGTGTAGACTCCAGAGAAGGAAATGTAAGTAAAGAGTGCTAAATATTAAGTGCATTGGGTCCCTATAGATGTCTGTTTTGTGTCTCCTACTAGACAGTGAATTCTTAGGTCCTAGAAAAGCTAAAAGATTTCAGGGGATGTTAGAATGTGTGCTGTCACAGTTTTTCTGTTTGTGCTTTTACAATTCTAGATACTGATTCTTCATTCGCGGTACCAATATAATGTAATGCTGTGTTTACCTATTTGTACCTGGCTCAAATTGTCTAGTGGTATTGCCCTGTGTTGGACAGGGTTGTGAGACTTTCTTGCAAACACTCAGTCATGTTTTGATTATATTGTTGAGCCTGATTTGTTCTGTGCTTGTCAGTGCTACTTAATTTATTTGCTGGAATTCACAGCTGGATTCATTGTGCCCAGTTGTTGATTTGATCTAAGCACATTGCATTATATAGATCCTTGTTATCATTCACGATTAATGTTAGTGGATTTAAACTCTGGTATTTGGACTCTAGAATTGTGTAATTCCTCACTCAAGTTGCTATTTTACCAGTCTGTAGAGTGTGGTGGTTTTTGCCTATTTTTATTTGTGTGATTTTTACTGTGCTGCGGATATTTTATATTGCCTGGTTGATGATGTGTTCATGCCTGTTAGGTAACTATTTACTTGTTCAGAGGTGTCTAAGTGTGCCCCCTTGTTCACTTATTAACCACCTTTATAGATGGGTGTGTTTTAACTATGCCCAGGTGGTACTATAGATTGATGGACTTTTGTGACTAGTCATGTGAGTCAGAAACAACTCAAGTTGTCAGGCACTGTTTACGTAGGAATAGCTGTGTAACTTTAGTTCAGCGTCTACCGGGTTGGACATGCATTTTTATATGGGAATAGCCGTGTAACTTCAATTCAGCATCTACCTGGTTGGACATTAGTGTGTAGAGCCTACTGCCTGACCTTAGTATTTAATGAGGGCCTCATTAGGTTGACTGGTTATATCTGATTGTGCCATTGGGATGCTCGTATGAAAATTGTACTAAGTCTCGCCAATGATTTGGGTGTTGAATGAGCCGCTGAAGTATTACCCGTGTTCTCTGAATTAGATTTTCTTGTGCCAGTGATGCAGTTCTGCCCCAATTTTTGCGTCCTTATTTTCTGGTTTGCCCTCTGAATCACTTTTAGATATGCAATCTCTAAAAACTGTATATTTTTTGTATTACTTTTGTGCTAACTAGACCTTTCTATTTCAGGAAAATTTATGTACAATAAATGGCTGCTTAAGACAAGTTTTGCATCATCCGTGGACTTTTCTGAACCTTCCCCTCGTCGATAGAAATTGTTGAGGCAGTCACAATCACAGAACGGCGATTTTCGAAAAACGTAACAGCAAACCCGCGATGCTCTCCCGTCCATACCATGGCTGCTACTGAAAACTAGACTCTCACGCAGCAACAACGAAACCCCTCCCGCTTCTCCACCTCCCCCACAGGCCGAGCGGCAGCCCATCAAAACTTGTTCATACCTTGAGCCCTACCCTGTACTTCATACAGAGAAACTATCGAATTATTTGGACACTTGCTGAAGGCTACATGTATTTCGTAAGCGATAATTTTCAAGACTGAACGGAGTCTAAAAACACACAGGAACATTGTACGATAAAAATTAATGTTAATTCATTAAAATTACTCAGAAAATTTGGTAGTCACACTTTCTGCAGGTGAGCTACTACCTGATGGGACAGTTGCAAAAAAAAAACGATAGATGAGAAATCTTATTTTTTATGTTGAATTTTCTTTCATTTCTTTCCGATGGGCTTCCCTACGGGCTTCTAAATGCAAATAATACCATGAAGGAAGCTTTTATTATTGTTATTGCAATGATTTAATTCATTAATGGCGATAAATACTTTGAACCGACGTCTTCGGGGTGATAAGGGGCCTGATAAGTCATTGTCACTCATCAACTCGTGGTCTGGGGAGTTGTTCAAAACATCTCATTAAGGGTCCCATTAGCGCTCACTGGGAGTACGCACTCCAAATCAGCGTCGCGTCATTAAGGAGACCTAAAATTCACCTTCAAAAGCTTTCAGCATGTTCTTCTGAAGCGTGAAGTTCTTCTGAAGTGTGATGTTCTTCTGAAGCGTGATGTTCTTCTGAAGCGTGATGTTCTTCTGAAGCGTGATGTTCTTCTGAGGCGTGATGTTCTTCTGGAGCGTGATGTTCTTCTGAAGCGTGATGTTCTTCTGAAGCGTGATGTTCTTCTGAAGCGTGATGTTCTTCTGAAGCGTGATGTTCTTCTGAAGCGTGATGTTCTTCTGAAGCGTGATGTTCTTCTGAAGCGTGATGTTCTTCTGAAGCGTGATGTTCTTCTGAAGCGTGATGTTATTCTGAAGCGTGATGTTCTTCTGAAGCGTGATGTTCTTCTGAAGCGTGATGTTATTCTGAAGCGTGATGTTCTTCTGAAGCGTGATGTTCTTCTGAAGCGTGATGTTCTTCTGGAGCGTGATGTTCTTCTGAAGCGTGATGTTCTTCTGAAGCGTGATGTTCTTCTGAAGCGTGATGTTCTTCTGAAGCGTGATGTTCTTCTGGAGCGTGATGTTCTTCTGGAGCGTGATGTTCTTCTGAAGCGTGAAGTTCTTCTGAAGCGTGATGTTCTTCTGAAGCGTGATGTTATTCTGAAGCGTGATGTTCTTCTGAAGCGTGATGTTCTTCTGAAGCGTGATGTTCTTCTGAGGCGTGATGTTCTTCTGGAGCGTGGTGTTCTTCTGAAGCGTGATGTTCTTCTGAAGCGTGATGTTCTTCTGAAGCGTGATGTTCTTCTGAAGCGTGATGTTCTTCTGAAGCGTGATGTTCTTCTGAAGCGTGATGTTCTTCTGAAGCGTGATGTTCTTCTGAAGCGTGATGTTCTTCTGAAGCGTGATGTTATTCTGAAGCGTGATGTTCTTCTGAAGCGTGATGTTCTTCTGAAGCGTGATGTTCTTCTGGAGCGTGATGTTCTTCTGAAGCGTGATGTTCTTCTGAAGCGTGATGTTCTTCTGGAGCGTGATGTTCTTCTGAAGCGTGATGTTCTTCTGAAGCGTGATGTTCTTCTGAAGCGTGATGTTCTTCTGAAGCGTGATGTTCTTCTGAAGCGTGATGTTCTTCTAAAGCGTGATGTTCTTCTGGAGCGTGATGTTCTTCTGAAGCGTGATGTTCTTCTGAAGCGTGATGTTCTTCTGAAGCGTGATGTTCTTCTGAAATGTGATGTTCTTCTGAAGCGTGATGTTCTTCTGGAGCGTGATGTTCTTCTGAAGCGTGATGTTCTTCTGAAGCGTGATGTTCTTCTGAAGTGTGATGTTCTTCTGCAGCGTGATGTTCTTCTGAAGCGTGATGTTCTTCTGAAGCGTGATGTTCTTCTGAAGCGTGATGTTCTTCTGGAGCGTGATGTTCTTCTGAAGCGTGATGTTCTTCTGAAGCGTGATGTTCTTCTGGAGCGTGATGTTCTTCTGAAGAGTGATGTTCTTCTGAAGCGTGATGTTCTTCTGGAGCGTGATGTTCTTCTGAAGCGTGATGTTCTTCTGAAGCGTGATGTTCTTCTGGAGCGTGATGTTCTTCTGAAGAGTGATGTTCTTCTGAAGCGTGATGTTCTTCTGGAGCGTGATGTTCTTCTGAAGCGTGATGTTCTTCTGAAGCGTGATGTTCTTCTGAAGCGTGATGTTCTTCTGAAGTGTGATGTTCTTCTGAAGCATGATGTTCTTCTGAAGCCTGATGTTTTTCTGAAGCGTGATGTTCTTCTGAAGCGTGATGTTCTTCTGGAGCGTGATGTTCTTCTGGAGCGTGATTTTCTTCTGGAGCGTGACGTTCTTCTGGAGCGTGATGTTCTTCTGGAGCGTGATGTTCTTCTGGAGCGTGATGTTCTTCTGGAGCGTGATGTTCTTCTGCAGCGGGATGTTCTTCTGGAGCGTGATGTTCTTCTGAAGCGGGATGTTCTTCTGGGGCGTGATGTTCTTCTGGAGCGTGATGTTCTTCTGGAGCGGGATATTCTTCTGGAGCATGATGTTCTTCTGGAGCATGATGTTCTTCTGAAGCGTGATGTTCTTCTGAAGCGTGATGTTCTTCTGGAGCGTGATGTTCTTCTGTAGCGTGATGTTCTTCTGGAGCGTGATGTTCTTCTGGAGCGTGATGTTCTTCTGAAGCGTGATGTTCTTCTGAAGCGTGATGTTCTTCTGAAGCGTGATGTTCTTCTGAAGCGTGATGTTCTTCTGAAGCGTGATGTTCTTCTGAAGTGTGATGTTCTTCTGAAGCGTGATGTTCTTCTGAAGCGTGATGTTCTTCTGAAGCGTGATGTTCTTCTGAAGCGTGATGTTCTTCTGAAGCGTGATGTTCTTCTGAAGCGTGATGTTCTTCTGAAGCGTGATGTTCTTCTGGAGCGTGATGTTTTTCTGGAGCGTGATGTTCTTCTGAAGCGTGATGTTCTTCTGAAGCGTGATGTTCTTCTGAAGCGTGATGTTCTTCTGAAGCGTGATGTTCTTCTGAAGCGTGATGTTCTTCTGAAGCGTGATGTTCTTCTGGAGCGTGATGTTCTTCTGAAGTGTGATGTTCTTCTGAAGCGTGATGTTCTTCTGAAGCGTGATGTTCTTCTGAAGCGTGATGTTCTTCTGAAGCGTGATGTTCTTCTGAAGCGTGATGTTCTTCTGGAGCGTGGTGTTCTTCTGGAGCGTGATGTTCTTCTGAAGCGTGATGTTCTTCTGGAGCGTGATGTTCTTCTGGAGCGTGATGTTCTTCTGAAGCGTGATGTTCTTCTGAAGCGTGATGTTCTTCTGAAGCGTGATGTTCTTCTGAAGCGTGATGTTCTTCTGAAGCGTGATGTTCTTCTGAAGCGGGATATTCTTCTGGAGCGTGATGTTCTTCTGAAGCGTGATGTTCTTCTGGAGCGTGATGTTCTTCTGAAGTGTGATGTTCTTCTGAAGCGTGATGTTCTTCTGAAGCGTGATGTTCTTCTGAAGCGTGATGTTCTTCTGAAGCTGGATGTTCTTCTGAAGCGTGATGTTCTTCTGGAGCGTGATGTTCTTCTGAAGCGTGATGTTCTTCTGGAGCGTGATGTTCTTCTGAAGCGTGATGTTCTTCTGAAGCGTGATGTTCATCTGAAGCGTGATGTTCTTCTGAAGCGTGATGTTCTTCTGAAGCGGGATGTTCTTCTGGAGCGTGATGTTCTTCTGGAGCGTGATGTTCTTCTGAAGCGTGATGTTCTTCTGGAGCGTGATGTTCTTCTGGAGCGTGATGTTCTTCTGGAGCGTGATGTTCTTCTAGAGCGTGATGTTCTTCTGAAGCGTGATGTTCTTCTGAAGCGTGATGTTCTTCTGAAGCGTGATGTTCTTCTGAAGCGTGATGTTCTTCTGGAGCGTGATGTTCTTCTGGAGCGTGATGTTCTTCTAAAGCGTGATGTTCTTCTGGAGCGTGATGTTCTTCTGAAGTGTGATGTTCTTCTGAAGCGTGATGTTCTTCTGAAGCGTGATGTTCTTCTGAAGTGTGATGTTCTTCTGAAGTGTGATGTTCTTCTGAAGTGTGATGTTCTTCTGAAGTGTGATGTTCTTCTGAAGTGTGATGTTCTTCTGAAGCGTGATGTTCTTCTGGAGCGTGATGTTCTTCTGAAGTGTGATGTTCTTCTGAAGCGTGATGTTCTTCTGAAGCGTGATGTTCTTCTGAAGCGTGATGTTCTTCTGAAGCGTGATGTTCTTCTGGAGCGTGATGTTCTTCTGGAGCGTGATGTTTTTCTGAAGCGTGATGTTCTTCTGGAGCGTGATGTTCTTCTGAAGCGGGATGTTCTTCTGGAGCGTGATGTTTTTCTGGAGCATGATGTTCTTCTGGAGCATGATGTTCTTCTGAAGCGTGATGTTCTTCTGAAGCGTGATGTTCTTCTGGAGCGTGATGTTCTTCTGGAGCGTGATGTTCTTCTGAAGCGTGATGTTCTTCTGGAGCGTGATGTTCTTCTGGAGCGTGATGTTCTTCTGAAGCGTGATGTTCTTCTGTAGCGGGATGTTCTTCTGGAGCATGATGTTCTTCTGGAGCGTGATGTTCTTCTGGAGCGTGATGTTCTTCTGAAGCGTGATGTTCTTCTGAAGCGTGATGTTCTTCTGGAGCGTGATGTTCTTCTGGAGCGTGATGTTCTTCTGAAGCGTGATGTTCTTCTGTAGCGTGATGTTCTTCTGAAGCGTGATGTTCTTCTGAAGTGTGATGTTCTTCTGAAGCGTGATGTTCTTCTGAAGCGTGATGTTCTTCTGAAGCGTGATGTTCTTCTGGAGCGTGATGTTCTTCTGAAGCGTGATGTTCTTCTGGAGCGTGATGTTTTTCTGGAGCGTGATGTTCTTCTGTAGCGTGATGTTCTTCTGAAGCGTGATGTTCTTCTGAAGCGTGATGTTCTTCTGAAGCGTGATGTTCTTCTGGAGCGTGATGTTCTTCTGGAGCGTGATGTTCTTCTGGAGCGTGATGTTCTTCTGGAGCGTGATGTTCTTCTGGAGCGTGATGTTCTTCTGGAGCGTGATGTTCTTCTGGAGCGTGATGTTCTTCTGGAGCGTGATGTTCTTCTGGAGCGTGATGTTCTTCTGGAGCGTGATGTTCTTCTGTAGCGTGATATTCTTCTGGAGCGTGATGTTCTTCTGGAGCGTGATGTTCTTCTGGAGCGTGATGTTCTTCTGGAGCGTGATGTTCTTCTGGAGCGTGATGTTCTTCTGGAGCGTGATGTTCTTCTGGAGCGTGATGTTCTTCTGGAGCGTGATGTTTTTCTGGAGCGTGATGTTCTTCTGGAGCGTGATGTTCTTCTGGAGCGTGATGTTCTTCTGGAGCGTGATGTTCTTCTAGAGCGTGATGTTCTTCTGGAGCGTGATGTTCTTCTGGAGCGTGATGTTCTTCTGGAGCGTGATGTTCTTCTGGAGCGTGATGTTTTTCTGGAGCGTGATGTTCTTCTGAAGCGTGATGTTCTTCTGGAGCGTGATGTTCTTCTGGAGCGTGATGTTCTTTTGGAGCGTGATGTTCTCCTGGAGCGTGATGTTCTTCTGGAGCGTGATGTTCTTCTGGAGCGTGATGTTCTTCTGGAGCGTGATGTTCTTCTGGAGCGTGATGTCCTTCTGGAGCGTGATGTTCTTCTGGAGCGTGATGTTCTTCTGGAGCGTGATGTTCTTCTGGAGCGTGATGTTCTTCTGGAGCGTGATGTTCTTCTGAAGCGTGATGTTCTTCTGAAGCGTGATGTTCTTCTGTAGCGTGATGTTCTTCTGGAGCGTGATGTTCTTCTGGAGCGTGATGTTCTTCTGGAGCGTGATGTTCTTCTGAAGCGTGATGTTCTTCTGAAGCGTGATGTTCTTCTGGAGCGTGATGTTCTTCTGTAGCGTGATGTTCTTCTGGAGCGTGATGTTCATCTGGAGCGTGATGTTCTTCTGGAGCGTGATGTTCTTCTGGAGCGTGATGTTCTTCTGAAGCGTGATGTTCTTCTGAAGTGTGATGTTCTTCTGGAGCGTGATGTTCTTCTGAAGCGTGATGTTCTTCTGGAGCGTGATGTTCTTCTGAAGCGTGATGTTCTTCTGAAGCGTGATGTTCTTCTGAAGCGTGATGTTCTTCTGAAGCGTGATGTTCTTCTGGAGCGTGATGTTCTTCTGAAGCGTGATGTTCTTCTGAAGCGTGATGTTCTTCTGAAGCGTGATGTTCTTCTGAAGCGTGATGTTCTTCTGAAGCGTGATGTTCTTCTGAAGCGTGATGTTCTTCTGGAGCGTGATGTTTTTCTGAAGCGTGATGTTCTTCTGAAGCGTGATGTTCTTCTGAAGCGTGATGTTCTTCTGAAGCGTGATGTTCTTCTGAAGCGTGATGTTCTTCTGAAGCGTGATGTTCTTCTGAAGCGTGATGTTCTTCTGAAGCGTGATGTTCTTCTGGAGCGTGATGTTCTTCTGGAGCGTGATGTTCTTCTGAAGCGTGATGTTCTTCTGAAGCGTGATGTTCTTCTGAAGCGTGATGTTCTTCTGAAGCGTGATGTTCTTCTGAAGCGTGATTTTCTTCTGAAGCGTGATGTTCTTCTGAAGCGTGATGTTCTTCCGGAGCGTGATGTTCTTCTGGAGCGTGATGTTCTTCTGGAGCGTGATGTTCTTCTGTAGCGTGATGTTCTTCTGAAGCGTGATGTTCTTCTGAAGCGTGATGTTCTTCTGAAGCGTGATGTTCTTCTGAAGCGTGATGTTCTTCTGGAGCGTGATGTTCTTCTGGAGCGTGATGTTCTTCTGAAGCGTGATGTTCTTCTGAAGCGTGATGTTCTTCTGGAGCGTGATGTTCTTCTGTAGCGTGATGTCCTTCTGTAGCGTGATGTTCTTCTGTAGCGTGATGTTCTTATGAAGCGTGATGTTCTTCTGTAGCGTGATGTTCTTCTGAAGCGTGATGTTCTTCTGAAGCGTGATGTTCTTCTGAAGCGTGATGTTCTTCTGAAGCGTGATGTTCTTCTGGAGCGTGAGTTTCTTCTGGAGCGTGATGTTCTTCTGAAGCGTGATGTTCTTCTGAAGCGTGATGTTCTTCTGGAGCGTGATGTTCTTCTGTAGCGTGATGTTCTTCTGGAGCGTGATGTTCTTCTGAAGCGTGATGTTCTTCTGGAGCGTGATGTTCTTCTGAAGCGTGATGTTCTTCTGGAGCGTGATGTTCTTCTGAAGCGTGATGTTCTTCTGGAGCGTGATGTTCTTCTGTAGCGTGATGTTCTTCTGGAGCGTGATGTTCTTCTGGAGCGTGATGTTCTTCTGGAGCGTGATGTTCTTCTGAAGCGTGATGTTCTTAAGGAGCGTGATGTTCTTCAGGAGCGGGATATTCTTCTGAAGCTTGATGTTCTTCTGGAGCGTGATGTTCTTCTGAAGCGTGATGTTTTTCTGGAGCATGATTTCTTAAGTAGCGTGACGTTCTTCAGGAACATGTTGTTCTTGAATTACTCTCTGGAAGCCTTTTTTTGCGAGCCGAAGGCAAATTTATATCGAGAAAGAAAAATAGTTCATTCCCAATGAAGATGATGTAAAACACATCGTTGGTTTCAAAATGATTTAACATGAGTATCATTAGTTGATTTACACAGCAGTAGAACTAATCAGCTGTAGAACTTAGCATAGCAATATGGATATCATCAGCATTATTGAGGTTTTTGTGTTAGATGGCATCGAGTGGAAATCACTGACGAAAATAGAAAATAGGAGCGGGCCAAGAATTGGACCTTGAGGAACGCCAAAGGTATTCAGTATGAATGGCGATATTTTGTTATTTATGCATATTGCGTGAGAGCGGTTCAGAATGTAGCTCTCAAACCACTGCGTGTCTATTCTGACGTTCCATATTTTCACAGGAGTTTTTTATGCTCGACACTGTCGGACGCTTTGAAGAGATCAAGGAGTGGTAAGAGAGTTACATTTTTTGGTCTTCGTTATTGTAAACTTTTTCCGCGACATTAAACAAAACATCTTGAGTATGGTGTTCCTCTTCTTATCATGTTGATTCCAGTGAATTAAGTGTAATTCATCCATGTGAAACGAAAGCTGGTTTGTTATTAATTTCACTAATATTTGGAACATCATAGGAAGGAGACTGATTTGTCCGTAATTTGATGCTTGGTTGATATCACCAGCTCTGAGCTATGGCCTGATGATGGTTTCCACTGTTCATGAAATTTATTTGTGGCTAAACTGTAGATGTAGTTATTATCAAGCAAGTCAAAGGGGGCTGTAACAGGGAAGCTGCCTTTTACATAATGAAGGCTAACAACGTCATGTTCTGCTGCTTTTTAATTTTTCAGTCCGTGTAAAATTTTCCGTACCTCTATAATAGCAACTGGCCTTGGTCTCCATCCGTTTCTCGGATGAGGGGATGAAACATTGTTTGGATTTGCACGTGTAGGTATGGTTGGGACGGGCTTATCCTTCATTGAAAACTTCTTCGCCAACTTTTGAGAAGAAGTATTGAATTCATTCGTAGTTTTTGAGGGGTTGTCAAAATTACTTTTTCAGTCAGTTCTTGTACTGAGCAACATTTCTGATGATTTCCAACATTCTCTGAATTTCTTTTTGGCACTTACACTTCCTTTTGGAAGTGAATGAATGTATTTTTTGGACAATCTTAAAGAAGCCTGAAGCACTCCGTTCTGTTGAAATAGAATTTCTTTTTTTGCCCAATCTTATCGAGGCGGGACGAGCGAAGGTATGACTCAACTTGTAAGTTTGGAGCGACCTAGTGCCACCAAAAATGACCATCAAGTGCCTTAACGCCTCATGAGGAGCGTTCATCAGCACCAAGTTGAGCCTGATCTCCAAGTCGGCTGATTGAATCCCAGATGGATAAACTTGAGCGAGACACGAGGCTCCGTGAAAAAAATGTGCGCACAGGAGCGCCTTTGTTGAATCGAGTTGCGAAAACTTCAAAGGCTTGCAGTTCTCCTATTGATACAAGCACGATTCTGCGTGATTTTTTCAAGGTATAGTAAGTTTTCTCTTACTTTTTATATTCGTCAGCTTGACTTGACAGGCAAGTTCTTTGATTGTTTGTGGGTGCTGGTACAGATTCTTTGGTCCTGAAATACACCTGATGATTTTAGTGACTTCAAAAAAAGCAGTGAATTCAAAAGGAGCGAACAAATACGAGTAAGAGCACCTGAGGATTGAGTTTCATTTGGCTCAAGATCGATGACTGCCAGTTGTTATCAGGTGCTGCTGAAAAATCCAGCAACGTCGAACCCTGTTGAAGAAACTTCGTTAGCTGTTGACGGCATTTCTGCAGCATTTCCTTCCTCTGTTGCTTTCATTTACCAATTGTGTCACGCATCTTGAAGTTGCTGCCATGCAGTGTTGTCAGGCACTGCTCAATTTCAACTTTGAAGAACTGTTCCAAGACTTTGTTTTACGGTTACTCTGGCAGTCTTTCAGAACGCAAAAAAACTGTTCCCATCTTTGTTTCAAGGTTAATGATATTACCTTCTATGCCACTTCCCCCCTCAAGGTATCCGACTATTGTATCTGTGGGAATTAGCCCTCCCAAAGGAAATAAGTGAGTTCCTGACCTAAGGGATAGGTAGGTTTTTTTTTAAATAAAATAGGCGTTTTGTTTTGTTGCGCACCATCTTTTTTCTAGGTTCACTGCTGTCCTGTTTTTCAGCACCTATTTTCATCTTCAACTTTCATCTGGTTTATGACCTTCTTCCTCAGCTTACTGTTTCAATGTATCTCACGCGTAGATTCCACGTTCCCTTAACTCCATGCTAAATGGGGCCTTCCTCATTACTCTCTTTGAAACGCCTTTGTTGCGGTAAGAAAGGCTTAAACTAACACCTAATCCCAATGCCACTTTTTTTTCATTACTCTTCATTGTTGAGTTATAGTCCGTCAGAGCCCTCTTTCTTTACAATGAATGGTCAGTAACTCATCCTGGAACAAACATTTCCGTAGCAACGTTTTTTGTTGCTCAGTTTTTGTTTGGTTTCAGCGAGTAAATGATCAGCGGATGTCGCCTCGCCGACATTGTTTTCCTCGAAATGTTTTTTTTTGCGCTCGCGCGTGGTTCAGTCTATTGTTTTGGATGGAACTAATTGCTCTTCTTTTTTGGCTCCCCTCCTGCACCGGCTGATTGGGAGTCCACAATTCAACAGGACGAGCGACTCGCTTCACATACAAAGATTGCCGCTACCGTCTCTTCAGGCGGCACTCATTGTTCTTCCTTCACATCGCTGCTGTATGACTTGCTCTCCGGAGCTGAAATTTCAGGATCCATTGGACGGTTTTCCCGAAACTTTCTGTTGGTCTATTTTCAAAATGAAGAGAAGCATCATACTTTCATCTGATGCTGCTGTTACTAGTGCAGGGAAGTAATCGAGTCTTTAATTTCAAACGAAGAGAAGCATCAAGCTTTTATCTGTTGCTGCTGTTACTACATAGTGTGTGGAAGTAATGGAGTCTTCAAGTATTTTGGGGTTTATGTAATGCGACTAAAAAGTCATGCCTTTTGAATGACAAATAATGTTTCCATTGATTGAACTAACAATCTGGTATCGTTTTTGCTGAAATGTACTGCTATACTTGATATGCGATGTTGACACACTTGCTTTCACAAAAATATTGCATTTCATAGAACTTAATGCTATGCAAATTCTTTTAGTCGCAAGGCTTAAAATAACAAACGTTCAAATTACCATGAGGATTTCAAAATGCGCATCACATCTAATCAAAAAGCCTTTAATTCAATGTAACTTTCCCTTGAACAGATCAAAGTGGAGAATTTTTGTAACGGATGTTAACATATCTTATTTTTCTCCTTAGTTTAAAAAAGACTCTTACGAGCAAACCGAACTTCTATAAGTTAGTTAGTGAGTGGGGAAACCGTGGAGGGACGGAAACGTTGAAAACTTAGGAAGTAAGTGGATGTGTTTTGAGTGGCCTAGAATGAAGCTTAAAAATTCAATTCCTAGTCTTGTGTGGGTAATTTCTTACGGCTCCAACCAATGAGGATTTGTTTAAGGGTAACATTTATCAGTGTCACAGAATTTCAACGGTTTTGCGTTCCTCAGGGTATCCATGGTACTCTCACCAAAATGTGTATCAAGTTTCAGTGCCATCATAGAAAAAATAAGGGATGCGCACTATATATCACGCCTGGTTCATTTCCTTTCTCCAATTTTCGTGTCTGTCTCTTCTAAGAAGTTGGGTGTCCAAGGGATTTCATACCTTTGTTTTTATCTTTTCATTTCACTTTGTCGTCTTATCGAGTTACTGAGGCACGCTCTTCTTACCAGCTGCTGAGTGTAGTTCGAACAAAACAAACTCGCCACAGTTCCGAGCGCAACTGATGTCATTTGTCTTGCATCATTGGTGAACATCACTTGGACTATCTTATGAGCTCAGAAGCAACGACACTCAAACACTGAACGTTGAAATAAATATAACATCTATACATATTTATGTTATATTTATATAACATATAAATATAACGAATAACATCTTCCAAATCTGATGACTAAATTCGTTTACGAGTTTAATAATTCTTTGAGCAATTCGTGGCCAGATTCTCGCGGAAATAAATAGTAAGTGCGATCGCTCGCCGGAGAAATACGGAAATATCGCTGCACGTCTGCAAAAGGCGCTGTTCGAATTTGTCAGGACATTTCAGCAGTTTTGAGCAAAGTCGCTTTTTCTCCGTCAGATCCTGCAAATATCTGGGAAAAATGGCTTTGGATAGCGCCAGTGAAGGCGGCCATATTGGGTGCTATTGGAAAAGCGAGCTGATCATGGAGTGCTCAACACCTGTCGCAGCTATTGACGGTCTTCTCGAAGATTGTTTCGACTGACGATACAAGTTTCACGAGGTTCGGTAATGGCTAGTTCGTGTTAGTAAAATGTTCAAAGTCTCGCTCTTTTTGAAAGATCTTGTGCATTTACCCTTCAAATAAAAAAATGAATTTTTTCGTATCGTGGAAAGGTTTTCGAACAAATGCTCGGTAAATATCACATACTGGAGGACCGGCGCTTTGTTAAACAAACTTTAACATAATGTTAGGAGCGTTGAAATAAACACTTTTTACTCGAACACCGTGTGGTCGAAAATGCTTCCTTTAAGGCAGGGGTCTCCAAACTATGGCCCGCGGGCCACATCCGGCTCGCTGCATAATTTCATCCGGCCCGCCAAACAAATCCCTGTGTGGTGACCTTGAAAAAATAATAATCGTACTGAAATAATAATAATTCAGGTATCGCTGAATTAAATTGTTTTTTCTCAATTTTTCATTCCTTTGACTCGCATGAATGTGGGAAATATATTATGTGGGCGTTGCATTGAAGAGTTTGGAGACCTCTGCTTTGAGGATTACAAAGACTTGAAATTCAAAACCAATAGGAAAATGTCGCCACAAGTGCTAATTTAGGAGCGTAGTTTCTAGAAATTTTGGTGGCCATGTGAAGATTTTAAGTCCTTGTAACTCTTCAACGCAGGAGTTTGGATCACATGATTAAGGAGTAAAAAGTCCCAACCCAATGTTAAAGTTTGGTCGACAAAGTGCCTGTCAGTTTGTTTATTATTCGCTAATTTTGAAATTAGTTCTTCTAAAGCTCTCCTACGAGTAAAAATGTGTATCTGAACGTCTGATTTCTCTTTCGATAATGCTGAAAACTTACTAGTAGTACACCCCTCAGGGGGATACAACTATTGTATCTATGGGAATTAGCGCTCCCAGGGGAACCATGTGAGGGCCCGAGCTAAAGGTTAGGTAGGCTTCCTTTTTGTTGTAATAAAATAGGTTTTTGTTTTGTTAAGGACCATCTTTTTTCGGTTCACTGCTGTCCTGTTTTTCAGCACCTTCTACTTTCTTCTTCAACTTTTTTCTTGTTTCATGAACTTCTTTCCTAGCTTACTGTTTCTGTGCACCTTGTGCATAGATTCCGCGTTCCCTTAATTCCATACTAAATTGTGCCTTCCTCTTTCCTCTCTTAGAACATCTTTGTCGTGGTTAAGGGAGGCTAAAACTTTCTTATATAATAATAATAATAATAATAATAATAATAATAATAATAATAATAATAATAATAATAATAATAATAATAAACTAGTAGTACAACAATTTATATCGCATTTTTTTTCAGAGCTATATATTTTTCTTGATTTCATCTTCACGTAAATGCTCAAGACTGTTCAAACTCCTAAGTATTCGTCGCTAAAAACCTGAAAGTAAAAGCCCTATTCAAACCCTTGATACTTGCACATAGTTCTTGCAGAATCTGGGAATGTTATAACGTTGGGATTTTTTAACCTTATGCATCATCAACATTCCTTCACATCAACATTTCTTCGCATCAACATTCCTTCGCATCAACATTCCTTCGCATCAACATTCCTTCACGTCAACGTTCCTTCACGTCAACATTCCTTCACGTCAACATTCCTTCACATCAACATTTCTTCGCATCAACATTCCTTCGCATCAACATTCCTTCGCATCAACATTCCTTCGCATCAACATTCCTTCACATCAACGTTCCTTCACGTCAACATTCCTTCACGTCAACATTCCTTCGCATCAACATTCCTTCGCATCAACATTCCTTCACGTCAACGTTCCTTCACGTCAACATTCCTTCACATCAACGTTCCTTCACGTCAACATTCCTTCACGTCAACATTCCTTCACGTCAACATTCCTTCACATCAACATTTCTTCGCATCAACATTCCTTCACGTCAACATTCCTTCGCATCAACATTCCTTCACATCAACATTCCTTCGCATCAACATTCCTTCACGTCAACATTCCTTCACGTCAACATTCCTTCGCATCAACATTCCTTCACGTCAACATTCCTTCACGTCAACATTCCTTCACGTCAACATTCCTTCACGTCAACATTCCTTCACGTCAACATTCCTTCACGTCAACATTCCTTCACGTCAACATTCCTTCACGTCAACATTCCTTCACGTCAACATTCCTTCACGTCAACATTCCTTCACGTCAACATTCCTTCACGTCAACATTCCTTCACGTCAACATTCCTTCACGTCAACATTCCTTCACGTCAACATTCCTTCACGTCAACATTCCTTCACGTCAACATTCCTTCACGTCAACATTCCTTCACGTCAACATTCCTTCACGTCAACATTCCTTCACGTCAACATTCCTTCACGTCAACATTCCTTCACGTCAACATTCCTTCACGTCAACATTCCTTCACGTCAACATTCCTTCACGTCAACATTCCTTCACGTCAACATTCCTTCACGTCAACATTCCTTCACGTCAACATTCCTTCACGTCAACATTCCTTCACGTCAACATTCCTTCACGTCAACATTCCTTCACGTCAACATTCCTTCACGTCAACATTCCTTCACGTCAACATTCCTTCACGTCAACATTCCTTCACGTCAACATTCCTTCACGTCAACATTCCTTCACGTCAACATTCCTTCACGTCAACATTCCTTCACGTCAACATTCCTTCACGTCAACATTCCTTCACGTCAACATTCCTTCACGTCAACATTCCTTCACGTCAACATTCCTTCACGTCAACATTCCTTCACGTCAACATTCCTTCACGTCAACATTCCTTCACGTCAACATTCCTTCACGTCAACATTCCTTCACGTCAACATTCCTTCACGTCAACATTCCTTCACGTCAACATTCCTTCACGTCAACATTCCTTCACGTCAACATTCCTTCACGTCAACATTCCTTCACGTCAACATTCCTTCACGTCAACATTCCTTCACGTCAACATTCCTTCACGTCAACATTCCTTCACGTCAACATTCCTTCACGTCAACATTCCTTCACGTCAACATTCCTTCACGTCAACATTCCTTCACGTCAACATTCCTTCACGTCAACATTCCTTCACGTCAACATTCCTTCACGTCAACATTCCTTCACGTCAACATTCCTTCACGTCAACATTCCTTCACGTCAACATTCCTTCACGTCAACATTCCTTCACGTCAACATTCCTTCACGTCAACATTCCTTCACGTCAACATTCCTTCACGTCAACATTCCTTCACGTCAACATTCCTTCACGTCAACATTCCTTCACGTCAACATTCCTTCACGTCAACATTCCTTCACGTCAACATTCCTTCACGTCAACATTCCTTCACGTCAACATTCCTTCACGTCAACATTCCTTCACGTCAACATTCCTTCACGTCAACATTCCTTCACGTCAACATTCCTTCACGTCAACATTCCTTCACGTCAACATTCCTTCACGTCAACATTCCTTCACGTCAACATTCCTTCACGTCAACATTCCTTCACGTCAACATTCCTTCACGTCAACATTCCTTCACGTCAACATTCCTTCACGTCAACATTCCTTCACGTCAACATTCCTTCACGTCAACATTCCTTCACGTCAACATTCCTTCACGTCAACATTCCTTCACGTCAACATTCCTTCACGTCAACATTCCTTCACGTCAACATTCCTTCACGTCAACATTCCTTCACGTCAACATTCCTTCACGTCAACATTCCTTCACGTCAACATTCCTTCACGTCAACATTCCTTCACGTCAACATTCCTTCACGTCAACATTCCTTCACGTCAACATTCCTTCACGTCAACATTCCTTCACGTCAACATTCCTTCACGTCAACATTCCTTCACGTCAACATTCCTTCACGTCAACATTCCTTCACGTCAACATTCCTTCACGTCAACATTCCTTCACGTCAACATTCCTTCACGTCAACATTCCTTCACGTCAACATTCCTTCACGTCAACATTCCTTCACGTCAACATTCCTTCACGTCAACATTCCTTCACGTCAACATTCCTTCACGTCAACATTCCTTCACATCCAGAGGGCAGCCTTATCCTCAGAACGTGAAGGAGAATTCCAAGATACCATTGCTATGTTATGTAACATGGGCTGTGAAAATTGAAAATGTAAGGCGATGCTACGGGAGCCTCAAAAATGAGAGAAGTTTTGAATTTCCCCGTTCAGGCTCAAGAAATGCTCTTTCCAAGCACGCTGTCAGTGCAAAAAATCACCAAACCAAAACTTAGTGAGTTTGAACCTGCGAACTAGAACACCTCAGTACAGCGCTCGCATTTTTGAGTTCAGTGTGGTTTTCTTGACAGAATTCAGCATTCCTGAAGCATCTTGGATAGACGTGAACTCAAGCCTAAATTGCGTTGAAAATGCATGGCTAACTCAGTCATTGAGTGGCAGTTGGTTGTTCTGAGGTTCAGGCATCCAGCAATTCGAAGTTTCGAGCTTGTAACTCGCCCCCCCCCCCCCCCCCCCCTGCTGGAATTGTATGATGTGCTTTTTAAATCTGCGATACTGCTCTGTTTCTTGAACCAACTTTCCCGGATAAATATGCGAATTGGCACTCCCCGGAAGAATATGTGAGGTCCTGAGCTAAGCGTTAGGTAGACCTTCTTTTTGTTGAAATAGAATAAGTTGCTTAGTTTTGTTACGAACCATCTTTTATTTCGGTCCACTGATGTCCTGTTTTACAGTCCTTACTACTTTCTCTTTCAGCTTTTATCTTCTTACAGAACTTCTTTTTGAACTTTCTGTTTCTATGCTCCTTGAGAATTGATTCTACGTTCTCTTAACTCCATAGTAAATGGTGCCTTCCTCCTCCCTCTCTTAGGAAAGCCTTTGTTGTGGTTAGATAGGCTTAAGCGAACAGATGATCTAATCCCGGCTGAACACAACCTCTGCAGTACATTTAAGCCATCGTAAACATCATCGAAAAAATGAATTATGCAAAAACCTGTCTTAGTTGTTTTATAAAACAGGGAGAAGCACAGTTCCAATTTCTCCTTCAGAAATAGTTACAGATAATCCGGCGTTAAATTGAAAATTGAAAATCTTAAAAATAATGAAGGATAATTGATAATACTATGTGCACCTGGGTAATTCATTACTGAGCATAGCTTTTTTGATAGCAATTGTGTGTCGTTGTGTTGAGCTACGCTTTACACTGCGCGTCACGCAACAGTATCTGTTTCTTAAAATGCTCAAATGCGACAACATGCCCTCATTAAATTGAGTGCATGCTATTTTAGAACTACGCAACCATTTCAAGTCGCACGACAGCTCTACACAGCGCCCACAGCGCGTTCAGAGGGGATCAGATACGAAATGTTTGAATTATACTAGAGCCATTTTAGATCATCTAGCTTGTATCTGTGATACGAGAGGTATTGTTGGCTACAATACCTGCACCTCGGTAACATTTGCGATGCTGCTTTGGAATTCCGGCTGTTGAAGGTTTTGTGAGCAATCATAAGGAAGCAACAAAGACCTTTTTAAAGACGTCTTAAATGCTTTCTGATGCTGAGCAAAATTTTAAATTAAAAAATGGTGTCGGTAATGCACGAGAAAGACACTAGCGCTTGAAGACAATGGCCAGAAACTCTGCTTTTCCCCTTCACTGAGGCAGACACAAAGCCGTGAGGGACGCATTAGGCATAGAAATAACCATTAAAAATTGGGTTGTTGACCAAAAGCCGGGAAACTTGGTCAAGAAGTTTAGCAGTCACCCTCATGAATCACGCCGAGCACAATAAATAGATAAATCACTGTTTGGATATAGAAAAAGAGATTTAAGCTCGCTTTTGCTTGCTGGGCCGAACGTGAAATCGTTTTCTATCGCACAGCAATCGCGTTGCTGCAATGAACAAATATCGAAAATGGAAGATTCGGTGGTTGAACTCGAAAACAACTTGCAAAAACTGACCCGGGAGCTTGACCCAGCACCAAAAAATTTCTTCGATGGAAATCCGACTGATAAGCGTTGAATTTAAAAGTCGTTTTGTTTTCAACAGCACATTCTTTCTATCTCTTTATGTCATATGAAAAAAGGCCATCTGAGACCTATTTTGTCAATTATGATTTTTGTTGTACTTTTTTACCACGATTTACCTTAGGAATTGAAGAATCCAATAAAAAGTGCAAAACGAGAAACACGAAAAACAACATTTCATAATAACAAGATACACGAATCCATATTTTTAATCAAAAATTAAAAAAATCTTAGTTCAAATATCTCACATGTAAGTGGAGTGTTGAGATGTTCATTAACAATATTCCTAGTTTTATTATCATTCCTCTACAGTCTACACTTCGAAACTATCTTCCACTGCGTAGGAGCTAGAAAGCGTATTGGGTTCACGACAAAAATGACGGTATAGCCGACAGGCGTAAAAGGATGTCCTGCGACGTTGGTCGCGACGTGAGCCGCCGGTGTATACGGAGGGAATTTTTATGATGTTTCTGACCGATCAGTAACCACGAACCCAATTTCCATAAATACTTATTCAAAGCTAAATCAAGTCCCGATCCAATTAATGCTATTTATCTTCAAAATTGACATTATAATTGACATAAGATTTGAGTTTAATATTGAAATTCAGTTTAACACATCGTGATCAACCTCCTAATAATGAAAACATGGAAATGGCCAGCGCACTTCAGATACGTAGGCCGATCATCTGAGACAAAAAAAGCTGAGTGGCTCGACGTGGTGGTTCACTTGACCATACTGAGCACACTGAAACTTGGTCAACAGCTTCTAAATTTTTGCAGAGTTTACGTTCTTTTGCATTTGGACCCAAATAAAATGTTTTCCTTAACGTTTTTAGTCTGGTCTAGACGAATCAGCTATTCGGATATTTGCGCTCCAAATGTTTACCTTTAAAAAAACAAACACACCTAAAAGCAGGTTATCAAATATACCCACGCGACTAACAAGAGCTCATGAGTAATTGTTTTTATGTGTTAGAATGTCCTTTGTTCATTCTGCAGCAGTTGCAGTGACAGAAGCCTTCATATCAGGATGGACTTGAATGAAGTTTGGTAAAAATTAGACAGCGAGTGACTTAATGTCATTCAACTGCCTCACATCTTCAACAATTTGAGGGTACGAAAGCCTTCTCTTTCAACGAGATCGAGGTCATAAAAACCACGCTAAGCGCTGATTTTCTGCGCATTGATCGCAAAAAATGCATCGAGGCTGTGGCTTTTGTGCGTTCAAGTCGCAGGGGAATATCAGGCGAAACCACTTCAACCATTTTACGTTTGTTCGACAGCAGACAGCGAGAAAAAACGTACTGCAAAAATCAAGGGGAAAATTGGGTTCTGTGAGAAGAAGGAGACTGAATGCTTTTCGATTCGCTCCTGGAAACGCTTATTGTAAATGGAGCGCTCAGAATGCAGAGCCGGTCGAAGTAACAACGACTGAAACATTTATTTTTTTGCAGCGCGAGATGTCCAGTCTGGCGAAAACGCCATTCAGAAGCAAGATTTTAAACAATTTACATAGTCGTAGCGACGTGAACTTTTTATAAGTCAACTTGGTTGCGCTACGTGTAACGTAGTCCACTTAAGTGTGCGATAGCGAGTAATTCTTTGGAAAACTTACGCTGCCAGCTGTACGACTGCGACAACGTAAATTGTTTTATATTCCAGCCTCTGAGAGAAAAAGAGCAGCTTGCACTCGACAGCTCAAGTTGCAAAAGTGACTGAGCAAATAATGATGCAGTTCGAGCGCTCAGACTTCCAATAAAAGGAAACACGGGCATTCAAAATGCACGTATAAATAAAGAAGGGTCAGGCTAAAGGAGTTACGGTGTTAGGTCGAGATTTATAACCTCGCACGAAAAAAATGGGACTCAAATAAGAATGCATTACGTGAAAATTTTTGAATGATTTATAAAAATAACAAGGGGAATTAATGAATGAACGAACGAACAAAATGCTTCACGCACAACAACGCTTCACACAGAAGGAAGGAGTAACATCAGATACAAAAATTGAGGGGATTTTTTTTAAACAAAAAATGAGAATAATAAATTTATCATTGAAAGATGGAAATTTTTTCACAGTTCACGTAAAGAAATTTATGACAATTTCCGTGGAATTAACACGATTATTGACGTGAGTAAATTTTAACGAGTAAATTTTCGAGGAAGCATTGATTCACAATGTCTAAGTGTCCCATAAATAATATTAGACGAAAGAATCACCAAACATAGGAAAATTAAACAAATTAAAATTCAAATCCGGATCTGTGAAGAAAGGGAGATGACGTGGAAGCAGTAATTTAAATGCCCAATGAATAGAATTTGAACGCAACGAAAATTTAGAAAGCAGCATTAGAACGAAACGAATATTCATAAAACATAAAATGAACAAAAATATCCAGATTTACAGGAACAACACTACTCTGATTGAATAACTGGAGTGCTGCTATTCAAGCAGTCACAAATTCCAAAAAAACCTACTCGCTATCCTTGAGACAGCAGCTTTTATCAAAATGGAATTATCGATCAGGCAACACAGTCGTGTTTCAGCTCATCCATTGTCAGTTCAAAGAGCCGAACTCCGCCGGCATATTGAGGCCGATGCCACAAAAGGCGCAAGTATTTCTGAATGATCTCAGATACGAGGGCTAGACAAAGGCAAAGAGCTGCTTATTCTGGTCGTCTCCATGGCCACTGTTCAGGCGAGTCTTTGCTGCTAGTGTCTGCTATGCAAGTCTCGGAAATATTCTCTATTGATACAGCCCGTTCCTGCGGGTTAGATTATATTTAACTCGTTGACCGCGATAAGTTAAACTGAAGTTCAGTATTCAACTCGAATTTGAAGTTAATTGTAGTTAGCAATTTTGAAAATAGCAAGCATTAACTGGATTGTTCCTTTATTTAGCTTTGTTCAAGTATATATGCAAATTGGTTTTGTAACTACTAGTCGGTCAGCAGCATTATGAAAATCCCCTCCGTGTACGCGGTCAACGTGTTAGTCAGCTCAAGCCTCCCTAACCCCAACTAAGGCGTTCCCAGGAGAGGAATCGATTAGATTAGATTACAAGTTAGTTTGAGGCCCCTAACTGCATTATAGACGTTTCAAAGGGTGGAAGAATGAAGGCACCATTTTGTATGAAACTAAGGGAACGCGGAATCTATACACAAGGTGTGTTTCCTCACAAGAACTCCTGTGCATAGACCCTAATTTGACCAAGGAGTTCATAAAATAAGATAAAAGTTGAAGAAGAAAATGAAAGTGGCTGATAAATAGAACAGTGGCGAATCAAAATAGATGGTCCGTTCGAAGCAAAGAGCCTATTCTATTTCAGCTAAGGAAGGCCTGCTGAATTCTCAGCTCGGGACCTCACAATTCAGGCCTTCCCTTCACAATTCAGGCCTCGGGACCTCCTCCAAGAGCACAAATTCCCATTAATACAAAAGTTGTTTCCCCGTCAGGGGACTTCAGCTGAGATGCACAAGCTGAAACTTCTGGGATGGTCGGAAACAAAAAGCTACTCCCTGGACTGCTTTGAAATAAATAATATGTTGCACTAAATCCTTTAATCACCTAAATGTACACATATCCACTTTAAATGATGATAGGAGTAAACGGAATTATCCAAGAAAATACGCATGCCGGATACGCAAGGAGCAACTTCTTCACTGACCTGAAGATGGGGCCTGCTGAAACCTAATCTCCCAGTATAATGATGAACAGTAAAGTGGATACCTGAACTCTATATAATGACTCCCTATGTTTTTTATTGAAATTTTCTTCGCGGGGCTTTAGGATGAGATATTTGCTTGGGTTAGTCAGGTTTGTCTATCGTATGCGGTGGAGAATGGTTCCCGTAGGACCATTCCCTAACTGCAGCAAGTTGAAATGATATCCTGGTAGGGATGAACTTCTTGATGCAGTGGTCAACGCACCGTAGTCGTCATCCAGTGTATAGTAATGCACAGTTGTTGCTTGCTTAGTTGGTCAGTCTCTATTTGACGTTCACAAGGAAGCTCAATGACCGTATCTGTGATCCGAGTTTCACCAGTGCACAAGTAAAAGAATATTTTTATCGCGGGTACGGTTAGGACGGACATACTGTATATGTGTTTGTCATCCACGTGAAGAAAAATTCTTGAAGGAAAATATGGGATCTACACTAGTAGATTTACAAGTAAGCGTCTGGTTGCATCCAACTCCACCTATTTCCGAACACGAATTGAACATTTCGCTCGCATTCGACGTATTTTGCACGTCGTCTTCAGAGCCATTCGGCTCTTTTGGAGCCTTCATTTTTTTGGCGCATTTTGCGAAGTTCCCTTTTGGTTCTGATGGCTCATTGATGCCTTCTTTAATGGAGCACCTTCAAAGGGATTAATTAAAAGCCACTGACTGCTGCGCTCAACCCCAATGAATTAATGAAGAGTTCATATGAAGTATAGAGCCCACGCTCCCCAACTTGTGATCGAAATTTCCCGCGAGAAGTTCGATAGAAATGCTCGGCGCCTTGAAATTTAAGCTTCAAAAATGTTCAAGGCTGAGGCTTTGCAAAGTTCTCACCCATGTGTTGTTTTCAAACTGCACGCACAACTTTTTGACCACGATTGGTTACGCTGAAGTTCAATATTCAACTCAAATTTATAGTCATTTGTATTAAGCAGTTCTGAAAGTAGCGAACATTACCTGGATCTTGCCTGCATATAACTGTAATAAAAATGGGCGATTATAGGGGAAGTTCCACAAAATAAGCACAAAACTTGATTATTCTGCAGTAGTGAGGTCCCACGCTGAAGGCTAGGCAGACCTTCCTTACGTTGAAACAGAGTTGGTTTTTTGTTTGTTTTGGACTATTGTTTTGAGTTCACTGCTTTCCTTATTTGGCAACCATTGCTTTCTTCTTACACTCGTATCTTATTTCATAAACTTCTATCAATCTTGCTTCAATCAGCCCTGCAAAGTTTTTTCCTGCTAAATGTTCGACCAATGTTTTTAAAAATCTCAAATCTGAGAACTCTGACACATGTAAAGCGACCATATAAATACGTAGAGTCTCCAAGTCGGCAGAATAATTTTTGCTGTCGGCTGTACCACCAGGTCGGTGCAAATTGTTTGAAAATAACGTCGCAGGTCCAGAACATGGAATATTTCAACTTTAAAAAAAACCTGTAATATATTTACAAGTATATTCAGACATCAAGCTTTAAAACATATTGAACGTTTCATCTCGGTAAATTTGACGAAGTGGGCATAACTTAATATTATACTGCTTCCGTTTTCCAATTTTGACGTTCTGCTCTCTATCATTGCCGGGAGGATCTGCTAAATCTCGCGACTTGGAGAGAACTTTAATGACACACAGGCATTGCTCGCGAGTCAAACGGCAAAGTTTCGATTTGAAATTGGATGGAGCGTGTGCGTCTCCAGCTTTGCTCGTCAAGTTGCGCCGTAAAATGTTCATGAACTCTTCATTGAAAACGTGAGCCTGAACCTCCTGCATGCAGGACAAGAACGGAGGCTCTTCAAATTTCAGATATATTCTATATGATGAGATGTGACACCGTCACTTTTCACTGTGTTTTTTTTAAGTCCCCTCACCTGAATAAAATGAGATAAATGCGTGAATCAAAACTTGAGGTGTAACTATAAACAGTTAAAGACTATTTCTAATCCATGTTTGAACCTAAGAAGCGGTCTTTGGTAATTACTTTCAACTAACTACATGCATTTCTCAGTTGGGCACTTTTCTGAAACCCGGGCTCTGCACATTTTCACCCCTGAGCCACGTGTGTCCAAATAGAAGAATCTCATCCTTTTGTGACTTCTGCTGAACTTGCGCATAAAATCTTTATGCCTTAGAACAACTCCCCTGAGCAGAATGCAACGATTGTACCTATGGGAAGTAGCACTCGTAGGAAGTAAAATGTCGAGTCCCGATCTGAAAGTATGGCAGACTTTCCTTTTGGTAAAATAGGACAAGGCTTTTTTGTTTTGTTTCGTCACAGACTATATTTTTTCCGGTTCACTTCTGCCCTATTTTTCAGCATCAACTACTCTTTTTCACCTTTTATCTCACTTCATAAGCTTCATTTTCGACTCACTATTTATTTTCGCAACAAGTCTTTCGTGAGCACACACCTTATGCACAGATTCCTCGTTCTTTTAGCCTCAAAATAAACGTTTCTTTCCTTCTCCCTTACTATTGACTACTCTTTTATTAAGGCATTTTATCAAATCTATTCTATTGTATAAAAGTTGTAACTTCGGGTTAAAATAATTCAAGATATCTGTCACAGCAGGAATTCAAAAATTTCGGTCATAACAAATCAACTACAACATTATTCACACCTACATCCAGCCTTGTAACACGAGCTAGGGCACAGCAGCAGTCCGTCGGTCACAACAATATATTCACCAACATTCACCCTTCTATCACAGCAGCACAAGGGCTGACCATCGGTCATAACAAATCCACCACAATAATATTCACATCCACACACTACGAGTATAACACGAGCTAGGGCCCAGCAGCACCAGGGCAGCCCAGCAGCACCAGGCAGCCCAGCAGCACTAGGCAGCCCAGCAGCACCAGGCAGCCCAGCAGCACCAGGCAACCCAGCAGCCCCAGGGCAGCCCAGCAGCACCAGGCAGCCCAGCAGCTCCAGGCAGCCCAGCAGCACCAGGTAGCCCAGCAGCACCAGGGCAGCCCAGCAGCACCAGGCAGACCAGCAACACCAGGGCAGCCCAGCAGCACCAGGCAGCCCAGCAGCACCAGGCAGCCCAGCAGCCTCAGGCAGCCCAGCAGCACCAGGGCAGCCCAGCAGCACCAGGCAGCCCAGCAGCACCAGGGCAGCCCAGCAGCACCAGGCAGCCCAGCAGCACCAGGTAGCCCAGCAGCACCAGGCCCCCTCAGGGGGATACAACTATTGTATCTATGGGAATTGGCGCTCCCAGGGGGACTATGTGAGGGCCTGAGCTAAAGGTTAGGTAGGCTTCTTTTTTATTAGAATAGAATAGGTTTTTGTTTTGTTACGGACCATCTTTTTTCGGTTCACTGCTGTCCTGTTTTTCAGTACCTACTACTTTCTTCTTCAACTTTTTTCTTGTTTCATGAACTTCTTTCCTAGCTTACTGTTTCTGTGCACCTTGTGCATAGATTCCGCGTTCCCTCAACTCCATACTAAATGGTGCCTTCCTCTTTCCTCTCTTGGAACATCTTTGTCGTAGTTAAGGGAGGCTAAAACTTTCTTATATAATAATAATAAGCAGCACCAGGCAGCCCAGCAGCACCAGGCAGCCCAGCAGCACCAGGCAGCCCAGCAGCACCAGGCAGCTCAGCAGCACCAGGCAGCCCAGCACGGGAGCGCAGTTTGGGCCGTGCACTAAAGTAGACCCCGGCGGTCCAGGTCCCAGCTAGCGCAGGTAGAAATTAAGGGAGATCTTCTCTTCGGCGCAGTTGCCACCGGAGATGGAGTACCCGCTGCTGCTTCTCCAGGGTCCTCGCTGCAGATGTGTTGTGAGTGCAGCTAGACTTATGGGCTTGAAATGGAGCTCTAGCTCAACTCCAGTGCAGTCTAAATCGATGTGAATTAGAGATGATCGTGATATTAATTTAGAGTACAAAGTGTGGAGTGAGTTTAGGAAATAGCCTGGCAGAGATGACATCTGTGAAATTTGAAGCCACGATCATGAGAATATTATTCGCAACCAAATAAAAGTAACTGCCTTATTCGTCGTGTCTTATTATTTGAACGGATTCATAAATAATCGAAAGACTTACCATACTTTTGACCGTCGGTGGTAACGGTAAGCAGTTATTAAGTAACTAATGAACAAAAAGGATATAATAATAACTTTTTGATTGCACCAAGTTAACTAAACTTATTCAGAAAATTTGTTGGTATATATTCGTTCATAGAACTTGTCATCAAGAATACTACTTTCTTGAGACTAATTCGAGGATGACGCTCGTCATTTGTGGCGCTATTTCTGAATGAAATGTCAACTGAACGTCAACTTTTATTCGCTATCGCTGTATAAATTTATGTGTTCTCTCTGGCAAGAGCCGGGCAACCATTTTGAATTCATGAATAACAATGAAACTGATGTGCTGACTACTACGACGCTTGCATCTTTCGTTGAATGAATCGTTCAATGAATCTGTTTTAATGAATGAATCACGTTCACTAAATTTCCGCGGTTACTACGGTCGGTTTGGTTAGGTTGGAAGAAGTAGAATTGAAAACCCATCTTTACTGCTTGATTACATTCTTTTCCTTTCTAACAAGCGGGAAAATATAATTGCACGATAATATTTCAACTTAACGTCATATTCGAGTTCAAATGAAGAAATTTAAGTCAGTGGAATGGTAGCCATCGTTACTGGTACGTTATTGAGCAACTAACCAAGTGAGACACGTCTGCCCCAACGCGTTGTGAGCGTGTTAAACTGTGGAACTAATATCCAATCCGTCATAACTGGATTCATGTCCCGTTAGCTACAACATTTCACTTTCGCATACATAACATAAATTTTCATAACGATTCTGAGCTCCAGTGCCTTTGCTCAGTGTATTAATTTATTCTTCAGAAGAACCTAAGATGAATTTAGTTTCGTCGGTCAATAATTAGCAGAGAATCCTAAATTTGTAAATACCGAATCCTAATTCACTTGATGAAAATTCATTCATTAATTTTTATTGGATATTCTAAATTAATCAATTCTATATATTTTTTTCAAAATATAATTTAATTGAGAAACTATTGTATGAAAAACCACGATTCCAGCACCAACATCACCAGCAACATCACCAGCAACATCACCAGCAACATCACCAGCAACATCACCAGCACCAACATCACCAGCAACATCACCAGCACCAACATCACCAGCACCAACATCACCAGCAGCAACATCACCAGCAGCAACATCACCAGCAACAGCATCACCAGCAACAGCATCACCAGCAACAGCATCACCAGCAACAGCATCACCAGCAACAGCATCACCAGCAACAGCATCACCAGCAACAGCATCACCAGCAACAGCATCACCAGCAACAGCATCACCAGCAACAGCATCACCAGCAACAGCATCACCAGCAACAGCATCACCAGCAACAGCATCACCAGCAACAGCATCACCAGCAACAGCATCACCAGCAACAGCATCACCAGCAACAACGTCACCAGCAACAACGTCACCAGCAACAACGTCACCAGCAACAACATCACCAGCAACAGCATCACCAGCAACAGCATCACCAGCAACAGCATCACCAGCAACAGCATCACCAGCAACAGCATCACCAGCAACAGCATCACCAGCAACAGCATCACCAGCAACAGCATCACCAGCAACAGCATCACCAGCAACAGCATCACCAGCAACAGCATCACCAGCAACAGCATCACCAGCAACAGCATCACCAGCAACAGCATCACCAGCAACAGCATCACCAGCAACAGCATCACCAGCAACAGCATCACCAGCAACAGCATCACCAGCAACAGCATCACCAGCAACAGCATCACCAGCAACAGCATCACCAGCAACAGCATCACCAGCAACAACATCACCAGCAACAACATCACCAGCAACAACATCACCAGCAACAACATCACCAGCAACAACATCACCAGCAACAACATCACCAGCAACAACATCACCAGCACCAACATCACCAGCACCAGCACCAACATCACCAGCACCAGCAACAACATCACCAGCACCAGCAACAACATCACCAGCACCAGCAACAACATCACCAGCACCAACATCACCAGCACCAGCACCAACATCACCAGCACCAGCAACAACATCACCAGCACCAGCAGCAACATCACCAGCACCAGCAGCAACATCACCAGCACCAGCAGCAACATCACCAGCACCAGCAGCAACATCACCAGCACCAGCAACAACATCACCTGCACCAGCAACAACATCACCAGCAACAGCATCACCAGCAACAGCATCACCAGCAACAGCATCACCAGCAACAGCATCACCAGCAACAGCATCACCAGCAACAGCATCACCAGCAACAGCATCACCAGCAACAGCAACAACATCACCAGCAACATCATCACCAGCAACAACATCACCAGCAGCAACATCACCAGCACCAGCAGCAACATCACCAGCACCAGCAGCAACATCACCAGCACCAGCAGCAACATCACCAGCACCAGCAAAAACATCACCTGCACCAGCAACAACATCACCAGCACCAGCAAAAACATCACCTGCACCAGCAACAACATCACCTGCACCAGCAACAGCATCACCAGCAACAGCATCACCAGCAACAGCATCACCAGCAACAGCATCACCAGCAACAGCATCACCAGCAACAGCATCACCAGCAACAGCATCACCAGCAACAGCATCACCAGCAACAGCATCACCAGCAACAGCATCACCAGCAACAGCATCACCAGCAACAGCATCACCAGCAACAGCATCACCAGCAACAGCATCACCAGCAACAGCATCACCAGCAACAGCATCACCAGCAACAGCATCACCAGCAGCAACATCACCAGCAGCAACATCACCAGCAGCAACATCACCAGCAGCAACATCACCAGCAGCAACATCACCAGCAGCAACATCACCAGCAACAACATCACCAGCAACAACATCACCAGCAACAGCATCACCAGCAACAGCATCACCAGCAACAGCATCACCAGCAACAACATCACCAGCAACAACATCACCAGCAACAGCATCACCAGCAACAGCATCACCAGCAACAACATCACCAGCAACAACATCGCCAGCAACAGCATCACCAGCAACAACATCACCAGCAACAACATCACCAGCAACAGCATCACCAGCAACAGCATCACCAGCAACAGCATCACCAGCAACAGCATCACCAGCAACAGCATCACCAGCAACAGCATCACCAGCAACAGCATCACCAGCAACAGCATCACCAGCAACAGCATCACCAGCAACAGCATCACCAGCAACAGCATCACCAGCAACAGCATCACCAGCAACAACATCACCAGCAGCAACATCACCAGCAGCAACATCACCAGCAGCAACATCACCAGCAGCAACATCACCAGCAGCAACATCACCAGCAGCAACAACATCACCAGCAACAGCACCACCAGCAACAGCACCACCAGCAACAGCACCACCAGCAACAGCACCACCAGCACCAGCACCACCAGCAACAACAGCACCACCAGCACCAGCACCACCAGCAACAACAGCACCACCAGCAACAACAGCACCACCAGCAACAACAGCACCACCAGCAACAACAGCACCACCAGCAACAACAGCACCACCAGCAACAACAGCACCACCAGCAACAACAGCACCACCAGCAACAACAGCACCACCAGCAACAACAGCACCACCAGCAACAACAGCACCACCAGCAACAACAGCACCACCAGCAACAACAGCACCAGTAACATCAGTTCACTGCGAAAGCGAACATAAGTGCTTTCTTGTAACCAAGAGGACCTATACGAGCGCAGCATCCGCTCTTTTGCCCGCCTTGTAAAATGAAATGTTGGCGCCATTATTACCGTGAATTTTGCGCACGTCGTAAAGCACATTAATGCACTAGACGTCCGAACTCCATTTATTTTCTACAGCCTGACTCTCGGCCGAAAGTGCCGTATATATTACGAGCAATGCGCATTAATAATATAATTCTATGAATAGTCGAGCTCATTGAATACAGCAGACATACATTTATGCAGCAGTGGCGGTTTGAAAGATTGAAATATAAGCCATTTATATGCAGCTACACAACCCCGGGAACATTTATTCATATTTAGGTGTGTCTGTTCGATGTCTTTACGTTGATACGTTGCGTGTTTTGAGCAGTGATAGTTGAGTGAGGCTGTTCTTCTTAGGTTTGAAATGTTGACAGGAAAACTTCGAAAAAGGCTTAACGCTTTGACTGCGATGGGTTAAACTGAAGTTCAGTATTCAGCTCAAATTTGTATAGAAAATTTTTTAGAAATTTTATAAATAACAAACATCAACTGGATCCATTAGATACCATTTATTTTAAAAGATTCTTAAAACTCTTCCAAGCGACCCATCTATGGGTTGTTCTGCAGCAGGAAAAACAAAAGCACGACCCTCCGGTGATTCGCATCGCAGTCAATGTGTTAAGATCCTGATGTGGCCTATATATATGTCACTGCGATGCCCTCGATATGATAGAAATGAACAATACAAAGGTCCTGCGAAAACAGTACACCCAAGCATGGTTACGCCGAAAGATTGCCTGCTTTGAATATTTTTCTTAAATTCATGTTATTGATCTAGTAAGCCTTAGGCTTACTTCATGGTGGTGCGCGAGATTTATTGGGAAAATATACTGGTTAGCTTTAGAGTGTGCTGATTCCTGTCAAATATACCTTCCCGACTTCGGAGGCTTGAGCTGAGCTCTCCGCATATAATTCCTGACGCAGGTAATCCGCTTTTGAGATTACGGCTCCACTTTCGGTTGGTCACTTTTGACTGCGCTGTGCACCCGGCGAAAATGCGCAGCGTTTACTGGGGCGTGAATTGGTCCTAATAACGCTCTCAGATTAAAGGCGAAAACTTCTTCTTCAATGCACTTGTAGTTTTTATTCTTCTTGAAACGCTCTGCTGTCTCTGCACTTAGAAACGCTTGCAAAGCGACTGGCTTGTGTGCGTAGTCCAAGTCAAAAATATTCGAAGTTTTGGAGCGAATCTCTGGAGACTTGCAGAGGGGAAGTTACTGGGAACCTGAGACTTAGTTGCCCCGTGCGTTATCACTCCAAAAGAAGAAAATTAAATTTTGCATTTCAGATCTTTCTGCTGATGCGGTGTTTTCAATTCCAACGCCCTAGCTGTTTATATGAAGTAACGATCTTAACTTTAATTGAAGTAGACAAGCAAATGTTAGAAGCTGGCTCGAACCCAGGACATGGTTTGAGTCGAAGATTGAACCCAAGTCTAACCTTTTGAATTAGGTTTGAGTCGGATATTGAACATTTTCTAACCTTTTAAATTTGGTTTGAGTCGGAGATTGAGCCTTAGGCTAACCTTTCTCAGTCAACGTTCTGAAAGCCATCGCATCTTCTTATCATACCTCATTCTAGCTCCCAGGTCGTTCACTCGAAGGCCTTCATAGAACGTCAGCTGAAGTTTGTTCAATAAACCACTTTCATTTTACGTGTCAGAGAAAATGCGGCCGACGCCGCCGAGCGCGCGACCAGAAATGATGAGGGCGAGGGAGCTGCCACTTTCAAGTGCGTTTGCCTTCGGATTATGGGCTTGCAAACGCGATTTTGGCGCTTCAATTCAGGTGCAATGATTTAAATTGCCCATTTTCTCTTACTATTTATATCCTTGGATTTAATATCGGACGCAGGGCCAATATTCACTAGCCGAAGTTTGTACCGAGAGTCGAGAAGCTCGAGAAGCCTCACTAGGTTTTCTCGGCAATGAGACTTGTGATGGTGTTCTTCTTGAGTCAACAAAAGAATATTTTTCTTTCACTAATAAATTAATTTCAAAATTGGGTCTGTGGAGTTTCGTGTCTCAGCAAGTCAGCTTTAAAATATTGTTATTATACATATCCAGTTAGCTGGGCTACTGTCGCTCAGGAAAGTCAATCATCATCAGGGAATTTACAAATCGTAGAGACCCTAACTTGGACCTCATTTCGCCCAAAAAAAGGACCTCAACAGCTTTGAGTTTTGAACTGTTGCAAACAAAAGCAAAACTAAAATGTGTTGATAACATCGATATCAAATTACTCACGCTGGCTCTTCATTTCCTTGCACATTGTTTTTATACTTTATTTATTTAAAACACTGTGAGCAATTCATTAAAACTACATCTTTAGCTACAGCTGACGGGAGAAAACAAAATACGCGATAAACTTTAAGAACTCGGTTCTTTTACCCTCCAAGAAAGACTGCAAAGAATTCAGTCATTGACCAAGTTAATGACTGCACAGCCGTCAAGGAGTGTCAGAGACTAACGGCTGAGCTCTGAGATGAAACGAGCCGTTTTTGCTCAGAAATTGTCTGCGGTTTGTGAGGGGAGACAGGCTGGGTGGGGTGGTGTGTGGGGTACGTGGCTTCCCTCAGGCTGTCTGGAGAGTTTTCGATCATTTGCAACTCTTTACTGTTGCATCTTACATTCTGATTCTCTGAACCCGACTCTTTGAGTCGGATTACTTGATTCAGACTCCTTGATTCCGACTTCTCGATCCCGACTTTTCGATTCCGATTTCCCGGTTTCAACTTCCCGATTCTAACTTCCCGATTCCAACTTCCCGATTCCAACTTCCCGATTCTGACTTCCCGATTCCGACTTCCCGATTCCGACTTCCCGATTCCGACTTCCCGATTCCGACTTCCCGATTCCGACTTCTCGATTTTATTATCCGACTCCACCATAATTTCTGAACTTCATTCAGGCGGCCGAGCAGAGCGGCCACGAGCTTGTTACTGTTGGTATCTTTGTTCCCTTGGAGCTTGGCGCTGCTCCTCAGCAGAGCAGATGTTCAAATTAAAATATCTCGAAAATCTGATGGGAATTAATAGCATAAGGTTACCTAATATTCGTTTTACGTGCTGACCGTCACAAAATTGTAAATCCCAGGGACACCATTTTGCGCTCGTTTAAACAGCTATTGCAGCGTAATTACGATTGTTTTGTGGTCAAGTACGTTCTGACATGTCGCCGTGCACTCGGAAGTCCACATTAACTCGACATGTTGTAGTATCTGCACGTCATGGTCGACTTCTGGAATTTTATTCTTCATCATTGAAATTCAAGGGAGTTTCGCTCCTGGACGACGAGCGAATAATTCGCCAAGTCTGCCATGCCGTAATTTAGAAAGTGCAACAGCCCGTTGTTTCTCTGTCATTGTTACAGTCGATTTCTGCATCGCGCCGAACGCATGCCACCAAAATTTTGCACGGATATCTGAAGATGTTTGGATTCGAATCTGCGCAGGACCGCAAATAAAAGGAGCGCACCATTGAATTCAAGGCTCATTTTGAACTTCTGTTTGGTTTGCTTAGCGTTGTTTTGTTCACCATCAATTGAATGATGATAATACAGATGATGATTTTTCGGTCATGAAAAAGTTAGTCAATATGTACGGGTGACAGCTCATGTGCCGTAATAACTGAACAAAATGGTGCAAGACTCAAAAATGGTAGAGGGCTTTGTTTTATCAGTCTTATCTGGTGACAGCGACTCCCATCCTTCCTTCCCATCAATTGAAAAAGAGAGCTTTCCCACCCGAGGGCACCATCGTATTGTGTGTGTGCTGTCTCCTTATTTTCAAACACTCGTGTACATTTCGTCCCACTTTTTCCTGTGAGTTTCGTTCAAAAACTCGTCCCGCTGAGAACCATCAAGTCAATGTTTGCAGTGGAACGTGGAGGACAATACGCAATACGCCCCAGCTCTGCACGCGTTGCATCGTTTAAATTTTGCCCTTTAACGCTCACTAAGCAAGTCAACATCCTTTGTTTCCTCTCCCTGAACGCAGGGATCTTGAACTAACATTTTTATTTCTCTAGCGAGTTACGAATTGCGATAGCGAAATCTGAAATTTTCAGTGAGTCATTCCGATTTTTTCCTTAGTTTCACTCTAAAAATTAACGCTGCGTTCATAACGCTAAGATCTCTGAGTTTGATTCGCTGTTCGGTTATCTCTTTGATAGTTACTTAATTCTTTATTATTAAAACTAGTGATCATAAGTACACAATTTTGCTGCAGATTGGTGCTGAAAAAACGGTCTTTAAATGCTGGTCTCTTTGATCCTATAGCTTCCTTTTGACAATATTTTCAGTGTTTTATGTGAATTAGTTTTTACAATGCATTTCACTTTTGAGAGATGCCATTCAGGAACTTTGTAGTGGAGGATTCCATCTCAACAACTCTTATAATTTTTTCCGATGAGAGCTGAGGTAGAAAAATCTTCGTTGTGATATTTCCTGATGTTTAGAGAGCTGTTCTTCAGCCAGTAGGTTATGCTTCTTTGCGCTGAATCCTAAAACGTAAAATGTAAATTTCTATGCCACGAAAGCTGTTAATTCTGTTAAAACGCAAGCTGTAAATTTCGTTAGAACGCAAACTGTAAATTCCGTTAGAACGCAAGCTGTAAATTCCGTTAGAACGCAAGCTGTAAATTTCGATGCGACGTAAGCTGTAAATTCTGTTAGAACGCAAGCTGTAAATTTCGTTAGAACGCAAGCTGTAAATTCCGTTAGAACGCAAGCTGTAAATTCCGTTAGAACGCAAGCTGTAAATTCCGTTAGAACGCAAGCTGTAAATTCCGTTAGAACGCGAGCTGTAAATTCCGTTAGAATGCAAGCTGTAAATTCCGTTAGAACGCAAGCTGTAAATTCCGTTAGAACGCGAGCTGTAAATTCCGTTAGAACGCAAGCTGTAAATTCCGTTAGAACGCGAGCTGTAAATTCCGTTAGAACGCAAGCTGTAAATTCCGTTAGAACGCAAGCTGTAAATTCCGTTAGAACGCGAGCTGTAAATTCCGTTAGAACGCAAGCTGTAAATTCCGTTAGAACGCAAGCTGTAAATTCCGTTAGAACGCAAGCTGTAAATTCCGTTAGAACACGAGCTGTAAATTCCGTTAGAACGCAAGCTGTAAATTCCGTTAGAACACGAGCTGTAAATTCCGTTAGAACGCAAGCTGTAAATTCCGTTAGAACACGAGCTGTAAATTCCGTTAGAACACGAGCTGTAAATTCCGTTAGAACGCGAGCTGTAAATTCCGTTAGAACGCAAGCTGTAAATTCCGTTAGAACGCGAGCTGTAAATTCCGTTAGAACGCAAGCTGTAAATTCCGTTAGAACGCAAGCTGTAAATTCCGTTAGAACACGAGCTGTAAATTCCGTTAGAACGCAAGCTGTAAATTCCGTTAGAACACGAGCTGTAAATTCCGTTAGAACGCAAGCTGTAAATTCCGTTAGAACGCAAGCTGTAAATTCCGTTAGAACACGAGCTGTAAATTCCGTTAGAACACGAGCTGTAAATTCCGTTAGAACACGAGCTGTAAATTCCGTTAGAACGCAAGCTGTAAATTCCGTTAGAACGCGAGCTGTAAATTCCGTTAGAACGCGAGCTGTAAATTCCGTTAGAACGCAAGCTGTAAATTCCGTTAGAACGCGAGCTGTAAATTCCGTTAGAACGCAAGCTGTAAATTCCGTTAGAACGCGAGCTGTAAATTCCGTTAGAACACGAGCTGTAAATTCCGTTAGAACGCAAGCTGTAAATTCCGTTAGAACGCGAGCTGTAAATTCCGTTAGAACGCAAGCTGTAAATTCCGTTAGAACACGAGCTGTAAATTTCGATAAAATGAAAGGTGTAAGTTCCGATAGAACGCAAGCAGTAAATTCCAATGAAACTTAAGCTGCAAATTCTTTAGTTCGAGTGCTGAGTTAAAAAGGCTAGAGAGATTTTGTTCCATGAGGTAGCCGCCGTCTTTTTCCCTTCGTTTTCCGAGAGACAGAAGTTAGGGCGTGGGCGCTTCCCTCGGCGGCTGGCAATATCTAGCTGCTGCTGCTCTCTGAATGCATTGAATTAATTCAGTTTGTTAGCCGCGTGGTGACTCCACGTTTCTATTTATTCTAATGCATTTTTCATTACTTACTTGGAATGGCGAGTTTCATGAACACGTTTGTCCAATTCTTGTGAGCTTTTGCGCAAGAACTGAAATTACAGATGGTGGAGCGTGGAATTTTCTCTTAACCTATCGAATTCCAATCACTTGTAATTTTGCCAAATATTACTGTAAAATTAATAGCATCTTACTGTTTGATTTTATCGACTATATTCTATTGTGATGTGTCGTGCAGTATAAATAAATCAGTTCTTTTGAGTGCGGTGGTTAGAATGTCTCCTCAGCGTATTTTGCAAAAATCTTCTTGGTTTGAAAAGAAGTACGAGTCCCCCTATTTTTTAATATGAATAGTGTTTTTGTCTGTCTTCGTCGGCAGAGTAACCGTTGCTCATCTGGCTACTCATTCAGGCATGTACGTTTAACCCATTTCTAAAAATGATAAATGGCTGCACTAGATGTAAATTTGTTGGCAGTAGCCATATTGTTTTGTAGTCCCTAGTGTCTGCTGGAATTTTGTTGGAATTGTACGATGTGGATGTGCCTTTTAAATGCCGGCGTCTGACTCGAAAGTGATTCCTTTAGTTCACATTGGATTGCATTGGAATTCATTATATTTCGTTGCGTTTGGCTGGCTTTTATTGGTTTCCATTGGCTTTCATTGGCTTTCCCCCTCAGGGGGATACAACTATTGTATCTATGGGAATTAGCGCTCCCAGGGGGGGGACTATGTGAGGGCCCGAGCTAAAGGTTAGGTAGGCTTTCATTTTGTTCAAATAGAATAGGTTTTTGTTTTATTACGGACCATTTTTTCTCGGTTCACTGCTGTCCTGTTTTTCAGCACCTACTACTTTCTTCTTCAACTTTTTCCTGTTTCATGATCTTCTTTCTTAGCTTACTGTTTCTATGCACTTAGTGCATAGATTCCGCATTTCCTCAACTCCATACTAAATGGTGCCTTCATCCTGCCTCTCTTAGAACATCTTTGTCGTGGTTAAGGGAGGTTAAAACTTTCTTATATAATGATAATCATTGGCTTTCGCAGATTTCCATTGGCTTTCACTAATTACGATAGTTTCTTTTGTATTTCTTGGAAATCTGTGTCGGAAAATATCCACCTTTTCACGCATTACTTCTCTCGTAGGCTTCTTCTGGGCGTGCAGTTATTACGAAGCCACGCAGCGGATCTCCATCAAAGGACTTCTGTGCGTATACTCAGTCCGAAAATTTCTGTGAGTTTGAGAAAAGATCGTACCTAAAGCCCGCACAAAACTACAGTATTCCAATGCCGATGTGCTTTGCACAGGACGTTCAGCGATGCTTCGGTCACTTGCGCTTCATCTGAGCGCTCTGTGCCCATAGAATGAACAGATTGCGTAAAAGAGTGAACTGGACTGAAGGTTGAAGTCTTCAAGACCCATAACTTGAACGGCGTTGACTTTGCGTGAGCTCAAGCCTAACGAAGAGCAGGTTTGAAGAAGTCGAGAAGGTCTCCAGCACGCAATTGGCCATCAGTGAAGAGCATTCTTACCTCGAGCCGGCCAGTTTTGCCAAGGAAATGTCTCTGGCGTTGTTCTTTATTTCCGGGCGAGGACTGAGAGAAGGCTTGCTTTCATGGCATCCCCTTGAAATAGTCTCAGCTATTTTCCCCGCGAGTATCCGTTGGGTTGTCATCAAATGACCATTTTTGGGGGGTGCTCAGGCGCCAGTTTACCGTAGAGAAAGATTTAGGCCGCTCAATTTGCATGTGAAGTTCAATCTGAGGAGACAGGCTCGGAGCCAGGCTGTCATTGTGGTGCTGAACTGCTCTGGGGCTGGTGGCTATGCACCAAGGCTACTGTGAACGTTCAACTAAGGCCCATTGCACACTGAGATAGCAAAGCAGCATCTAGCAAGCTCGTATGAGCTATCTAGCAGACGGTCTGCGAGACTGGTAGGTAGGAATAGCACCATTACGAGCCGTTACCTTCACACTGAACTCGCACGTTTTATCCAGCATCCAGCATGCGAGGTGAAAATGCTATTCCTACCTACCAGTTTCTTAGACCGTGTGCTAAATAGCTAGTGCGAGCTTGCTAGGTGCTGCTTCGCTAGCTCAGTGTGAAATGGGCCTTACTCTGCCAGGTCTAGTAAAAATTCTTTTGTGGGGTACGCTTTGTTAGTGAATGTTGAACACAAGTAAGCCAGACAGAACCACCTAAACGCAGCTCTTTAATTAACCATACCACTGCGCAAATTTTACGATAGTATTGAATCTACTACTATTCCGCTTCACCGATTTTTCGGTAATTTATGAATCTGCGTATGTGCTCCTGTACCTAATTTTCAGTACCTTGATTAGAACGTAAAAAATGCGTCACAAGCTAAAAGCAACCAATCGCAACACATCGTGGTCAAAGCTCATGGTTAGTCATTACAAATATGTGCCCCATGTGCTTGAATTGACTTTGTGGGGTTTAACGTTCAACGGTTAGGTTCAAGGGCCCAGGTCTGGTAGGGTTAAGCACTTAGAGTTTTTTAACTGATCTCTACAATAACTTATCTCTACAGCCTGGGGGGCTTTAGCCATAGCTTATCTTGAATCGCGTAAGATTACAGGGTTGCTATCAGCTGGTTTGCAGTTCTGTCTGTTATCGTCAGCATACCTCGGAGCTTTTTTCAGGCCAGGTACTGGCTGGTCAAACTATAATCGAAAAACACACACTTCCAGATTTCAGCAAAATGCACAATGAGTATTATAGCCAAGCCCGACACAGATTAGTCAAATTATCTGAAAAAAAGCTCTCTCTCCAGGATTTTTATCGGAAGAAACAAAGCGTATCTTCGCCAAGTCAGTTTCTAATGAAAATTACGCTGCCTGTCAGCACTGCTACTACGATGTAATTACTTGAAAATTTAAAGGTGTATATTGCGCTGCTCTCAGCCACTCTGTTTCCGATACTGAGCTACCTTCGCTGAAACGCGGACTTAGTAACTTTCAGTTTTGGTATGTTTTTTCTCGGACTTTCTTGGCCAAGTTTCAACTCCTTAGTAAATTATATTAGTGAAGAGAACCGAGGTCCGCACATCCTTCTGAAAGCGTCGTTTGTAATATTTGTCGAGGCAATTATGATGAGTATGAAAAACTTCCCCCAAAAGCAGTAACATTGATCTGAACTTTTAAGAAATGCTCTACCTAGTCACATTCCTTACTTGTCTGAATAAATGGAATATAATTGTTGTGTTAGCTCAGTGTTGGTGTCCCCGGAAATGTTGATCTAATGAGGTAATATGTTCGATAGGATCTGTCTCTACTGAGTGGCCAGGGGAGCTAACAATACAACAAGAGAAAAAGAAAGGAAAAACAGTATGTTTCCTGAAAGTTTATACAAGAGTTCATTAAACATGCTCGTTTTTTAAAATTTCATTAAAACGAATTGCCTTATATCTAAATGGCGGAAACGCCACAATAAGTACATCATAACATCCATAACTGCGGTTGAGCCTCACCTTGTCACTTGAGGAGAAATTTCTGTTCATGAGTTATAAATAAAGGAGCTCTAATGAAGGTAGGAAACTCAGATTGTGTTGTTAATTTCACTGAACAAATAATGATATATATGAGAACAAAGGTATCGTGAGATACCGACGCGAATAGCTCGACGGCTTTATAAGCCGAGATGGAATCTGCCGTCTTCGTTCCGTAGAGTTGGGAGAGCGAAATAGAGGGAGACAGAGCGAGCTCGCTTAATACATTGACCGCTTAACACATGTTCAATATTCAATTCACATTTCAAGTCGATTGTAGTGAGCAATTTTGAAAGTAGCAAACATTGACTGGATCGTGCCTTCATTTAGCTTTGATTGAGTACTTATGAAAATTGAGTTAGACTGTAGGTCGGTCAGAAGCATTGTGAAAATCCCCTGAGTGACCACCGGTGGGTCCCTTCACAGGAAACGTGTTTTAAATAAATAAAGTGCGCAATCAAAAAAATTCCGAATGAACTACTTCAAAATGCACACTGAATTGGAAGACGGTCTTCTCACAGTAATTTTTGAATGAATCCTTCATTATTTCCTAGGGAGGCAAAAGTCCTACTTTTGTACGTCGCGCGTCTGTCAGAAGCTATCGCCTCATGCGCGACTCAACAAGAGGTCAACGGAGCGCTGTCAATACGCAACTGATGCGTTGTGCAGAGCAACTGATGGATGCCTTCTAGGACGTTTTGCTTCTATAACCTTTATTTGTACTGGATGGCTTGAAGGATATTTTATCATGGTCATACTTATTTTTACTGGATGCCTTGTGGGACGTTTTGCTTCTATAACCTAATTTGTACTGGATGTCTTGAAATATTGTTCATTCCAATCACATTTATTTGTACTCTGTCTGTCTGGATATTTTATCACGGTCATGTTGATTTATGCTAGATGTCTTGAAGATATTTTTTTTGACCAATTACGTTGATTTGTACTGGATGTCTTGAAATATGATTTATTCTAATCTCGTTGATTTGTACTATGTGTCTTGATGAATATTTTATCATGATCATGATTTATGGAGGATGTCTTGAAGAATATTTTATTCTAATCATGTTGATTTGTACTAGATGTTTTAAATGATGTTTTATTTCAATCATGTTGATGTGCTCAAAACATATCATAATTGGTTCATCAAATACCTCACAATTAATATCACGACCCCATGACGGTTACCGCTGGAAAAGCGCCAGTACCTTCTTCATATACCAGACTCGAGTGGGGAATTGTGCCGACTTCTTTCCTTCCCCAGCGGAACAAACACCTTACCTGCGGTGCAGAATATTGATCAGATGACCATTTGCATCAAAGGAGAGAACTCCTTTCAACTACACAGTAAAGATCTGCACCGAATGGCATGCGCGAAGATGTTTATCTTGGTTTGCCCAGATTGACAGAACCCAGATTAATATTGGATGAAGTCTTTAAAATACACAAGATTCTAAATTGTTCTCCTACACAATTCAGAAGTGCTTGGCATTCAGCAGTATAGAGGAATTCGTAAGTCCTTGATGGACCATTCAAAATACATTGTCACTCGATTTTGAACTACAATACAGGGTCGCTAACTTTTTCTTTGAAGAGATGCACCGATAGCAGTGAGCTTTAGCTCTCTACAAAACTAATAACTGAACTGACGGCTGAACATACTGATCAATAAGTTATGGTGCGCAGCCTGTGAAAGATATTGTGAGTAGTGTGTCTTTGTTCCTTTTAGTAACCTGTACAAATTACTTCGGTAAGCTCTACACATTATTTACTGCTAGTAATGAGGGGCCACATTAGCTCTACACATTATTTACTGCAAGTAATGAGGTTATACCCAGTACCGTCAGTACCGTCAGTACCGTCAGTAACACGCGCAAACAACAGAGGGAGACACGTTGGATTTGTGACAAACATGGCGTTAAATGGTCCAGTCAACAGATGACCTGTTGACTGGGCACAACTTGTCGTCGCTGGAGGGAATCACTGGAGGTTAACTTGCCCATAACTCGCCGTGTAACTTGCGCAACTGCCTCACTCTGAAGCACTTAAGTGCTTATGAATTTGCGGTGTGGCTAAGCAAAGCTCTGGGAATCAATACTGCGCGACTTGACCGCCAAAATGCTTTCAAAGGGCGTTTGTACTTCCTTGTGTGGACTTTGTAATAAGTGATATCCTTTGGTGTTTATTAGTGACAGGAGATATTCAGGTCACTCGTGCATCGTTATTTATTGTTCATGCAGATCACTCGATTCACTTTTTTAGGCATGAGTAAGCATGTTTCTTCAGCTTTCATTCGAACGTCAAAAAGTTAGTCATAGACAAGTTGACTGCTTGATGATCCACCAGTGGTCTCGATTCAAGCAACAATCAGCAGACTACACTTTACGAGTCCGCCGCGTTAAGAGATACTGCGTAAGCACGAATGTGTTGGTGTTTGTGGGCCAAAATTTATAATTGTAAATGTGTTCCCATAGCGCTGGTGCGTGATTAGTGTCTGATTGCACGAGACATGGGGACAACCCAAGACAGAGCCATTTGGCTCGCTTCTGTTGCCATTTTTTACTCCATTCCATTCACTGAGGAGATTTCTAAAATATGGGTGACTTTCCGATCGTGTTAAACAGAATTTTTGTTTAGCCACAACCGGAAAGTTGTAATTTTTAAATAATATCTGTTGGTTTCAAATTCTGATGTTGAAACTGAGCTGAATTTGAGTCAAATTTTTAATTTCAATTCAACACGTCGCATTTGACGTATCAAAAATGAATATATACCTAACAGTTCCGTTTCCCTATTTGGATTCCCCTGGACCGTCTGCCACATTATTCCAGTGAAATCTCATTTAGAGCATTTCGCAATCTGTAATTGTATTTTTTTCCTGCGAATCATTGCCACGAAAATTCGTGTAACATTTTTCATTTCCAAATTTGAGAATTGGTTGGTTGATTTTGTGAATTATATCATTTCTCATTAAGGGAAAGCTGTCCTTAATTCATTTACACTCCGTTTTGCCAATCAACCCTCCTTTATTTAAGAATTGCAGCCGATATTGAACTTCGTAACAGTCTAGAAAATATACTGTAAATACTGACAGCGGAATGGTTCGCAAAATTCAAAATGATCACAGTCCACAGAAATGTTCGCCCTTTGTAGTTCAGTGACAGCTATAGTCTCCATAGCAGCGGTCTAAGGCCTATCATATTTATCAACGAAATACTTTCTGTTCCCTTCTTCATCGTGTAATTATTGAGCTGTCTCTATGTTCAACTTTTTCCTCGTTCAACTTTGTGTCTTCGTTTAAATTTGTATCTCCGCTCAACTTCGAGATACTCCGCTCAACTTTGTTTCCCCATTCAACTTTGTTATACCGTTCTACTTTCTTTCCTCGTTGAATTTTGTATCTCTGTTCAACTTTGTGTCTCCGCACAACGCTGCGCTTCCCTTGGATTGCGGAGCTCCATTCTCGCATGCCATCGGTTTTGAATCGCTGCTTTAAAAAGAGAACAGGCGCTCGGGAGGCTTCTTTGGCGAGCTCGACGTGAGAGACTGCCGTGACCTCCGACCTTCCGCTCCCCTACTAAGCATTGTAGCAGACTTGTCCCTGATGCCGAGCTGGAGGTGGCTACTGGCTCGCTCTTCCAGCTCACGCCATGCTACTGTGTACTGTAGCAGACTTGTCCCTGATGCCGAGCTGGAGGTGGCTACTGGCTCGCTCTTCCACCTCACGCCATGCTACTGTGCACTGTAGCAGACTTGTCCCCTGGTGCCGAGCTGGAGGTGGCTATTGGCTCGCTCTTCCAGCTCACGCCGTGCTACTGTGCACTGTAGCAGACTTGTCCCTGGTGCTGAGCTGGAGGTGGCTACTGGCTCGCTCTTCCAGCTCACGCCATGCTACTGTGCACTGTAGCAGACTTGTCCCCTGGTGCCGAGCTGGAGGTGGCTATTGGCTCGCTCTTCCAGCTCACGCCGTGCTACTGTGCACTGTAGCAGACTTGTCCCTGGTGCTGAGCTGGAGGTGGCTACTGGCTCGCTCTTCCAGCTCACGCCGTGCTACTGTGCATTGTGGCAGACTTGTCCCTTGGTGCCAAGCTGGAGGTGACTATTGGCTAACTCTTCCAGCTCACGCCGTGCTACTGATGTGATGTAAGCCCTTGATGCTGCTTTTTCGGTGGCATTGGAAATGAGCTCAATGGCTTTTACTCGAGTTTATTTGCAAAGCAATAAATATGAGCAGTATCGTAGGCTTATTCTAATGGCTGTTAATACAGCTGTAAGGTTGTTAATACACCTGCAAGGCTGTATGAACTTCAGCTGTGAGGCTGTTTCTGTTGCTACAGCTGTGAAGCTGTTTCTGTTGCTACAGCTGTGAAGCTGTTTCTGTTGCTACAGCTGTGAAGCTGTTTCTGTTGCTACAGCTGTGAAGCTGTTACTGTTGCTACAGCTGTGAAGCTGTTACTGTTGCTACAGCTCTAAGGCTATTACAGTTGTTACAACTACGAGGTCATTCCTGCTACTGCAGCTGTAAGGCAGTTGCAGCAAGTGCAGGCGCACAAACTTGGCGCACAGTCGAGGCTGCTTCAGAAGTTAGGTCACAAAAGAAGTGACCGAACCCCAAAATTCCCTTCCGACGTGGCAGGTCGTGCCTCATGCCCCGGCCATAGGGTTGTCCCGAGGACACTCTCCCACCCCTGATGCTTTCCCTCCCTCCCCCACCGATGCTTTCCCTCCCACCACCCCTGTTGCTTTCGATCCTTCCCCTACCGATGCTTTCCTGGAAAATTGCCTTGCTTCTCCGCAGTCAGTACGGGCTAACTCACAGGCTACATTTTTCTAAGTAGCGCGAACTTTTCATCGAAATGCTGCTGCTGCTGCCACTGACTGAGATTTCTGTTTGTGACGGCGTTTTCCTTTCGGGTTAAGTGCTATGTTTCTAAACAGTTTTTTTAATTCAATTTCAACAAATTTTCTAATTCGACGGTGTGTGCCTTAAAAATGTTAAATTCGCTGTCTGGATTATTGACTTCATTGGCAAAGAATGTGAGCGAACCAAATCAGCACCGAAAGAAATTCTTTCTACTCACAAAAAAATGGAAATAAAACGAGTTGAATAATTTGCATCCGACTTCTGTTGCTACTTTTAGGGTGATGATCCCGCAGGTGCACACACGAGTCAAAATTTACCACCAATTTAACTTCATGAAAGTCCATACCATCTCTACTGTCTTGATGGAATTTACGATATGATAGATATTTTAAAAACTAAATAAACCAAATGAACTCTCGACCGCGTCGGTGAAACCTTGGTTTGCTTGTATTTTAAATTCATTGAAACTTTGGTTGTGTCGTCAAGTTTATGGTGACCTTACTGAAGGACACGTAGCATTTTCACGAATTAGTGGCCACCCTAGTCCCCTCACTCGTTAACGGCGGCGTGCTAAACTCAAGTTCAATATTTTACTCACATTGAAGTTGACTTAAGTTACCAATTAAAAGAACAAATTTTGCATGGATCATCCTTCATTTATTTTTTATTTAATATCCCCTCAGATGGATACAACTATTGTATCTATGGGAATTAGCGCGCCTATGAGAAAATATGACGGCCCAAGCTGAGAGTTAGGTAGGCCTTCTCTTTGTTGACATAAAATGTTTTTTTGTTATGTAAGGACCATTTTTTTCGGTTCACTGCTGTCCTGTTTTTCAGCACCTACTACTTTCTTCTTCAACTTTTATCTTGTTTCATGAACTTCTTTCTCAACTTACTGTTTTTATGCCCCTTCTGCATAGATTCCTCATTCTCTTACCTCCATACTAAATGGTGCCTTCGTCCTTCCTCTCTTCGATACGCTCTTTTCTGTAGCAGTTAGGGAGGCTTAAGCTAACTTATAATCAATCTAATCAATTTTATTCAACATCCATGAAAATAGAGTTTATGATGACTGCTCGGTCGGCAGCAATGTGAAAATCTCTTCAGTGACCACCGGTGACTCACGCAGCACTCGAAGTGGTGGTACGCCGAGCCTGGGAGTGGAAATTATTACGCACAAAATGTACAATAACGCGTCAGGCGCTTGGCTCTCGTTGGACATGTTATACCGTAAACATTTTTTTTTTGACATTCACTGATATTTATTTATGTTTTCACAGAATTGTTATCATTTGTTCGTAAGTATTTTAGGAACACATGAGCGTTAAAAGTGGTGAGAATTTTTTTGTTCTGTTTGGATTTGAATAGTTGCTCGCAGTTTGTGGGTTCCCCGACAATGCCTCAATAACTACAACTGAGTAGTGTTTAGAAGCAAGTCAATTTATGTCAATTCCGTTGTAGCCATTATACACTAAACCGAGCTTCGATGTCTAGCATGAAGAGTTTTAACAGACAGAGCCTCTTTCGTTATTGAATCTCATTTCAATAGAGGTATTTTCATTGAGATATGTATCCCAATATCACTTGTGGTAAAGGTATTTTCCTCTAGACACCGGAACACCAGAAATAAAAATTTCGATTGAAGACAGAAGCTTCACGGCTTAAATTCGTGGTGCTTAAAAATTATTCTGAACTTAAGTGCGAATAATTATATTTAAAAATTTAGAATTTTTGATGAGTTAGCTAACTCGTGTTGAGTCTGAGAGGGGATTTTATGCCCAGGTGGAACACAGAAACGCAGTGGAAGCTAGGCCGCCTCAATGTTGTCTAATAATAGTCAGCATAACTAGCAGTAGTCAACACCACAGCGCGCACTGGCTGTTTCTATGAGAGTAATCTATTCATTTCAACCTATATTCTAAATACTATCAGGTTTTGAAGATACCCTGTCTTTTTTATTGAAAATTCTTTATATAGGAAGAAGCAATGAAAATAATGAGAAAAAGGCTTGAGTTTCTTATCGAAACTATTAAATGTGAGTTGGAGCGTTTTCTCTCAAGTCATCCTTTTTTTACATTATTCAGAGAAACTGATGCTTTTTGACCGATGGCTTCACCACAATTTTGGTAAAACATTGACTTGTACAAAATACCTCTGGCGTCATGAAAGCATGCTTCAGCTGCGCTGCGAAAACGTCATCCACTATTTGAAGTGGAGGGCGTGTTCAAATATTCAAGGAACGTGAATATAAAATAAAAACATAAATTTCTCTTTTCTTCCACAGTTGACCCTGCGGCGGAAGTGTGCGTTAAAATATTCAAACAACGTAAATATATAATGACCAGAAATATTCCGCATTTCACCCGACACTTGACGCAACGATCGAGCGATTATTAACACAGTAGAACACAGAAGTAAGTTTTCCGTAATGTGTGAGCGCAGCAGTTCAATCTGTTATCATAGCGATATTGGGGGGTAAATGGCACAAAGAACCAAGCCCTTTATCGCGGACGCTTTTAGTTTATCATATAAAGGCTGCCTGGTCGCTGAGGGTTGGCCGACTGCCTTAATTGCCAGCCGCTAGCGCTGCGCTGCAGTGCGCATAACTCAACTCCTTTGTTTTGTCTGCGTTGGCTGGGAATATTACGCTGCACTGCCCTGTGCAGGTGTACTGCTCTCGTAGTGTCCAGTGTGTGCTATAGGGCTACGGCTGGTGTGAGGACTGTAGGGTTGTGTCACTGTGTGCTGCTCTCGTATCCGGTGTGTATCAGGGCTACGGCTGGTGTGAAAACTGTAGGGTTGTGTCACTGTGTGCTGCTCTCGTATCCAGTGTGTATCAGGGCTACGGCTGGTGTGAAAACTGTAGGGTTGTGTCACTGTGTGCTGCTCTCGTTGTATCCAGTGTGTATCAGGGCTACGGCTGGTGTGAGGACTGTAGGGTTGTGTCACTGTTTGCTGCTCTCGTTGTCCCCAGTGTGTACTAGGGCTACGACTAATGTAAGGATTCTGAGGTTTTGCCCCCAAGTGATGCAAATCATATGCATATATTAAAGGCTGGCACTGAATGCTACGAGGGAGCTTAGCCGACCAATATGTCACTGTACGCTACATTTGCGACATGTCAACAAATGCAACACTACACGTAACAGAATATAAATACACCTACAACCGTACTTCGTTAGGATCGCACTACATTCTTTCAGTAGGAAATTTTCAACTTTATACTGAACTGTATCAACTGTATTTTTTGAGAGCAAGCTTCTGATTTTGCGAGCAACAATAGATTTTGTGCGCTTAAGTTTAAAAACTGAAGGACGTATATGTGAATTGAGCGTATCAAGGATGCAAGAGGATGTTTTTTTTTGCAATTAAATTACAATGAAAAGGACATAGGAATTATAATTTCTAAATGTCAACCTGTACATTTTGATTTGCATCAAAAGTACATCAAACCTGCTATTATCTCAAGTATACATCACAGTGCACCAAGATATGATTACTCTGAATAAGTTTCACCTTGCGGCGGTCATTTGGGCGTTTTGCGCTAAATGACTAATAAATTTTCTTTGTGAACATTGCTCTTGCTGTAAAATATAAATTTAAGTAGAGATTAGGAGTGTGAGACATTTGTGCCATTGTAGCAAGTAGTTATTGAAGATTTAATGAAAGGGTATTCATAAAGTACGGTTGAAAGTACGCAGGAGCACGTACCCACACTTGAATTACTTTGTGATATCAGTAACACTTACTTCCATGTGAATTGTCTGAAGTGTAACAATAAAACAAAATAATTATGAAGGCAAGGAGAATACATGTTCTTATTTAAGATCGATGAGGTCAGTATTCACATTCGAATAACTTCTTATCTGCGAGTGCACTTTCGTGAAACAACTTTGTGCGCTAAAGCTGCTTGAGAGAAGTCATGTTTTGAGAACATTCTTATCGTTTTGTTGTTATGGGAGTTTGCAGCGATATGACCGTGAAATGATGCAAGAATGTTGTTACGCGATCTATATCAAAAGATCGCTCATAAACTTCCTGGTACCCACACAGTGTTCAGGGCTGCAGTCGTGTTTGATGCAAACATAAAAGGGTAAATACAAAATGAAGGTCCGTGCAGTGTTGCTTTGTTCAGGGCTGCAGTCGTGTTTGATGCAAACATAAAAGGGTAAATACAAAATGAAGGTCCGTGCAGTGTTGCTTTGTTCAGAACTTCAGTCGTGTTTGATGCAAACATAAAAGGGTAAATACAAAATGAAGGTCCGTGCAGTGTTGCTTTGTTCAGGGCTGCAGTCGTGTTTGATGCAAACATAAAAGTATAAATACAAATTGAAGGTCCGTGCTGTGTTGCTTTGTTCAGGGCTGCAGTCGTGTTTGATGCAAACATAAAAGGGTAAATACAAAATGAAGGTCCGTGCAGTGTTGCTTTGTTCAGGACTGCAGTCGTGTTTGATGCAAACATAAAAGTATAAATACAAATTGAAGGTCCGTGCTGTGTTGCTTTGTTCAGGGCTGCAGTCGTGTTTGATGCAAACATAAAAGGATAAATACAAAATGAAGGTCCGTGCAGTGTTGCTTTGTTCAGGGCTGCAGTCGTGTTTGATGCAAACATAAAAGGATAAATACAAAATGAAGGTCCGTGCTGTGTTGCTTTGTTCAGGGCTGCAGTCGTGTTTGATGTAAACATAAAAGGATGAATACAAATGAAGGTCCGTGCTGTGTTGCTTTGTTCAGGGCTGCAGTCGTGTTTGATGCAAACATAAAAGGATAAATACAAATGAAGGTCCGTGCTGTGTTGCTTTGTTCAGGGCTGCAGTCGTGTTTGATGCAAACATAAAAGGATAAATACAAATGAAGGTCCGTGCTGTGTTGCTTTGTTCAGGGCTGCAGTCGTGTTTGATGCAAACATAAAAGGATAAATACAAAATGAAGGTCCGTGCAGTGTTGCTTTGTTCAGGGCTGCAGTCGTATTTGATGCAAACATAAAAGGATAAATACAAATGAAGGTCCGTGCTGTGTTGCTTTGTTCAGGGCTGCAGTCGTGTTTGATGCAAACATAAAAAGATAAATACAAATGAAGGTCCGTGCTGTGTTGCTTTGTTCAGGGCTGCAGTCGTGTTTGATGCAAACATAAAAGGATAAATACAAATGAAGGTCCGTGCTGTGTTGCTTTGTTCAGGGCTGCAGTCGTGTTTGATGCAAATATAAAAGAATAAATACAAATGAAGGTCCGTGCTGTGTTGCTTTGTTCAGGGCTGCAGTCGTGTTTGATGCAAACATAAAAGGATAAATACAAATGAAGGTCCGTGCTGTGTTGCTTTGTTCAGGGCTGCAGTCGTGTTTGATGCAAACATAAAATGATAAATACAAAGTGAAGGTCCGTGCTGTGTTGCTTTGTTCAGGGCTGCAGTCGTGTTTGATGCAAACATAAAAGGATAAATACAAAGTGAAGGTCTGCTCTGAAATTTAAACACTCCGTAGCCTCGTAATCATGAGTCACAAAAGCTGATGTGAAGAAGATATGCAGAACATGTAACTGAACAGCATAAAATCTAGTTTCAGGTGTTGATATTAGTTGAAAATTTTGTGTCTGATCCGAAAACAGCACTCTTAACGCGGCGGCACTTGAATATTTTAGATAGATAAATAGCATGTGCATTGCTACAGTTGAGCAGAATGAGTCGTGCTCAAAACTAAGTTCATTTTAGTATAAAATAATACAAAAAATCGGTACACAATGCTGCTGTCCAGAACCTCACTGGCAGAAATTGGAGTCCAAGAAATGCACGAAGCGAGTTCCTGGGAAATGGATGTTGCCACGTGTTCGAATCAAAACTAAGCTCACCACACCTGAAGTGATTGAGTTGCCATTAAGCCGCACGTTCCTGCTTGCTTGTCTATTACCACCGTAGATCTCGCCACGAGACCGAGAAATTCCAATTGGTGTCTCAATATTTTGGCGCCGCCAAATGGTTTTCCCGTTCTTTCGTTTTTGGCGTTGTGTTCGGATGTTAAATATACGTCACCACTGAGCCGAAATTATTTTCCATGACCTTGAATGTGTTGGGATGGATCAGCATTTGTTCTGCGTTAGGAAAAAGATTCACCCAAATAAATAGAGCTTGAAATGAAATTGTTACCGTCCATAGCATAGCTTTGTGCGATGGAGATGATCTCCATGAAGTTATACCGCGTGCTCTCATAAACTCCACAATCACTTTCTGAGTTATTCGGCCTCTGAAAATCTCAGCACCAACGACTACTTTGACTGAAAGTTGTTCATATTTTACCGTCATTGCTTTGGCAGAAAATTTTCGCGAACTTTTCTAACTAAGCAGTCGGCGACTTGAAGCCGCGCCCATCGCGCCTGCTGGAGTCGCTGTTCAGCAGCGCCACGGCCGCTCGTGGAGGGCTGTAATTGAATGATGGAATATCGAAGGTGTTTTTTGTTCGTTATCTACTAAGGGCGAGGACTATCACTCAAGCAGGTCTATACATGAATAATGGCATATATATCAAATGAATATTCATTTGTGAGTATCAACAAATGAAAATGGTTTGCTAGAATGGCCTTTATCTGGCTAAAATTTTCATAAGTGGTATTTTATTTGTAGAACTGCCAAACGTCAAGCATTTGTTCAGAAAACAAGAAATATAATCTGGCAAACCTGTCAAATTTTTAAGTGAAGAGAGCAGTGCTAGTTTGTTTGTGGCGAACATGAAGAGTGGTAGGTCGTGTGGTTTCAGGGAAGCAACGAGAACTATTTCAGAGTAGCAATGAGAACTATTTCAGAGTAGCAATGAGAAATATTTCAGAGTAGCAATAAGAAATATTTCAGAGTAGCAATGAGAAATATTTTAGAATAGCAATGAGAAATATTTTAGAATAGCAATGAGAACCATTTCAGAGTAGCAATGAGAACTATTTCAGAGTAGCAATGAGAACTATTTCAGAGTAGCAATGAGAACTATTTCAGAATAGCAATGAGAACTATTTCAGAGTAGCAATGAGAACTATTTCAGAGTAGCAGTTAATGCTATTTCAAATTTGCCCCCTTGAGCACCAGAGTTAGCTGTGTCAGTTTATTGTTGTACAGCTGTAGCGTATCAGTCGAGATAGTCGCACAGCTGCAGCGAATCAGTCGAGACAGTCACACAGCTGCAGCGAATCAGTCGAGACAGTCACACAGCTGCAGCGAATCAGTCGAGAGAGTCATACAGCTGCAGCGTATCAGTCGAGACAGCCACACAGCTACAGCGTATCAGTCGAGACAGTTACACAGCTGCAGCGTATCAGTCGAGACAGTCACACAGCTGCAGCGAATCAGTCGAGACGGTCACACAGCCGCAGCGTATCAGTCGAGACAGTCACACAGCTGCAGCGTATCAGTCGAGACAGTCACACAGCTGCAGCGAATCAGTCGAGACAGTCACACAGCTGCAGCGTATCAGTCGAGACAGTCACACAGCTGCAGCGTATCAGTCGAGACAGTCACACAGCTGCAGCGTATCAGTCGACAGTCACACAGCTGCAGCGTATCAGTCGAGACAGTCACACAGCTGCAGCGTATCAGTCGAGACAGTCACACAGCTGCAGCGTATCAGTCAAGACAGTCACGCAACTGCAGCGAATCAGTCGAGACAGTCGGGCAGTTATAGGGCTGCCGAGGCAAAAGTTCACTGTTCCATTACTGAACAAAAGTTATGCGTGGCTTCACAAAGTGCGGGGAAAGGGGCATCGTCTTGTTGCTCTATACTTTATGGTAAGAAATGTTAGCGCATCGCAGTCACAGAATTTGTGATTGGCGGCGCAGTGACGGGTATTTCCAAGAAGTAGTATATATGCTGCATTGTGATAATAATAATAATTTATTACTTTGCGTGAATTACTTGGAGCTAAATGTTCTCAGTCAATTATTGGTAGTTGGTAGTTGAAAATATTTTTTTTGCGTTCTTAAGAAAAATTCGGCGTTAGCCAGAGTTTCAGAGTGAGTGGTAATACCAGAGTGCTTACACACGGACATTCAACCTTGTGACCACACGCGCTCTGCCCCAGTCTAACTTTTTCACTGGAGCATACATGTTTTTTTCAGCCCAAGCGATTAAATCGCTCAGGCAGCGAAAACTATGCATGCAGGCAGCGAAAAAGTTAGACTGGGACTGGTCGCTCCTGATACACTTGTTAGGTCGAGGGTCGATTGAAGATTTGCTTCGTGACGCAGTTGAGCATGCGTTCAAACGAGCGTTAGTTGCGTAATCAGGCGCTCAGTTGCCTTGCAATTTAATTAGCATTGTTTTGTGCCCTGGCCTCATTTGAGTCTGACATTACTGCAACAATTTTTCAGCATTAACTCATCAACACCCCTGAGTCCTATTTCAAAAATAGCCTCAATATATTGTGTTCCTAGCTAAATTTGTTTCCTAGTGTGTTCTTTGAAGTCCACTGCCGAGTGGCAGTTTCCTCCAACACTTTGATGTCTGTGAGTAGTAGAAGCCAGAGCCAGTTTGATGATGGTGGTTGTGATGACAGCAGTGCGAGTACAAAAATGCTGACGTTGAAGGGTTAAATTGTAGGCGCTAATTTCGCTTAAATAGTTCACCGCACTCTTTGAAGCAGAGACATTTCGTCAATATTTTTAGTCTCTTTGGATAGAAAATAGCACAGAAAACCTTTGAAGTTAGAGTTATTAAGGGTGAAATTCATACCAAAATTTCTCATTATTAAAAATTTTGATTCACGGGTATGAATGAAAGGTGCGTCCATGTAGGGGGTACTTTGAAATTGTAATAAATATGTCACCATATGTTTCGTCGTCATAATCTTTATTTTCGTATGAACAGTCTTTCTGTGTTTATCCTTTAAAAAATAAGGAAAGATTGCAGCGTATTTCACATCAAAAAAATGCAAGCCACAAAATTTTTCTTCGGGCTACTGCACTCACGAAATGAGCTCAAGAATCCCTGAGGTGCGTAGGGTAGACAATAGGCTCAAGTTGATTGGGCTTGTGTATCCCACGCTATGGAGACTGCTGCCCCTCCCCCAGGGGCGTTATTGCTGGGCTACCTAAGACAGGCCTTCGGGGCTTGTGTTTTTCGTGCCCACTTTATTGCTTTCGATTTTCAGCTCTTCTTCATTTTTTATCCCTCTTCATGTCTACCTTGCTGGTCCCACGCGCAGGCAGTCTTGTGTGGGAGGGAACACACCTTGTGTTGGTGCATAGGTTCTCCGTTTTTTACAATTCATACTAAATAGTCTCTTGCGATCGCTCTCTCGCGACCGTACCTGTTGTGGCTAGAGAGTCGTCCACTAACCGATGTATAGCAATAATATTAAGCACAAAAATGTTTCGATTGCTTCAGTCTTATCCACTCTTACATCGAAGAATTTAACCAGATATTCACATTGTTTTCTATGACAATTTTTGATGGTCATAAGATGACCGAAAAATTTGGTTTGAAACTCCTTTTCATGATGTTAGGAGGGTATCTCCTCGCAAACACAACGTCTGGTGCCTTCGAATATGTAACTTTGAGATTGACTGGCCAACTGTAGTTATGGCACACAAAGTAGCAACGTTTCCAATGGATGAAAATTTAAAAAAGGTGACCTGTCATTTTCGTCGTTCCCCATCCATTTCCTCACACTCTCTGACTCGGGATGGATCCAAATTCACTTGTTAATTTTGGCTGTCGTTTTCGGTTCCTTCAACTGAAGTATTTCTGACTAATTATTCGGACACAACTTGCTACCCATTTCACGGCCAGCATTTGCGCCAAACTAACATCCTCGATTTTTTTTTAGAACCAAAAGGCGTCTGTGGTGGTGGGAACTCTTGTTAACTCATATTCCCTGCCTTACATTTATTTCGTTTCATCTCATATTAGATCACAATAGGAGTGAGTTCACCAGTTAAAATTTTGGTCCAATATGCTACAGAATTCGTGCGTCTCAGAATTTGGCGTTAACTAGCTTAGAGACGAGCTGCTGTACAAAGGGACAGGTGCGGGTAGAAGTTTGTCTTCTCAGGCTGAAAGAATAGCCTGGTTTCATCTCGTTTTGTCACCTGCAGAGAATTTCTGAAAACAACAATGAACAATTTAACCTGTTTATTTACCACAAGTGATACAGCAACAGGTTGTTTCCTAAGTCTAGTGTATTGGACACATTTGAGTATAGCTACTTCTTGGCACGGATAAGTTATGCGGGTGTCATTGAAAAGAAGCTAAGATACCTAAATACGAAAGACCACTCATCAAAATAGTGCCTTGAACGGATTATCGAGGCGCTATGGAAGAGAACTGTCATCTGGATCAAGTTCCTGGTTTTCCAGGCTAATGAATGTAATGGAACGCTTTTGAACCGCTGCATTTGCAGCAAGACGTCACTTGGGTAAGTCACAAATTTGGGCCTGAAAGCAGAGCATACTGTCCAAAAACTTGTGGTTGTGTAGCCCGGAAACTGACATCACTCAACATATAGCGTCACCGCTGTACTAACTCAGTGAAGTTTGGTTTGGCTTTGAATGTTTTTGTGAAATTAGTTGCAGTGTCATCCGAACAGTGTGTTGTTTTGGTATTTTACCTTTTAATAATATTTCTGATGAAGTATTTCTGCGAACGTCGATAGTTGTTGTACATTAGGACGAGAACTTTCTTACTTTCGTATTCAGATATATTCACTTGAGAATGGCCTTTGACTCCCAGAAAAGAGCCCTCGGTAGAAAATATTTTCCCCCTGCCAAGTGCTCATGTGCTATCTTAAATAAAATATGCTACAACATGCAGACGTAATTTCTCCTCAAAATATCAGAAATATACTTACAGTAGTGGGAAGCTCGGGTACTCTGTCATCGATCCCTTGAAATTATTCATGCGATTTGGCATTGACGCGGCTTTTTACGTACAATTCAACAGCACTTATTCATGTCGTACTCCGACTGTCAATATAATTGTAAAGTTACAAAACCCTGCAAGAAATTATTCCTGAGCTCATTCATGATACAAAGCTGAACAATGTGGCTGAGCACAGAGTTCGAGGTGTTCATTTCCGAGGTGACGGATCTTCGATGGAAATTCCCACACAAAAATTCCCACACAAAATTCCCACACAAAAATTCCCACACAAAAATTCCCACATAAAATTCTCACACAAAATTCCCACACAAAAATTCCCACATAAAATTCTCACACAAAATTCCCACACAAAAATTCACACACAAAAATTCCCACACGAAAATTCCCACACGAAAATTCCCACACGAAAATTCCCACACGAAAATTCCCACACGAAAATTCCCACACAAAATTCCCACATGACGGAAATTCCCGCACAAAATATCATACTTCAGAGAATAGGTAACATAACTTTTTGAATAGCTGTGGAGGGGGCTGACGTCGATGAATATCATCAACACGCAAGCAAAGCAAGAAAAAAGAAAGAAAAACGGTTCACTTCCGATGAACATGGTATAAAATACATCATTGGTTTTCAAAATGTCTTAATATAAAGGTATTTAATTGATACACACACATAGATGTCGCAAAATGCCATATTTGCACTGGTGGCGAGGGTTGCTGTGTCCTTGACTGTGCTGATCGGCGCAAAATCAATTTACCACGTCGAGAATACACAGCCTTTCTGGAATTGGTCGCTGGAAAACCGAGTTGCGGCCCTACATTTACAGAGAGCTCTTGTAATTTGTTGGGCGTCGGATGAATTTGACTGTAGAACATGCGAAACGAAGTTGACAGCCATTTTATTAATCGCATTTTATTGTTGAATTTTTAAATACCAAGCACACACTAGTATGTATTCCAGCAATTTAGAAGGAAGTTTAAAATCATGCTCTATTTTTGCCGCTAGTGCAGTGAAAAAGACAGAATTAGTATTTCGAATCGCAAAAAAGAAGAGATATAGTGGGTGTTTTTTCTTTCGGTTTCGTGGAGAACTGTGCAGTTCTACAAATTTACTTGCACTTTATAGAGTCTAGTGGTCACTTTGCCGTGCAACTTACACTACGTTTGCTTGGAATAATAAGTGTTCAACAAAATGAAACAAAGTCTAACTGAAACATTGATTCGTCGCCAATATCATGAGTAACTCCTGAATGACACTGATGGCTTTCTTGAATCTTTTCAGAACTGAAACTCCGACTTTGGAAATCTTCTCCTGAGTTTCTTTATAGAGCCAAACTAGCCCTGGGATATAGTTTCGGTCTGAAACATGTTTCAAGTCCCTGCGATGTTTTTTCTTTGTCTAATTAAAGTAATTAATCTTGTTTACGCTTCTCCTTATTAACGTGGGTATTATAAGCGTCTCAAATTTCCTTCTTGTTTTGTCACGGAAATTCTCACCTCGGACGTTCAACACCACAAGGCGAAGACTAATTAAAATCCCTAATAAACTCGCCTTCATTCTCGCATTGCCTCACCATTGGCGATTTCTCTTTTCAGCGGACCGTAAATGCCCATAGGGTTCCTGTTAATGTTTATTTTAACAAATCGCAGCACCAAAATTTCGCAGCACGCTTTACACATCTTCCCCCGTAGATCTTGCCTCTCCGTCCGAAAGCCTCACCTAAATTTAGCGCGGTACCTTGTCTATCTCCATTTGAGCAATCTCTCGAGGAGACCGCCTTCTCCTCACCAAGTTCACGTTGAAATTTCTGCCGGAATCTCTGGTGTCCGCCGGTGTGGCACTGAAATCTGTGCTTTGCCAAATATCGCTGCTCGCCAATTTCAGTGAAAGGAAACATGCCAAAATCCAGTGACGGGACGTCGCTGACAGTATAAGATAACTAAGCTGACCATAAGTCCTTCCGCTGACTACCACTACTTTGAGCATTGTGTTTGCTGGATTTGTCAGAGGACTTTCGTTGGGCTACCATCTCTCTAGAAAAACTCGTGCGCAACATTGTTTGGCAGGTAACAGTTTTAAGCACAACGCGGGCTTGCGCGACCACTTTTTTGGCGCCCTCCGTCTGACATGTCAAAGCCCACTTCTGAGTTATCTCTCTGCGCCTCCAGACGTGAAGGCTTTGTAGGCAGACCATCGAGATTCCGTGCCCTCGGACGGCTCGTGTTTTAGTTTAAGAAAATTCATGACCGAGCGTGTCGTGCCCAATTAAACTGCTAAGTATGCGTCAAAGCGGGGTCCGTGTTTCTTTTTCGGGGAAAATTTAGGGCAACCAACCACATGAAATTGTACTGTCAAACAGTTCTAAGATTTGAGCTCATGTGTAGTACATGCAATACTATGTTAACTATGCTCGTATATTATATTAAAGTGCGCAGCGCTCAATCGAAAGAAATGATTTGAACATTTAACAACTATTCAGCCCTGCTGCTAGCTGCATTCCTCATATCGAGGCTGCACAATGCCGAGTAATCTTTTTGCCGGACATGAATCGGAGATTGTAAGTTCCTTAACATTTTTTGGTAGAGAAAAATAATCGGATTGTTGAACATGCATAAAAAGCTGCTCGAGTTTTTAATTTTACCGATCTGAGTAAAATGAACGCTTAGTGTTAAAACCTTGCCAAAGTTTCGAAATTATGGAAATGAGGTACATACGAATACGAATGTGTAGAGGCACTCGATCAAAATCTGAAGATACGCTTTCTCTTTAATAAATATGAAGCCTTCAAAAACCCATTGAGGCGCGCCTTGTGCTTCTATCGGCAGTTCACATACATCGACACCAATGGCACAATGACCAAAAACTTTCCCAAAAGAACGGTCAATTCGTCATCTGTCGTACGGAAACCTTTTTTTCAACTTGACTTCCAGTCAGTGGTTTCTAGGTGCTCAGGTCAGAATAAACTTCATTTATTGAGCATACCTGCGTACTGGAGAAAAAATTCTTCCAGATCCATGATGCATCCATGCATGTTTAATTACGAGACTGTACACGAGGATACCCTAACGATTACTGCTTCCAAAGTGAATACGGAATTAGAGCCTGTGATACAGAAAATGACGATTGATGAATATCACCAACACAGAATCAAGGTGAACTGCTAAGTTTCTCTGGTGGAGAGCGCTGCTGAGTGCTGTAATGAGGCTAAAACATTTTATGCGTACCTCTCTGTAATACAGACAAAATGTTTACTACGGTAGAAGAAACAAAGTTGGGTGAAACCAGTTTTTTCGTTGGCCGTGCGGCAATGCTGACGTCATGGCAACGGACCAATACCAGCGCTCATATTGCATCTGGCAGCACTACTAGCCCCAAATCTGGCACCACTGTTGGCCTAACGACATGTCGCAATGGTGACGTCATAAATTTTATTTGAAATGAAGCCGTTCTATTGCCTAGCCGAACCAGAGGAGGTGTATTTTCCCCTGAGAAATGACTCCACCTTGTTTTTTCTACTGTGATGTTTACTCCCAGTGGTTCAACTATTTTTTATTCAGCTATGGTTAGCTGTGAACAACTAGCGCTAATATATTTATTCGTACAAGTTAGGGTCCTCCTGAGGGTAATGGCGCGTAGCTTGAGAATCAGAACGTCTCACCTGCGCACATCAAACTACAGCCTGGCTTTCAGCCTGATGCAGATCTCATTTACGGACTCTATTATTTGCTCAGCTCAGGTTATTATGCTGCTCAATGTCACATTTGTATACGCAAAGGCTCCCCTGTGTGATGGCGATGAAGAGTTTCTAACTTGCGACGTTCGCTCGTTTATGTCTGTTCAACATCGTCGTCAGTTAGCTTACGAAGCTGGTCCCGAGCTGAAAGTCAGGTAGACCTTCATTTGGTGAAACAGGATAGATTAATTTTGTACGGATTATGTTTTTCGCTGTCCTGTATTTCAGTACTTATTACTTTCTTTAACTTTCATTTTGTTTAATGAATTTCTTTCTCAAATGCGTTGGGGGTTTTGCGTGGGAGCATATCTTGTGCATAAATGCCCCGTTTCGTGAATTCCATACTAAATGGCACCTTTCTCTTTCATTTCTTTGGAACACCTTTGTTGTGATTAGGCTGGTTGAAATAGCTTATCCAATCTAAAGTGGTCGAAGCTTTTATTAGGAAGCCTCCTTTCAAGTATTCGACTTCAGAAAATCGTCTCATTTCGGTTGAAAACGATGTATGTTCTGCGCTCTTGTCAGTGGGCCTAGATTTTTTTCAGGCTATTTTTAACTAGCAATACAAGACCAAATCCTTAACTTCAGCGCTCAACCGATGTAAGATCGAGAATTGATGTACCTGAAAAATTAAAGGCCGTTGTTGGTATGACCTTCCGCCAAATCTATACTATAATAAGAGCCGCGTCTGTCTGTCCAATGACAGCCAGTGTGATGAGCGTATCTGTGATACAAGCTCCAGTCTTCATATTTTGACGGGCCGTATGCACTCGGCCTCATCAACTCTCGAGAGATTGATTTTTTATTTCTTACGGCCTTTCTTTCATTTCGGCTGCTTTCTTATTTCAAAAAAAGGGGGGTGGACTATATAGTAATAGTATAAGTTGCTTGCTCGCTTGGTTGGACTGTCTCTTTTTATTACACCTTTTTCACTTCAAATTAATCTAAGTCAAGTTCAATTTAATCCAAGTCAAGTTCAAATTAATCCGAGTCAAGTTCAAATTAATCCGAGTCAAATTCAAATTAATCCAAGTCAAGTTCAAATTAATCCAAGTCAAGTTCAAATTAATCCAAGTCAAGTTCAAATTAATCTAAGTCAAGTTCAAATTAATCCAAGTCAAGTTCAAATTAATCTAAGTCAAGTTCAAATTAATCCATCCCTCAGTTGAGTTAAAGAATGCCATAATAATTTGTTAATTTGAGTTTTTTGCGTTAAATATGTATCTATTGGATGTTATAAGCAAGACTGATTTCGAGGATATATTTACGCTCATAGATATTTATATACGTGAAATTTCACTTTATCACATCTATGAAATCAGATACATGCTAATGCAAAAGGTTATCATTGAACGATATGTAGATTTAATCTTTAAACGATTCACTGAGTACTAATGTACGATTCCGTGTGAGAACAATTTATGGTTGTACATTACTACCCAGATACATTCCTGCATTAGCAATATAAATGTTGCCATCCATTCTAAATCTGTGTTATTCAATGTGAAGAAATGTTGGATCCACTTACAATACACAATAATGATTCAAGAAACAACGTTTCTAACTTATACTGATTTTATTTGTGTGTGTTCACAATTCAATGTATAATACTTTCAAGGCTTAAATATTATTAAAATGATTATTATAAAAGTTATTGAAGTCCTAAAAATATCATATATTAAATTGTAAATAAATATTGAATTGATTAAATCTTCACATCGTCCAATGATAATATTTTGAACATGCATGTATTTGATTTCATATATGTGATAAAGTGGAATTTTACGTATATAAATATCTATGAGTGTAAATAAATCCTCGAAACCAGTCTTGCTTATCACATCCAATAGATACATATTTAACACAAAATCTCATATTAACAAATTATTACGTCATTTTTTAACTCAACTGAGGGTTGGATTAATTTAAACTTGACTTGGATTAATTTGAACTTGACTTGGATTAATTTGAACTTGACTTGGATTAATTTGAACTTGACTCGGATTAATTTGAACTTGACTCGGATTAATTTGAACTTGACTCGGATTAATTTGAACTTGACTCGGATTAATTTGAACTTGACGTAGATTAATTTGAAGTGAAAAAGGTGTAGTCTTATCTGGGATATAAGTTTCACAACATTATCGAATCCCGTCATTTTTTACGGGATTCGATAAGGTACAAAAGGTACAGCAAAAGGTACAACATTATGGGAAAAACATGCGAGTGTTTTCTGGTAATTTTATTGATACTCCTGTACGAAAATTACCCCGCCTTTTCCCACTATTTTACCCGACGCAAAGAGACAGTTGTTAATTATATGCTTCATAAGATTCTATTCAATTTATTAATGACAAAATGACGTCATCACCCGAAAAATACTTTGGAGTTAACTAAGCGCACAAAATTTGTTCGATGGCAGTTTGTACCGTAATGGAGAAGTCCACGCACTCCAGTTTCTTCTCGTAATAGCTGCCAAGCCATATAACAACTTTTTCTCTGAGAAAGAAGTATATAACGTACTATAATTTCTTAATAAACCGTTCTTTAATTTTGATATCATTAAAGTATATACAGAACAAAAAACTATTCATACGCGGTGACCTGATTCCTGCATGCATGAAATTACATTCATAATTTTTAGCTTTGATCTTGGCTGCGGACGTCATTGTTCTATAATTCACTTTTGACGACATTCGTCGGAAAAAAACATTACGTTCGCTCATACCAAGCAAAGTATGGAAACTTATTCAAATTGTAACGAACTTTCTCCCTCGTGGACCACAGCTTACCTGCGTACACGGATGAAACCTTGCCTCAGAAAGCAGACAAGTTTGAATGCAATTACTAAACCTATTCATGGTATTCATGAAAATCGAATTTGACTTTGCATGCGGTATTTTCTTTAAACTTCGGGGTGTGCAAACGAAATTCAAGAGAGGGATTGGACTGGAAAGCCATGCAATCGTGCTGCTGTATATGTACAGTACAAGTGAAGGTTTGTATCAAGGTTGCCAGATTGATATTTCTTTCTGGCCAACTCATATTTGGCTATATTTCGTAAGAAAATGGCGGATTTATGAGGTCGGCTGAAAAAGAATTCGACAATTCTGAATTTTGTGAGGAAAGCACAGTTGTTTGGGTCTGCTTTTTCCGTCATTAGACATTTTTCACAGACAAAATACAGCCAATACAAAATCTATGAACCCTAGCTGTCAATTCCGCTGTCAAATCTATCTAATCTACCCATTAATGGAGACTGCTTGGGGATCTGTCGTTGTATTAATTGAGGCATTTGAAGTCCGTTGCTGTACATGACATGCGAAATACTGCGTTGGAATAAACGATTTTGTTACATGCTTTCAATACAGCAAAAACATTTAATCCCAAGCGTTATTTTTTGCGAGAGCGAATATTAGTAGGTCATAGTTGATCCGTTATTGGTTGTGAAGTCAGCAAGTCCCTTTACCACGATTCCAGCGTATCGGGCCGTATGTGTACTGACAAGAAGATTCCACTGTTGCCGCACCGGTGTACGGAGCCAAATATTTTGTCAACATATTGGCATAACCTACTTGCGTGTTGAACCATATGTGTATCATTTTTATTGCATTTATTCTGGGGTATGATAATATTCTTCCCTATTCTCTCTGTGGACCCTCACGCCAAACTGAAGTTGACAAAACTAAAGTTGACAAAACTAAAGTTGACAAAACTGAAGTCGACAAAACTGAAGTTGACAAAACTGAAGTTGACAAAACTGAAGTTGACTAAACTGAAGTCGACAAAACTGAAGTTGACAAAACTGAAGTTGACAAAACTAAAGTTGACAAAACTAAAGTTGACAAAACTGAAGTCGACAAAACTGAAGTTGACAAAACTAAAGTTGACAAAACTGAAGTCGACAAAACTGAAGTCGACAAAACTGAAGTTGACAAAACTGAAGTTGACAAAACTGAAGTTGACTAAACTGAAGTTGACAAAACTGAAGTTGACAAAACTGAAGTTGACAAAACTGAAGTTGACAAAACTGAAGTTGACAAAACTGAAGTTGACAAAACTGAAGTCGACAAAACTGAAGTTGACAAAACTGAAGTTGACAAAACTGAAGTTGACAAAACTGAAGTTGACAAAACTGAAGTTGACAAAACTGAAGTCGACAAAACTGAAGTCGACAAAACTGAAGTCGACAAAACTGAAGTTGACAAAACTGAAGTTGACAAAACTGAAGTTGACAAAACTGAAGTTGACAAAACTGAAGTTGACAAAACTGAAGTTGACAAAACTGAAGTTGACAAAACTGAAGTTGACAAAACTGAAGTTGACAAAACTGAAGTTGACAAAACTGAAGTTGACAAAACTGAAGTTGACAAAACTGAAGTTGACAAAACTGAAGTTGACAAAACTGAAGTTGACAAAACTGAAGTTGACAAAACTGAAGTTGACACAACTGAAGTTGACACAACTGAAGTTGACACAACTGAAGTTGACACAACTGAAGTTGACACAACTGAAGTTGACACAACTGAAGTTGACACAACTGAAGTTGACACAACTGAAGTTGACACAACTGAAGTTGACACAACTGAAGTTGACACAACTGAAGTTGACACAACTGAAGTTGACACAACTGAAGTTGACACAACTGAAGTTGACACAACTGAAGTTGACACAACTGAAGTTGACACAACTGAAGTTGACACAACTGAAGTTGACACAACTGAAGTTGACACAACTGAAGTTGACAAAACTGAAGTTGACAAAACTGAAGTTGACAAAACTGAAGTTGACAAAACTGAAGTTGACAAAACTGAAGTTGACAAAACTGAAGTTGACAAAACTGAAGTTGACAAAACTGAAGTTGACAAAACTGAAGTTGACAAAACTGAAGTTGACAAAACTGAAGTTGACAAAACTGAAGTTGACAAAACTGAAGTTGACAAAACTGAAGTTGACAAAACTGAAGTTGACAAAACTGAAGTTGACAAAACTGAAGTTGACAAAACTGAAGTTGACAAAACTGAAGTTGACAAAACTGAAGTTGACAAAACTGAAGTTGACAAAACTGAAGTTGACAAAACTGAAGTTGACAAAACTGAAGTTGACAAAACTGAAGTTGACAAAACTGAAGTTGACAAAACTGAAGTTGACAAAACTGAAGTTGACAAAACTGAAGTTGACAAAACTGAAGTTGACAAAACTGAAGTTGACAAAACTGAAGTTGACAAAACTGAAGTTGACAAAACTGAAGTTGACAAAACTGAAGTTGACAAAACTGAAGTTGACAAAACTGAAGTTGACAAAACTGAAGTTGACAAAACTGAAGTTGACAAAACTGAAGTTGACAAAACTGAAGTTGACAAAACTGAAGTTGACAAAACTGAAGTTGACAAAACTGAAGTTGACAAAACTGAAGTTGACAAAACTGAAGTTGACAAAACTGAAGTTGACAAAACTGAAGTTGACAAAACTGAAGTTGACAAAACTGAAGTTGACAAAACTGAAGTTGACAAAACTGAAGTTGACAAAACTGAAGTTGACAAAACTGAAGTTGACAAAACTGAAGTTGACAAAACTGAAGTTGACAAAACTGAAGTTGACAAAACTGAAGTTGACAAAACTGAAGTTGACAAAACTGAAGTTGACAAAACTGAAGTTGACAAAACTGAAGTTGACAAAACTGAAGTTGACAAAACTGAAGTTGACAAAACTGAAGTTGACAAAACTGAAGTTGACAAAACTGAAGTTGACAAAACTGAAGTTGACAAAACTGAAGTTGACAAAACTGAAGTTGACAAAACTGAAGTTGACAAAACTGAAGTTGACAAAACTGAAGTTGACAAAACTGAAGTTGACAAAACTGAAGTTGACAAAACTGAAGTTGACAAAACTGAAGTTGACAAAACTGAAGTTGACAAAACTGAAGTTGACAAAACTGAAGTTGACAAAACTGAAGTTGACAAAACTGAAGTTGACAAAACTGAAGTTGACAAAACTGAAGTTGACAAAACTGAAGTTGACAAAACTGAAGTCGACAAAACTGAAGTCGACAAAACTGAAGTTGACAAAACTGAAGTTGACAAAACTGAAGTTGAAAAAACTGAAGTTGAAAAAACTGAAGTTGACAAAACTGAAGTTGACAAAACTGAAGTTGACAAAACTGAAGTTGACAAAACTGAAGTTGACAAAACTGAAGTCGACAAAACTGAAGTTGACAAAACTGAAGTTGACAAAACTGAAGTTGACAAAACTGAAGTTGACAAAACTGAAGTTGACAAAACTGAAGTTGACAAAACTGAAGTTGACAAAACTGAAGTTGACAAAACTGAAGTCGACAAAACTGAAGTCGACAAAACTGAAATCGACAAAACTGAAGTCGACAAAACTGAAGTTGACACAACTGAAGTTGACAAAACTGAAGTCGACAAAACTGAAGTTGACACAACTGAAGTCGACACAACTGAAGTCGACACAACTGAAGTCGACAAAACTGAAGTCGACAAAACTGAAGTCGACAAAACTGAAGTCGACAAAACTGAAGTTGACAAAACTGAAGTTGACAAAACTGAAGTTGACAAAACTGAAGTTGACAAAACTGAAGTCGACAAAACTGAAGTCGACAAAACTGAAGTCGACAAAACTGAAGTTGACAAAACTGAAGTTGACAAAACTGAAGTTGACAAAACTGAAGTTGACAAAACTGAAGTTGACAAAACTGAAGTTGACATAACTGAAGTCGACAAAACTGAAGTCGACAAAACTGAAGTTGACAAAACTGAAGTTGACAAAACTGAAGTTGACAAAACTGAAGTTGACAAAACTGAAGTTGACAAAACTGAAGTTGACAAAACTGAAGTTGACAAAACTGAAGTTGACAAAACTGAAGTTGACAAAACTGAAGTTGACACAACTGAAGTTGACAAAACTGAAGTTGACACAACTGAAGTTGACACAACTGAAGTTGACACAACTGAAGTTGACACAACTGAAGTTGACACAACTGAAGTTGACACAACTGAAGTTGACACAACTGAAGTTGACACAACTGAAGTTGACACAACTGAAGTTGACACAACTGAAGTTGACACAACTGAAGTTGACACAACTGAAGTTGACACAACTGAAGTTGACACAACTGAAGTTGACACAACTGAAGTTGACACAACTGAAGTTGACACAACTGAAGTTGACAAAACTGAAGTTGACAAAACTGAAGTTGACAAAACTGAAGTTGACAAAACTGAAGTTGACAAAACTGAAGTTGACAAAACTGAAGTTGACAAAACTGAAGTTGACAAAACTGAAGTTGACAAAACTGAAGTTGACAAAACTGAAGTTGACAAAACTGAAGTTGACAAAACTGAAGTTGACAAAACTGAAGTTGACAAAACTGAAGTTGACACAACTGAAGTTGACACAACTGAAGTTGACAAAACTGAAGTTGACAAAACTGAAGTTGACAAAACTGAAGTTGACAAAACTGAAGTTGACAAAACTGAAGTTGACAAAACTGAAGTTGACAAAACTGAAGTTGACAAAACTGAAGTTGACAAAACTGAAGTTGACAAAACTGAAGTTGACAAAACTGAAGTTGACAAAACTGAAGTTGACAAAACTGAAGTTGACAAAACTGAAGTTGACAAAACTGAAGTTGACAAAACTGAAGTTGACAAAACTGAAGTTGACAAAACTGAAGTTGACAAAACTGAAGTTGACAAAACTGAAGTTGACAAAACTGAAGTTGACAAAACTGAAGTTGACAAAACTGAAGTTGACAAAACTGAAGTTGACAAAACTGAAGTTGACAAAACTGAAGTTGACAAAACTGAAGTTGACAAAACTGAAGTTGACAAAACTGAAGTTGACAAAACTGAAGTTGACAAAACTGAAGTTGACAAAACTGAAGTTGACAAAACTGAAGTTGACAAAACTGAAGTTGACAAAACTGAAGTTGACAAAACTGAAGTTGACAAAACTGAAGTTGACAAATCTGAAGTTGACAAAGCTGAAGTTGACAAAGCTGAAGTTGACAAAGCTGAAGTTGACAAAGCTGAAGTTGACAAAGCTGAAGTTGACAAAGCTGAAGTTGACAAAGCTGAAGTTGACAAAGCTGAAGTTGACAAAGCTGAAGTTGACAAAGCTGAAGTTGACAAAGCTGAAGTTGACAAAGCTGAAGTTGACAAAGCTGAAGTTGACAAAGCTGAAGTTGACAAAGCTGAAGTTGACAAAGCTGAAGTTGACAAAGCTGAAGTTGACAAAGCTGAAGTTGACAAAGCTGAAGTTGACAAAGCTGAAGTTGACAAAGCTGAAGTTGACAAAGCTGAAGTTGACAAAGCTGAAGTTGACAAAGCTGAAGTTGACAAAGCTGAAGTTGACAAAGCTGAAGTTGACAAAGCTGAAGTTGACAAAGCTGAAGTTGACAAAGCTGAAGTTGACAAAGCTGAAGTTGACAAAGCTGAAGTTGACAAAGCTGAAGTTGACAAAGCTGAAGTTGACAAAGCTGAAGTTGACAAAGCTGAAGTTGACAAAGCTGAAGTTGACAAAGCTGAAGTTGACAAAGCTGAAGTTGACAAAGCTGAAGTTGACAAAGCTGAAGTTGACAAAGCTGAAGTTGACAAAGCTGAAGTTGACAAAGCTGAAGTTGACAAAGCTGAAGTTGACAAAGCTGAAGTTGACAAAGCTGAAGTTGACAAAGCTGAAGTTGACAAAGCTGAAGTTGACAAAGCTGAAGTTGACAAAGCTGAAGTTGACAAAGCTGAAGTTGACAAAGCTGAAGTTGACAAAGCTGAAGTTGACAAAGCTGAAGTTGACAAAGCTGAAGTTGACAAAGCTGAAGTTGACAAAGCTGAAGTTGACAAAGCTGAAGTTGACAAAGCTGAAGTTGACAAAGCTGAAGTTGACAAAGCTGAAGTTGACAAAGCTGAAGTTGACAAAGCTGAAGTTGACAAAGCTGAAGTTGACAAAGCTGAAGTTGACAAAGCTGAAGTTGACAAAGCTGAAGTTGACAAAGCTGAAGTTGACAAAGCTGAAGTTGACAAAGCTGAAGTTGACAAAGCTGAAGTTGACAAAGCTGAAGTTGACAAAGCTGAAGTTGACAAAGCTGAAGTTGACAAAGCTGAAGTTGACAAAGCTGAAGTTGACAAAGCTGAAGTTGACAAAGCTGAAGTTGACAAAGCTGAAGTTGACAAAGCTGAAGTTGACAAAGCTGAAGTTGACAAAGCTGAAGTTGACAAAGCTGAAGTTGACAAAGCTGAAGTTGACAAAGCTGAAGTTGACAAAACTGAAAGAGTTCCGCAACAGTGAAATAACGGCCACATCTGGATTTGCGGAAAACGTGGGAAAGAATTCAATTTCCTGCTTCAATTTTTCATTGAAATGCGCGCTAATATTAGCCAAAAATTCAACGCGCCGTTGATCAACAGTACTTCAGTCGCGAGCAAACGAAAGAACCTCGAACAATTTTCGGCAAGGCATATATCGAACTTTCGATGCAAAACAGTGAAACTTTAGAACACTGCGAAACTTTCCTAGTTCCCTGAATAAAAATAAAAAACTTAACAGCTCCATCTCGCGGGGTGCTGGTCGCAAAAAAGTTCAATAATGCAAAAGTACGACGTTCCGCCATCAGTGCCCTCGATGAGGGTATTGATGAGTAATTAAGCTTTTCATTATGCTAAGCGAAGTGCCAAAATTGTTTACGAACTGACTCGTCAGTGTCAGTTTATATTTCAGCTGAGCCTGATTAAGCCGCTCACACAAAGTTTGGCTTAAGCAGCGCGCGCACTAGCCTTAGCCACTATCCTTAACCGGAGTTTCCTTATACGTCAGTTCCCTAAGCCTGCCGAGCTTATTACCAAGTTAACCATACTCCTCTCAAGCGTCCATACAACTTATCTTTCCTGAAAGTTTGAATCCCTGATTCAATAATTACATCCATTATATCAGCGGAGTTCAGGTGAAACTTTATGCATGAAGCTATACCGCGCTGTTTTTGCTCGCTGGTTTGTGTTGGTCGCCGTTTCATCGGCGGCCGCTGCTCACCGTCCCTGCGTCGCTGGTTCACTTGCTGCCGCCGCTCCCCTCTGATCCGGCGCTAAAAGGCAGCTTAGGAGCCGCGTCAGCGGACCTCGAGAGGTCCAATTGATGGCCCAGCATTCGCCACTTGGGGCCCCTAAGCCGGGGCCAGCCTCGGGCCGCAGGGAGAGTGGAGCAAAATGAACGATAAATTGTGGAGTGAGTCGAGGGTACGCGCCTCGTGCTGTGAAACGAAGAGGCCATGCCATGCTTCATTGAGCGAGATGAGCTGTCCCAGCCGCGGTTCTGAACTTATTGCTCTCCTCTAGTGTTCGGAGATCGGTCGACACACTCTGAGTGTGAATAGATACTCATTTTGTAGTGATCGTCTGTCTAATGAACTGTGATCGCCAGCCAAATAGCCTGTGATCGCCAGTCAAGTAGCTTGTGATCGTCTGTCTAATGGCCTGTGATCGCCAGTTAAATGGCCTGTGATCGCCAGTTAAATGGCCTGTGATCGCCAGTCAAATTGCATCGGTACAAAGTTATGGGGAGTGGCCCAAAATGTGACGGCTGAGTGCAAGTTAAGAATTGCGGTGGATAAAGATGCAATGTTTTTAGTACAATAGAGAATTACAGATTGACATGGAAGGCTCCATCTGAAATTTTTCGTAAATTTGCGAGACTTAACTGGAAATAACTCGCAATAGCAGACCACCAGGGGAAAAATAGTGACAACAGAGACAAGGAACAGTTCTACCATTGTCCATTTATTCTCACTTGGAATAAAAACAAACGGACGAAATTTAATAGAATTGCTTGAACGATTCAACTAAAAGATAAAACCGAGAGTAGGTAAAGTTACAAAAACATTTTCTGGTTACCCTTAAGAAATTAAGAGCTCTAGAAACTTATATATACGTGCATAAAACATGAGCATCAGGTGATGTCTTCAATTGTTGAAATTGTACAGCGTTATCCATTTTCTAAATATTAATGAGTTGCATTTTTATTTACCTACTCCACATAACACTCTTTTATAATATTATTTTCTTATAAAAGAATCGAAGTCGCAGTCGTATAAAACTGCAAAGGTGCTGCAAATTTTTCGTTGACATTTTTCGTTGCTGCAATTGTTTTTCGTTCTTCAGAAAGTTTAGAAGTGGTTCTCGTGTAAATGAAACGTTTATATATTGAACCCGTATACTATGACGAGAATATTTGGCACTTTTTTTCGCAGAGAACGACTCAGTGCCGCCACTCGCGCCATTTAGTCCTTAAGCCTCTCGAATCCTTGCATGAACTCGTGCGACACCATCTTTTTTTCGATTAAGAATCGGAAAATCGGACAAATTTGTTCACATTCGTCTCGCTTCTCGCGTCGTCCCCCTGACGCAAGACCGACCTCACTAATATTACCGCCCTAACATGAGATGGTTTAACACTTTGACTGCGAAGTGAGCCACTGGTGGTCACGGGGGGAGTTTTCATTATGCTGTTGACCGACCAGGAGTCACAAACTCAATTTTTATAAATACCTAATCAAAATGAAATGAAGGCACGATCCCGTTAATGTTTGCTATTTTCAAAATGGCTTGCTACAATTAACTGTGAATTTGAGTAGAATATTTAACTTCAGTTTTACCAGCCGCATTCAGAGTGTCCACACGTTGGCTGCGATGGGTCAAACTGAAGTTTAGTATTCAACTTGAATTTAAATTCAAAAGTTATAGTAAATTTATAAGTACTAAACATTAACTGGGTCCATTCCCATCCATTCATTTTGAAAGATTGTTAACAATTTTCAAACGGCCTATCGATTGGTCATTTCTCAAGCAATGTGTTAAAATCCTGTCGATTACACCGCCACTACACCTTTCACTTGTATATACCACTGAGCATTTCATCAGAATGCTGTGAATTAGTACGCTTAGTCGTGCTTTAGCACTACTGTTCATTGTTAAGATTATTGAGTCCCGCCTTCCTCTCAGAGATAATATCTATTGTATCTACGGGACTATTGCATTATCATGTGGGACTATTGTATCTGCGCTATTGTATCTGTGGGACTTGACGCTCCCAGCGAGAAAGATGAGAGGTCCCGAGGGAGAGGTTAGGTAAGTCTTCCTTTTGTTGAACAAGAATTAGGTTTTCTGTTTCGTTACGGACCATCTTTTTTCTTTTTGTTTACAATAATTTTTTTCAGCACTAATTACTTTCTGCTACAACTTATCTATCATAAACTTTTCAATCTTCAATGCAATCATCTTCAATCTTCAATCTTGTTTCAATGCAAAAGGTATGAGGAGACACGTTGTGCATTTTCTGATTTCACAGGGAATGGTACCTTCCTCCTTCCTCTCATTGGGAACACCTTCATTGAGATTAGGGTTGACTTAAATCAATTTCTAGGCTGATCTTGTAATCTTATGAGCAGCAGGAGTTCTCTAATGTGAACTGAAATTAATAGTTTATTCGTGAGCTCTTCGTGCTGGGTTATCAAGGACTCTGTGAAATGATGATTGAAGTAGGTTTTAATTTTTTCTGCGTTGGATTACTCGAATAGCAGCGTGAACTAGTGGAGGACTATAATATACGACGTGGAACTAGGGTGGTGACCTACTCTCGTCTCGTTTTTGTTAACTTATTCTATACTGGAAAAACTGGATGGCCAGGACGGAGGAGCATTTAATGAACACGTCGTTGTTCACAAGACAGACATCAATCTTGTGCATCACCAGCAAAAATCTGCGAAAAACACCAATGCAGCTGAGATCTCGACCGATGCTAGTTGATAGAAGAGTTGTTACGCAAGACTGCCAGGGTATAAGAACATGAAGAGAAAGGTTCTCTCTTATTCTCATTTTTATTGTTAAATTACAGCTGTGTGGTGCGCTGTAGAGTGCCGAGTGTATTGTTTGTGTCTCTGTCACGTGTGTCGTCTGTGTCGCGTGTGTCGTCCGTGTCTGTGCCACTTGAGCTGTTTGTGTCACGTATGCCGTGTGTGTCGTATGTGTGTGTGCCGCGTGTATCGTCTCTGTATCTCGTGTGTCGCGTGTGTCAGGCATGTCGCCGGTGTCACCTTATGATCAAAGGCGAACGCCGCCATCATTTCAGACACGTTTACTGTCCGGCTAAAGAGACGCGAGGTAGCTCTGCATGTGCCATTGTACCTGCGCTGCCCATCTTCTCTGAATAACTGCACTTTTACGCTCTGTTTTGAGCTCTCGCTCTGTGTTCTTACGAGCGCAAAAAAGACTAAACTCTAAGCCTCGTAGGTGCTTAGCGTATAATTGAGATATGCTGTGCTTAGATGAAGAATTGCGAGCACATCTATACTAATTTTGGGTTGTCTTCCTTATCTGCTGCGTCATCCTCCTGCGTAGACGCACTGTTTGTAGCACAACCAACATCTCGATGGCCTCCCGAAACTAAGTTTGTCCCCCTCCGGGTGACTTCCTGAATGATGTTTTCGAGTATGACGCCTGTTCAAATTTTACAGTTAATTTTTCATTGAATCGTGAATTCCTGTTCTCTTTGCATCCACCTACTTAATGTTATGGAGTTGTTTGAGTTGCTTTTTAGAAATGAAGGAATCTAAAACTTTACATTTTCGTTCGCAAATTTTGAGTGCTGATTAATTCACTCTGGATAACCAATGAATCTCAGAGCGTACAAAATTTCGTCAGGATTTTATGCTTATTTGCGTGTGGTCGTCCAATGCAACTCGGACTAATTTATTGTCAACATTCGCCGGCGATCATTTTACTGTCTATTCAATGTTTTATGATAAATAATCTGAGAATAATTTAGAAAGTGAAATTAATCAACTTAATGGCATTGCAAGAGCTCATGAATAGCATTGTTTCATTTAGTTATTTATATTTCCTGATCAATTTTCCATGAGCCTACCACAACATTTTGGCTCCAAAATTGATGTATTTTGACTGGAATTTTGCATATGTTCACATTCTGCAGCTACTCAGACTATCTTGTAATCAGTCTAGCGTTCATGGGGATTGGGAGATTTTTCACAAATTTTACTCTAATTTAGAGCCCGACTTTCCTGATGGAGACTTGTTCTGCATAACACGAATAAAACGCTGTGGTGAAGTGTGTAACAGTACTCTAATTTTTGAACGATTATAATCGTTCAAAAACTACAGGATAATGAATACTTTCGGGGCTTACGTTCATCTTTTTACTTGGGGTACTTAACTTTAGTGGAAAAAGTTGTCTCGCTGATAGTCTTGTAAAAATCGTAGAATCTTAATCGCCCACGCAGGGTAGAAAAAGACCACTAGCCTGGAGCTTGATTAGCCATCGACCCGCGATAAAGAATAGCTCGCACTCCGCTAAAGAAAAACATAATTTGTGTGTATCTAACAGTACAGAAACTATTGCGAGTATCCCTCAGGGGGATACAACTAATGTATCTATGGGAATTGGTGGTCCCAAAGGGGAATATGGGAGGTCCCGATCTGAGAGTTAGATGGGCCTTCTTTTTGTTGCTATGAAATGTTTTTGGTAATGTTAAGGACCATCTTTTTTCGGTTCACCGCTGTCCTGTTTTTCAATACCTACTACCTTCTTCTTCAAACTTTTATCTTTTTTCATGAACTTCTTTCTCCACTTACCGTTTCTGTGCACTTTGTGCATGGATTCCGCGTTCCCTTAACTCCATACTTAATGGTGCCTTCTTTCTTCCTCTCTTTGAGACGTCTCGTTGCGGTTAGGGAGGCTGATACTAACATCTAATTTAATTACTGCCAGCAAGTTCATTCAAGAACACTCCATGACAAAGATCGCAGCGCGGGGAAGCAATGAAGAAAGTCTTTATTTATTTAGTTTCTCTGCGTTTATTTGATGCAATGTTTCTCGAGTTTTGTTTATTTGTGTCACGCTACGAATGAAGTAAGAAAATGCTTTAAAATGAGCTCTGTTCCATGCAATATACTCGGAACATAGCCCATATTTAACCATTTCTACGTTCACAATGAAGACATTTACGTATTTTAATGGGCATGTGTTGCGCTATACGAATACATTATTCTTTTTGTGACGAATAAAAAACGAACATTTCTAAAAATTTTGAGGCGTGGAGCCACCACTACTGAAATGGATTGTTGGGTTAAAGTCAAGTAGTATCCCGATTTATGTGTTTTCTCGCACGTTAATTTGAAATTTTTACTGCTGCGTTAAAAAAAAAACGAGATAAGCTGAGAAACGAATCGCTCGCCACAGCTACGACGAAAAACTTCCTCGACAATTTATCTCGTGACCCAAGTTCTGACGTTGTTTTTCGCCCGCCAGTTTAAGACGCTGGGCGTAATTATCTATCTATTATCCTAGATTAAAGAGCAATTAAAGAGTAATTTAAAGTTAACCTGACCTGGCTAATTCGACTTGAGTTCATGTAACTACGAGAGGATGACTTTGCTTCTAAGTGTGTTCATACAGCGTGTGCTGTATTTTCTGACATCAAAGTATCTAGTGGTATTTGCATCAATTATACAGCAGTTAGGGTAACTAATAATTTCGGAGTTAACGTTTATTTTTCGCTTGGTTAACTGGGGAGTTAGTTACAGCTTTAACTTTTGTTAGTTACAGCAATAGCTATTGTTACTTACAGCTGTAACATGCCATACTAACAGCAGGGTTATTGTCACCAGATTTTATTTAGGCTATATTTTATTTTTACATTTCTAATATTTAGTTTCCACAGCATGTTGCATGAATTGCTATTTCTCGAATTAGTTCTAGATTGTTTACCAAAGAAGTACAAACTTTGAAAAATGTGATCGAAACATGTACGTAATGACTCATTTGAATGAGTTCGAATGTTTCATCTGCCTGAGAAGAGTTCTCATTAAATTTGGACCTGATACAAACGTTGTCAGCTGTGCGGTCGAACATGAGTGTAAAGTTCAATGTGCTTGTATTTCCTTTGTTAGTCTAAACGTTACCCATATGTTTAACTGCCGACCGCCAAGAATGTCATATTTGAAAATGCGTGCATTTATATCTATAACTCAGTACGATACATTCTTTCTGACTGGGTGTAAGTCAAAACTATCTTACTGAAATGGTTTGATGCGAGTCGGATAAAACCAAATTGTGGAGACTATCTTTATCTTTTACCGGTAAGCGTTGTTGTTTATTCTCTCTCATACACGCATATCAAATATACCAAGGCACACGAAGGGGCTTTACCGTACAGCTGTTCATACATTGCATATCGCGCTCATGATACCATCTTTATCTACTATTTTTATTCACTCTCATACACGCGTATCAAAGATACCAAGGCACAAAGGGGCTTTACCGTACAGCTGTTCATACATTGCATATCACGCTCATGATACCATCTTTATCTACTATTTTTATTCACTCTCATACACGCGTATCAAAGATACCAAGGCACACGAAGGGGCTTTACCGTGCAGCTGTTCATACATTGCATATCACGCTCATGATACCATCTTTATCTACTATTTTTATTCACTCTCACACACGCGTATCAAAGATACCAAGGCACAAAGGGGCTTTACCGTACAGCTGTTCATACATTGCATATCACGCTCATGATACCATCTTTATCTACTATTTTTATTCACTCTCATACACGCGTATCAAAGATACCAAGGCACAAAGGGGCTTTACCGTACAGCTGTTCATACATTGCATATCACGCTCATGATACCATCTTTATCTACTATTTTTATTCACTCTCATACACGCGTATCAAAGATACCAAGGCACACGAAGGGGCTTTACCGTGCAGCTGTTCATACATTGCATATCACGCTCATGATACCATCTTTATCTACTATTTTTATTCACTCTCACACACGCGTATCAAAGATACCAAGGCACACGAAGGGGCTTTACCGTACAGCTGTTCATACATTGCATATCATGCTCATGATACCATCTTTATCTACTATTTTTATTCACTCGCATACACGCGTATCAAAGATACCAAGGCACACGAACGGGCTTTACCGTACAGCTGTTCATACATTGCACATCGCGCTCATTGCAGAGCACAATTTCCTAGATGAAAAGGAATTATACGTAATTTCGAGCTTCAAAGGGTAATGGAAAGGAGTGCCTTGAGCGCTCCACTTCCTTGTGTGCAATGCGCAACGTGCTGTGGGCTATCTTGAGCGGCGTAAACGCATCCAATGAGTACCGATTGCTCGACATGCCACTCACGGCCGATATAGCTCGGTTATCGCGAGGTGGAGCACCAGAACTGCCGGGTCGTTTACTTCTTTCCAAAACGATCGCATGGAGCCAAACTTTATTTGGAGACAATTGAAGCAATTTTAAGTACCTTTTTTTATGGACCTTAAGATCAATCTGGCAGCCATATTGAGCACGCCTTTTCACGACTGCTCCTGCATGCCGCGGTTGAAGAAACAAGGTAGGATCAAACAAGTCTTTTTTTCGTCGATCGTGTAGCAATGCTGACGTCATGACAATGAACCAAAGGCCGCGCTCATATTGCATCGGGCACTGCTAACCCCAAATCTGGCACCACTTTTAGCCTAACAACAAATTGCAAAGGTGACGTCGTATAGTTTGTTTGGTTAGAGATGTATTTTCCCACATTGAAACGACGCTACCTTGTTTTCTCTACCGTGTTGCGTATGCAGGAGTGCATACGAGGGAAGCTTCTCTTGGGCCTGAGGAACCTCAATCAATGTAGTTATAGTGTCACTCATGTGCGTTAATGAAATAAATTACTGCGTACACAACAACTTTACACAATGAATAGCAGGAAGGAACGTAAAATTAAAATTTCGAGTGAAGCGTTCCCGACCTGTTTCTTCTGCGTGCGGGTATGAGCTGAGCGTAATAAAACGAGCGGTGTAGGGCAGCGGTGTAGGACCTCCCGGTCTCCTAAAGCGGGCAGTTCTGGTAGCATATTCTACACTCGGACATTTAGGACAGCATATTTCAGGCAGCCGCGCCTAAGTGAACAATTTTCACGCCAGCTTAAATCTCCTTCAACTCTATCGCTTAACGCGCGAGTTTCTTGCGCATTTGTGAGGGAGCGATCCTGTTTAGATTTTGAATGGCTTTGAAATAGTGGGCGGAGTGAAGATACGTCATGAAAATGAATTGGATATTCCTTCTTTCTGTGCTCAAACAAGGTGGACATAGAAAATTTTATCCAGTTTTATGTACTCATGATCCAGTAATCCTAAATTTTAGGGAGATTTACCTAAATTTCATTTATTGTTACCAGCTTCAAAGATTATAGAGTCAATCAATTGATTCAGGCGTTTTGCCTTAATAGTATGGAACATTTCTTGGTGACTTGTGGAAGATATGGTTTTTTAATTCATTTTTAATTCATTGTGAATTCATTTTGAAATGATTTTGAACTCATTTTGAAATCCTTTTTGAAATCATTTTTGAAATGATTTTTGAAATCATTTTTGAAATCATTTTTGAAATCATTTTTCAAACCATTTTTCAAACCATTTTTCAAATCATTTTTCAAATCATTTTCAAAACATTTTTCAAATCATTTTTGAAATCATTTTTGAAATCATTTTTGAAATCATTTTTGAAATCATTTTTCAAACCATTTTTCAAATCATTTTTCAAATCATTTTTCAAATCATTTTTGAAATCATTTTTGAAATCATTTTTGAAATCATTTTTGAAATCATTTTTGAAATCATTTTTGAAATCATTTTTGAAATCATTTTTTAAATCATTTTTTAAATCATTTTTTAAATCATTTTTCAAATCATTTTTCAAATCATTTTTCAAATCATTTTTCAAATCATTTTTCAAATCATTTTTCAAATCATTTTTCAAATCATTTTTCAAATCATTTTTCAAATCATTTTTCAAATCATTTTTCAAATCATTTTTCAAATCATTTTTCAAATCATTTTTCAAATCATTTTTCAAATCATTTTTCAAATCATTTTTGAAATCATTTTTGAAATCATTTTTGAAATCATTTTTGAAATCATTTTTGAAATCATTTTTGAAATCATTTTTGAAATCATTTTTGAAATCATTTTTGAAATCATTTTTGAAATCATTTTTGAAATCATTTTTGAAATCATTTTTGAAATCATTTTTGAAATCATTTTTGAAATCATTTTTGAAATCATTTTTGAAATCATTTTTGAAATCATTTTTGAAATCATTTTTGAAATCATTTTTGAAATCATTTTTGAAATCATTTTTGAAATCATTTTTGAAATCATTTTTGAAATCATTTTTGAAATCATTTTTGAAATCAATTTTGAAATCATTTTTCAAATCATTTTTCAAATCATTTTTCAAATCATTTATGAAATCATTTATGAAATCATTTATGAAATCATTTATGAAATCATTTATGAAATCATTTATGAAATCATTTTTCAAATCATTTTTCAAATCATTTTTCAAATCATTTTTCAAATCATTTTTCAAATCATTTTTGAAATCATTTTTGAAATCATTTTTGAAATCATTTCCAGCTATGACTTGCATGACTACGCTCCTTACCACACATCTGTTGGTGTGAGAAGCCGTTGGAAATAATTTTTTATGGAGCGTGTCATAGTTGGACATGTAGTGGAGTGGCCTCCTATATAGTAGCCCCGACCTTACGCCGTGTGATTTCGTGTACTGGGGTTTCTTGTTATTTTTCGTCACTAACTTTAAACTTTTGTTTGTCAATCAATCAATTGAGGCGCAATAGTGTTCAGAGTGAGGACCACTTCATTTGACTTACGCACGATGAAAGTGTTCTGAATGCATTCTCACGTAGCACTTTGGGATATAAGACAAAATATATCATGCATTTTCATAGATAATTTGCTAAAACATAGCCTATTTCCCCAAAAAATTCCCTATTTCCCAAAATCCGTAACCGAATCACATTACCTGTCAACATTTTCAAAGTCCCGAACTATTTGGAAAATTAAAGAGAAAAACGAGGGAGATAGGCCAAAAATTTCTCGAGAACGTGATGAAGTTGGAATCGAAAAGTTCTGATGGAAATTTCAGTGATAATCCTTTGCGGAAATAAGCTATGTTTTAACATATTGCGGATGTAAATGAGCGATATTTTTGTCTCATATCCCCAAGTGCTACGTGAGAATGTATTCAGAACACTTTCATCCTGCGTAAGTGAAATGGAATGGACCAAACCCATACTGCCCCCGAATTAATGGTTTAACAAACAAAAGCTTGAAGTTGGTGATGAAAACTGATTTTCTCAAGAAATGAAACTAAAGCCATCTCCCGCGATAGATGTTTTTGAGAGATCAATTTGCAAATATTGTTTTTTTTTTGGTCCACGCTGAATTATAACCTACTTTTCTTCGCCACGTATTTTTCGTACTTTTCGTACCACGTACTTTTCTTCGCCACGTAGGCCAATCGTGAAGCCAGATTTGGGGGTATCAGTGCTACCAGATGCAATATGAGCGCTGAAATAACTTACACCGCGTTCGGTGAGAAAAAAATATCCGTTCTTCTATTTGCTTGGCATTTACTAAGAATTTTCATATCCAAAGTGCAATATCACGGACCTTCACCAACCGCTCGCGACGAATCGATAAAGCCATTCGATGTTTGCTGTCGTCAACTTTACACGGGCAGCTTTTCTGTGCAGAGCTCCTGTACTTTTTTTCTTGGTGCTGTAAATTGCAAGTTTGCATATCATTAATTTAGTGTTGGTGTACGCGAGAAATATTTACGCGCTGTAAACAGAATCAGCCTCATGGATAATTATTCAGGATGAGCCAAGAGCGAGTGTTGTTCCTGTGTGGAGTTACTCGAATAAGATGAAAATTTTAAAACTTTTGAAAGTGTTCACCACAGGGTTCCCTTCAGTAATTGGGTTATATTAACCTTTAGGATCAGTAAAATTAAAAATATCATGTTTTTTCAGCTTTCTAGGCATACACTCCTCAAAAGGTGTAGTATATGGGTAAAAGGGTTAAGTTAGTTAGGTTTGTCAATTCTGTACTATTGGGACTGGCGAGATGCTGTTGTGCTGCTAAGCATTACATGTCACTTCTTGGTGACACACATTACAATAATAAGAGTAAACTTAATTGTTTATATCAAAATAAAAGACATAACTTTGGCTACCACACAACCCGTCGAAGTGTTATTCATGATGAAACAACTATCAATCTTGGCAATTTCTTTCCAAATAACATCATTTGACTTCTACAAGCATCTCAGTTATTGGAAGTTCCACAAAATGCGTAATGTATTTTGCCTGCGAGCAGATGCAAGACAAATTGCATTAGTTTTGGTCATAAAACTACTTCTTCAGAAGCTTGCCCTGCGTAGCTAAAGTTTCTCTCCCAAACGCCGGCCGAAGAGTTGCCGGTCTTGAAATACTTGCGTGCTCCCAAGTTCGCCCGCCAGGCTGCCATTTCGGTACGGAATTCTTTCCCGTTCGTTCCTTCCTTCTTTCACTGGCTTGATTTTAATGGCTTTTCGGAAGCAAGTTTTGGTGGGCGGTTGTCGATTGGCCGAAGTTCTGCAAGAGCCAGCTGATTGAATCTGCTCTGGTCCTGGCAAACTTAGGGAAAACTCGTGACTAATCGTGCGGCCGCTGCGATTCATGCTCACGACACGCGTGCTCTGCCAAGTCAAATGTTTCCCAAGTTTGCAGCCCTCGCAGCTTCTTGAAAAAAGTCGTTTGATTTAATCGTGAGCAAATGTTGTGTTACTTTTAATATGAGTGCATATGAATAATTTATTAAACTTTAAATCATAAGCCAGTCGTGTACTTCGTGGAGAAATATGAAGATCATTGTAACCCTTTTTTGTATCTTTCTACTCGCTTACAAAAAATAGCACTTGCAGATCTTTATCTTGAAACAAAATGAACTGTGTGCATTTTGTATTAGACGCAGATGAGCAGTTTCACTCGGTCACGCTCCCAGGGGGAAATTTGAGGTCCCGAGCCGAGAGTTAGGTAGGCCTTCTTTCTGTTGAAGTAAAATGCTTTCATTTTTTTGTTATGTTTAGGACCATCTTTTTCTCGGTTCACTGCTGTCCTGTTTTTCAGTACCTACTACTTTCTTCTTCGGCATCTATCTTTTTTCTTAAATTTTTTTCTCAATCAACTGTCTATGCACTTTGTGCTTGGATTCTGCGTTCCCTAAACTTCATGCAAAATGATGCCTTCCTCCTTCCTCTCTTCGGAACGTCGTAGTTGCGGTTAGGGAAGCTTAAACTAACATCTAAGCTAAAAATTTAAAAGCGAAGAAAATGCTAACAAAATTAGTCATTTTTGCTCTTTCTTTTGAATAAAAATGACTAATTTTGTTAGCATTTTCTTTGTTTTTAAATTTTTAGGGAATTTTCAATTTAATCAAAGTGAACATTTGTTTAAACATCTAATCTCATGTTCGCCCCGTCACAAAGCCGTTCCTTGATAGCCTAGGGACAGCAATAGAGCGCTGTGCAGCCGCCTCTACAAGAAGACAGGTCAGATGTCACATCGCGGTCTCCTAACGGGAGTTTGGCGTTGAGTTATTGCTGTTTACAAGCAAACTCTAAGGGATTTATTAAATTCTTTGCGGAACTAGAATTGCAAACTCTCCCTACCAGAGGGAGCAATCTGTCTTCGTCTCTATACCGGGGAGAATTTTTTGAAAACTTGTGCCCGCAAGTAGCTGCTGCAGACCCGCTCGCAGCTTTAAATAACAGCCCCCAAGTTGTGTGGGTCGGGAAGAGAATGTCCTGGGAGCCGAGGAGCACGAGAATGATACACTCAGTGCATCATTGTTCAGGTCCTCGTAAGCCAAGTCTAACTTTTTCGCCGCCTGCATGCATTTTTTTCGCCACCTAAGTGATTTATCACTTATACGGCGAAAAACATGCAAGCCGGGGTCGAAAAAGTTAGACTGGGAGGTTAAAATATTAAATCCAGGAAAATTACGCCAAATGGATTACAAAACTGTATCAAAGATGTTGAGTTGAAGTAGAAACTTTGAATTACATGAGTATAAAATGGCGGAGGCTGCCTGAGATGCTATTCATGACTCATCCGGAGCTTGTCAAATAAGATAGCGAACAAGATCTTGTGTAGCTACACGTGTTTGTGGCGCACGAGGGGAGTTGGTCACTTTGTGGCCTGATGAGGTGGCTTACCAAACACTCTATCAAACGCACTTTTAAATGCACTGTCAAACACACTATCAAACGCACTTTTAAATGCACTGTCAAACACACTATCAAACGCACTGTTAAATGCACCGTCAAACACTCATCATCACACACTGTGAAATGCACCGTCAAACACACTATCAAACGCACTGTTAAATGCACCGTCAAACACTCATCATCACACACTGTGAAATGCACTGTCAAACACACTATCAAACGCACTGGTAAATGCACTGTCAAACACTCATCATCACACACTGTGAAATGCACCGTCAAACACACTATCAAACGCACTGGTAAATGCAGTGTCAAACACTCATCATCACACACTGTGAAATGCACCGTCAAGCACACTATCAAACGCACTGTTAAATGCACCGTCAAACACTCATCATCACACACTGTGAAATGCACCGTCAAACACACTATCAAACGCACTGTTAAATGCACCGTCAAACACTCATCATCACACACTGTGAAATGCACTGTCAAACACACTATCAAACGCACTGTTAAATGCACCGTCAAACACTCATCATCACACACTGTGAAATGCACTGTCAAACACACTATCAAACGCACTGTTAAATGCACTGTCAAACACTCATCATCACACACTGTGAAATGCACCGTCAAACACACTATCAAACGCACTTTTAAATGCACTGTCAAACACACTGTCAAACGCACTGTTAAATGCACCGTCAAACACTCATCATCACACACTGTGAAATGCACTGTCAAACACACTATCAAACGCACTGTTAAATGCACTGTCAAACACTCATCATCACACACTGTGAAATGCACCGTCAAACACACTATCAAACGCACTTTTAAATGCACCGTCAAACACACTATCAAACGCACTTTTAAATGCACTGTCAAACACACTATCAAACGCACTGTTAAATGCACCGTCAAACACTCATCATCACACACTGTGAAATGCACTGTCAAACACTATCAAACGCACTGTTAAATGCACTGTCAAACACTCATCATCACACACTGTGAAATGCACCGTCAAACACACTATCAAACGCACTGGTAAATGCACTGTCAAACACTCATCATCACACACTGTGAAATGCACCGTCAAACACACTATCAAACGCACTGGTAAATGCACTGTCAAACACTCATCATCACACACTGTGAAATGCACCGTCAAGCACACTATCAAACGCACTGTTAACCCTTTAACGCCCACATTTTTATACTCATATTACCGTTATGACAACCACTATCACTAAACCGACCCTGGCATTAAGTAGTCACTGTTATCAAGATGGGGAAGGAACTGCCACTCGGCAGTGAAGTTCAAAGGACACATTAGTGAACAAATTGAATAATAAATTCAATATATTATTGTTGTTTTTGAAAGAGGACCGTACAGTCCACTTGGGCGTTAAAGGGTTAAATGCACCGTCAAACACTCATCATCACACACTGTTAAATGCACCGTCAAGCACACTACCCAACACACTAACACTCGGCTCAATCACGCCGCCATCATGATAATTTTCCAATAAACTCTAGGACTGTGGTGCAGGTGCACTGTGGTGCAGGTATATTGTGATGCAGGTACACTGTGATGCAGGTACACTGTGATGCAGGTACACTGATTCATGTACACTGTGATGCAGGTGCACTGGGATGCAGGTACACTGTGATGCAGGTGCACTGGGATGCAGGTACAATGTGATGCAGGTGCACTGGGATGCAGGTGCACTGTGATGCAGGTACACTGTGATGCAGGCACACTGTGATGCAGGCACACTGTGGTGCAGGTGCACTGGGATGCAGGTGCACTGTGATGCAGGTACACTGTGATGCAGGTACATTGTGATGCAGGTACACTGCGATGCAGGTACACTGCGATGCAGGTACACTGTGATGCAGGTACACTGTGATGCAGGTACACTGTGATGCAGGTGCACTGTGGTGCAGGTGCACTGTGGTGCAGGTGCACTGTGATGCAGGTGCACTGTGATGCAGGTGCACTGGGATGCAGGTGCACTGGGATGCAGGTGCACTGGTATGCAGGTGCACTGGGATGCAGGTGCACTGGGATGCAGGTGCACTGGTATGCAGGTGCACTGGGATGCAGGTGCACTGGGATGCAGGTGCACTGGGATGCAGGTGCACCACTGGGATGCAGGTGCACTGGGATGCAGGTACACTGGGATGCAGGTACACTGTGATGCAGGTGCACTGGGATGCAGGTGCACTGGGATGCAGGTGCACTGGGATGCAGGTGCACTGGGATGCAGGTGCACTGGGATGCAGGTGCACTGGGATGCAGGTGCACTGGGATGCAGGTGCACTGGGATGCAGGTGCACTGGGATGCAGGTGCACTGGGATGCAGGTGCACTGGGATGCAGGTGCACTGGAATGCAGGTGCACTGGGATGCAGGTGCACTGGGATGCAGGTGCACTGGGATGCAGGTGCACTGGGATGCAGGTACACTGTGATGCAGGTACACTGCAGTACAGTGTCTAATTAAGACCACCAGCGCGCCTTCTGTCCCTCGGTCTCCAGCGGGCGGTGAGGGGACGGGGGCGCCCGCGGGCAGCTTGGCAACCGAACACAAGTGAACACAGATGAGCACAAGGGAACACAAGTGAACACAAGTGAACAGAAGAGCATATGTAAACACAATCGAACACAATCGAACACAACTGAGGTCCTCTGTCAATACGTGTAGCAGGGACCTGGTGAAGAAAAGAAAGGAAAATAACTCATATTAATAGAACACATTAGTTTTTTAAAAACAAGCTGATAGTAGACTACGTGTTTCCTCATTGTCAATATGGTTACTATTTTTTAATGGTTCTCATACGTTTATGGTAATATATTTTTCAATTTTACCTCTATGGTCATCCTATATGTATGGTAATCATACATTTATGGTAATCTTACATTTTTGATACTCAAATACTTATGGTACTCATTTATGATCATACGTAAAAATAGGGCTTAAATTTATGGTTACAGGAGTAACGGTATTTTTCCATTGAAATTGAATGTTTCCGAATGGAAGCGTAAAAACGTAGAATAAAAAGCCAAACGCTGTTATCGCTATACTGACCCACTCATAGTACTTAATGTATATGTATTCAAGCATTCAAATTTCGAGTGAAACTTTAAATGTTTAAGTTTCCCTTTGTCTAGCCGATTTTGGCATGACTGTTCAGGTTTATCGTATTTTAATTTTTGTTTGGCCTAAAATACCTTTAATTTTCATTTGGTTTTATTCTATACATAGTGGGGAAACTAACAAGTGCATTCTGAAGTAATTCCTAAGCAATTCTAACATCAGGTCAAATGTCTCCCTCCGCACAGCGTTTAATGCACGTATGCTAATCAGTCTTGCATATTGCATTAGTTTCAACTTTGATGTAAATCTGGAAATGAAATTGCAAAAAATAATTTCAATTGGATTGATTTTTGTTTCTTAAGGATAGAGCATGAGCTGGTTCACGAACTCCTTCATATTCTCAAAGGTGCAACAAGTTCGGGCAGCGTCGCGCTCGTACCACCCGAAAGGTTACACTGTTGAATCTAAACACTGTAAAAAAGACGAAAAAAGACGGCGAGGAGGGCTGCCTTATCAGCGGTAAAATAGCCGCAGTTTTTGTGTGGCGCTGAAAAGGCAACTTTCATAGCCGCCAGTACGGGAAAATCTTTTTCTCCTCTCGCGAAGAAATGGGAAGCAGTTTCTTCCTCATTCATCAGTTTTGAATTACCTTATGATTTTTGCGCTGAAATTCAAAGAGGAAGTATTTCTCTCTTTGCTCAGCATTAATGCCCTGCCGTTATCTTTTATGCGAGGGTTTTTGTTGCTGCTTGTGCGATCCATTTTCATGACGGTCAAAAACAATATTATTTCCTTCGGGTTAGATACTCCGAAAAGACTGACGAAACGTGACAGTTCACTCTTCCAACAACTTAACTCGTGATAGTTGTGCGCTGTTGAAGGTTTTTTCTTTTATTATGGAATAATAATACAATTGTATTTCACTTATAATTTCACACTGAACGAAAACATTCCCTTCAACCCAGATTGAACACATGCGCCAGTGGAGTGGAAATTCAGTCCGTGTTCAACTGGTGCATATGCATAATTGTGTTCTATAGTTCTTGTTGTCTATGGTTCTTGTTGTCTATAGTTCTTTTTGTCTATAGTTCTTGTTGTCTATAGTTCTTGTTGTCTATGGTTCTTGTTGTCTATAGTTCCTGTTGTCAATAGTTCTTGTTGTCTATAGTTCTTGTTGTCTATGGTTCTTGTTGTCTATAGTTCTTGTTGTCTATGGTTCTTGTTGTCTATAGTTCTTGTTGTCTATAGTTCTTGTTGTCTATAGTTCTTGTTGTGTATAGTTCTTGTTGTCTATAGTTCTTGTTGTCTATAGTTCTTGTTGTCTATGGTTCTTGTTGTCTATAGTTCTTGTTGTCTATAGTTCTTGTTGTCTATGGTTCTTGTTGTCTATGGTTCTTGTTGTCTATGGTTCTTGTTGTCTATAGTTCTTGTTGTCTATAGTTCTTGTTGTCTATGATTCTTGTTGTCTATAGTTCTTGTTGTCTATAGTTCTTGTTGTCTATGGTTCTTGTTGTCTATAGCTCTTGTTGTCTATAATTCTTGTCTATGGTTCTTGTTGTCTATAGTTCTCGTTGTCTATGGTTCTTGTTGTCTATGGTTCTTGTTGTCTATAGTTCTTGTTGTCTATAGTTCTTGTTGTCTATAGTTCTTGTTGTCTATAGTTCTTTTTGTCTATAGTTCTTTTTGTCTATAGTTCTTTTTGTCTATAGTTCTTTTTGTCTATAGTTCTTTTTGTCTATAGTTCTTGTTGTCTATAGTTCTTGTTGTCGATAGTTCTTGCCGTCTATAGTTCTTGCCGTCTATAGTTCTTGCCGTCTATAGTTTTTGTTGTCAATAGTTTTTGTTGTCTATAGTTTTTGTTGTCTATGGTTCTTGTTGTCTATGGTTCTTGTTGTCTATGGTTCTTGTTGTCTATAGTTCTTGTTGTCTATGGTTCTTGTTGTCTATAGTTCTTGTTGTCTATGGTTCTTGTTGTCTATGGTTCTTGTTGTCTATGGTTCTTGTTGTCTATAGCTCTTGTTGTCTATAGTTCTTGTTGTCTATGGTTCTTGTTGTCTATAGTTCTTGTTGTCTATAGTTCTTGTTGTCTATAGTTCTTGTTGTCTATAGTTCTTGCCGTCTATAGTTTTTGTTGTCTATAGTTTTTGTTGTCTATAGTTCTTGTTGTCTATTATTCTTGTTGTCTATGGTTCTTGTTGTCTATGGTTCTTGTTGTCTATGGTTCTTGTTGTCTATGGTTCTTGTTGTCTATGGTTCTTGTTGTCTATAGTTCTTGTTGTCTATGGTTCTTGTTGTCTATAGCTCTTGTTGTCTATAGCTCTTGTTGTCTATAGTTCTTGTTGTCTATGGTTCTTGTTGTCTATGGTTCTTGTTGTCTATGGTTCTTGTTGTCTATATTTCTTGTTGTCTATATTTCTTGTTGTCTATTGTTCTTGTTGTCTATTGTTCTTGTTGTCTATAGTTCTTCTTGTCTATATTTTTTGTTGTCTATAGTTCTTGTTGTCTATAGTTCTTGTTGTCTATAGTTCTTGTTGTCTATGGTTCTTGTTGTCTATGGTTCTTGTTGTCTATATTTCTTGTTGTCTATATTTCTTGTTGTCTATTGTTCTTGTTGTCTATTGTTCTTGTTGTCTATAGTTCTTGTTGTCTATAGTTTTTGTTGTCTATAGTTCTTGTTGTCTATAGTTCTTGTTGTCTATTGTTCTTGTTGTCTATAGTTCTTGTTGTCTATGGTTCTTGTTGTCTATGGTTCTTGTTGTCTATGGTTCTTGTTGTCTATGGTTCTTGTTGTCTATGGTTCTTGTTGTCTATGGTTCTTGTTGTCTATGGTTCTTGTTGTCTTTAGTTCTTGTTGTCTATAGTTTTTGTTGTCTATAGTTTTTGTTGTCTCTAGTTTTTGTTGTCTTTAATTTTTGTTGTCTATAGTTTTGTTGTCTATAGTTCTTGTTGTCTATAGTTCTTGTTGTCTATAGTTCTTGTTGTCTATTGTTATTGTTGTCTATAGTTCTTGTTGTCTATAGTTCTTGTTGTCTATAGTTCATGCCGTCGATAGTTCTTGCAGTCTATAGTTCTTGCAGTCTATAGTTCTTACCGTCTATAGTTCTTTTTGTCTATAGTTCTTGCCGTCTATAGTTCTTGCCGTCTATAGTTCTTGCCGTCTATAGTTCTTGTTGTCCATAGTTCTTGTTGTATATTGTTCTAGTTGTCTATAGTTCTAGTTGTCTATAGTACTTGCCGTTTATAGTTCTTGCCGTCTATAGTTCTTGCCGTCTATAGTTCTTGCCGTCTATAGTTCTTGCCGTCTATTGTTCTTGCCGTCTATAGTTCTTGCCGTCTATAGTTCTTGCCGTCTATAGTTCTTGCCGTCTATTGTTCTTGCCGTCCACAGTGCTTGCTGTCCAAAGTTCTGTCTACAGTCCCAGACGCCCACGGAGGAGTGCACAGAACAAAGCTGTAGTAATCTGCTCGGCTGCCTGCAGGCCGCCGTGCTTCTGCCGCGATTATCGTTAAAATAAAACTAATTTTCTCAGATATTCGAAGTTCTTGGGAGTGAGCAGCTGTTGGCGTCATGCATGGTGAAATTGTAATTACGTGTATTCGATGGAGTGTAATTCCTTTCTTTGGAAACGGCGAAGTTTTCAGTTTTTTTAATTTCATAATGTGCTAGTTGAAAGCAGCAAAAAGCTGTGAATATCCTGAGCGAGCTTATGCAAACGCTTAGTAATGTCGCTTTGCCTGTATTCTTATCTGTTACTGCCAACAACACAAAATGACCTAAGAGTACTGAAATACTCTAAGAGAACTACTGAAATACACTAAGAGAACTACTGAAATACACTAAGAGAACTACTGAAATAAACTAAGAGAACTACTGAAATAAACTAAGAGAACTACTGAAATAAACTAAGAGAACTACTGAAATAAACTAAGAGAACTACTGAAATACACTAAGAGAACTACTGAAATACTCTAAGAGAACTACTGAAATACACTAAGAGAACTACTGAAATACACTAAGAGAACTACTGAAATAAACTAAGAGAACTACTGAAATAAATTAAGAGAACTACTGAAATAAACTAAGAGAACTACTGAAATAAACTAAGAGAATTACTGAAATAAACTAAGAGAACTACTGAAATAAACTAAGAGAATTACTGAAATACACTAAGAGAACTACTGAAATAAACTAAGAGAACTACTGAAATACACTAAGAGAACTACTGAAATAAACTAAGAGAACTACTGAAGTAAACTAAGAGAACTACTGAAATACACTAAGAGAACTACTGAAATACACTAAGAGAACTAATGAAGTAAACTAAGAGAACTACTGAAATAAACTAAGAGAACTACTAAAATAAACTAAGAGAACGACTGAAATAAACTAAGAGAACTACTGAAATAAACTAAGAGAACTGCTGAAATAAACTAAGAGAACTACTGAAATAAACTAAGAGAACTACTGAAATAAACTAAGAGAACTACTAAAATAAACTAAGAGAACTACTAGAGAAGGGAGACTTCACAACCCTGCACAATCCAACTGACCAATAACAGATAGTGGCAGGGATAAACCTTTGCATTGAGGTAATTCAACATCAAAAAATTCAACAATGGAAAATTACAAAGGTTTGTTCATTCCATTTTTTTACCTTGTACTTCAGAGAACGAAAAAACAAGGCTATGCAATTTTAGATTTTTTATACTGAATTCACTCATGCCAATATTTTTCTTCCCTATATCTGCATTCTGACCAAGTAGTCAACCTCATTTAACCCGCCAGTGTAATAGTTCAACGCTCGGCTGCATGTATGATATACAGTATATCCCACAAAAACCCGAACCGAGTATTTATTTTCCCGTATCAGTAATACCATCATAAGAATGCCCTAAGCATTTAATTTCTTGCAAAATTATCCTTCAAAAGTACCCTACAGAAAAGGTATTACTGATTATGATGGTATTACTAATACGGGGAATAAAATACTTGTTTCGGGTTTTTGTGGGACATCACGGTTAAAGGAAAAGGTAGGGTCATTTCTATGTGGGAAATACTCCTCCTCTTGTTCGGCTAGCCAATAAAAGGTTTATTTCAAACAAATTTCATGACATCACCAAAACGCCGTGTCGTTAGGCCAATCGTGAAGCCAGATTTGGGGGTATCAGTGCTACCAGATGCAATATGAGCGCTGCTATTGGTTCGTTGCCGTGACGTCAGCAAAACCACACCGTCAAAGTAAAAAAGACGGTTTGAATCTACCTTGTTTCCTCGACCATGCGGGACATGCTGTATAATGTGATTCACTGCTTACAATTAAGTTAATCCTGCCAATAACTCCTCGCTACCCCAAAAGTAATTCAATTCTGATTAGTGTAGGATTTCTACTTTGCTCCCCACACGAAATGCTTTACAAAAGAACTCTGGATTTCGTTAAAACATGAGCAGTAAATTCAGGAACTTCTCGGATATTTAACTGCGCACATTTACGTCACCTGTAAAAATTCCTCACCAATGTATTTCACATAATCACGTTTATTAAAAGCACTTCTTGCCCTCATCTGTGACACACAGCGAAAGTTTTATGGAATGGCGAATTTTATTTGTGTCAAGAAACGAACTTTATCGATGATATTTATGCTCAACCAAAAGTGCAACTGCGTCGCTTGTTTTACCGTGCCGTAACTTCTCGGCAACGAATAGACCTCGATCAATTTCTAGCGTTAATTTCTTGAAATAAAACAGCTCTTATTACTGGTGACATAACGGGCCAGTCCTTCCGTGACTTCGGCGACCAGTGTGGATAGATCACCAGTGGGTCCTCGCTCTCAAATTGATAGTTATTTTAAAGTTCCGACTATGATTCATTCGGGAAGTTTGTTTTAAGTCAACAGTGTAAAAACGTGTTCTTCTTGCGTGTTCTTCTTACGTGTTCTTCTTGCGTGTTCTTCTTGCGTGTTCTTCTTGTGTGTTCTTCTTGCGTGTTCTTCTTGCGTGTTCTTCTTGTGTGTTCTTCTTGCGTGTTCTTCTTGCGTGTTCTTCTTGCGTGTTCTTCTTGCGTGTTCTTCTTGCGTGTTCTTCTTGCGTGTTCTTCTTGTGTGTTCTTCTTGTGTGTTCTTCTTGCGTGTTCTTCTTGCGTGTTCTTCTTGCGTGTTCTTCTTGCGTGTTCTTCTTGCGTGTTCTTCTTGCGTGTTCTTCTTGCGTGTTCTTCTTGCGTGTTCTTCTTGCGTGTTCTTCTTGCGTGTTCTTCTTGTGTGTTCTTCTTGTGTGTTCTTCTTGTGTGTTCTTCTTGTGTGTTCTTCTTGTGTGTTCTTCTTGTGTGTTCTTCTTGTGTGTTCTTCTTGTGTGTTCTTCTTGCGTGTTCTTCTTGCGTGTTCTTCTTGCGTGTTCTTCTTGCGTGTTCTTCTTGCGTGTTCTTCTTGTGTGTTCTTCTTGTGTGTTCTTCTTGTGTGTTCTTCTTGCGTGTTCTTCTTGTGTGTTCTTCTTGCGTGTTCTTCTTGTGTGTTCTTCTTGCGTGTTCTTCTTGCGTGTTCTTCTTGTGTGTTCTTCTTGTGTGTTCTTCTTGTGTGTTCTTCTTGTGTGTTCTTCTTGCGTGTTCTTCTTGTGTGTTCTTCTTGCGTGTTCTTCTTGCGTGTTTTTCTTGCGTGTTCTTCTTGCGTGTTCTTCTTGTGTGTTCTTCTTGCGTGTTCTTCTTGCGTGTTCTTCCTGCGTGTTCTTCTTGCGTGTTCTTCTTGCGTGTTCTTCTTGCGTGTTCTTCTTGCGTGTTCTTCTTGCGTGTTCTTCTTGCGTGTTTTTCTTGCGTGTTCTTCTTGCGTGTTCTTCTTGCGTGTTCTTGAAATGCGTGTTCTTCTTGCATGTTCTTCTTGCATGTTCTTGAAATGCGTGTTCTTGAAATGGGTGTTCTTGAAATGGGTGTTCTTGAAATGCGTGTTCTTGAAATGGGTGTTCTTGAAATGCGTGTTCTTGAAATGCGTGTTCTTGAAATGCGTGTTCTTGAAATGCGTGTTCTTGAAATGCGTGTTCTTGAAATGCGTGTTCTTGAAATGGGTGTTCTTGAAATGCGTGTTCTTGAAATGCGTGTTCTTGAAATGCGTGTTCTTGAAATGCGTGTTCTTGAAATGGGTGTTCTTGAAATGCGTGTTCTTGAAATGCGTGTTCTTGAAATGCGTGTTCTTGAAATGCGTGTTCTTGAAATGCGTGTTCTTGAAATGGGTGTTCTTGAAATGCGTGTTCTTGAAATGGGTCTTCTTGAAATGGGTGTTCTTGAAATGGGTGTTCTTGAAATGGGTGTTCTTGAAATGGGTGTTCTTGAAATGGGTGTTCTTGAAATGGGTGTTCTTGAAATGCGTGTTCTTGAAATGCGTGTTCTTGAAATGCGTGTTCTTGAAATGCGTGTTCTTGAAATGCGTGTTCTTGAAATGCGTGTTCTTGAAATGCGTGTTCTTGAAATGGGTGTTCTTGAAATGGGTGTTCTTGAAATGCGTGTTCTTGAAATGCGTGTTCTTGAAATGGGTGTTCTTGAAATGCGTGTTCTTGAAATGCGTGTTCTTGAAATGCGTGTTCTTGAAATGCGTGTTCTTGAAATGCGTGTTCTTGAAATGCGTGTTCTTGAAATGCGGTTTCTTAAAATGCGTGTTCTTGAAATGGGTGTTCTTGAAATGCGTGTTCTTGAAATGCGTGTTCTTGAAATGCGTGTTCTTAAAATGCGGTTTCTTAAAATGCGTGTTCTTGAAATGCGTGTTCTTGAAATGCGTGTTCTTGAAATGCGTGTTCTTGAAATGCGTGTTCTTGAAATGCGTGTTCTTGAAATGCGTGTTCTTGAAATGCGTGTTCTTGAAATGCGTGTTCTTGAAATGCGTGTTCTTGAAATGCGTGTTCTTGAAATGCGTGTTCTTGAAATGCGTGTTCTTGAAATGCGTGTTCTTGAAATGCGTGTTCTTGAAATGCGTGTTCTTGAAATGCGTGTTCTTGAAATGCGTGTTCTTGAAATGCGTGTTCTTGAAATGCGTGTTCTTGAAATGCGTGTTCTTGAAATGCGTGTTCTTGAAATGCGTGTTCTTGAAATGCGTGTTCTTGAAATGCGTGTTCTTGAAATGCGTGTTCTTGAAATGCGTGTTCTTGAAATGCGTGTTCTTGAAATGCGTGTTCTTGAAATGCGTGTTCTTGAAATGCGTGTTCTTGAAATGCGTGTTCTTGAAATGCGTGTTCTTGAAATGGGTGTTCTTGAAATGCGTGTTCTTGAAATGCGTGTTCTTGAAATGCGTGTTCTTGAAATGCGTGTTCTTAAAATGCGGTTTCTTAAAATGCGTGTTCTTCAATTCATCCAATTTTGCGTCAAAATAACATTCTGATGAATTGCACTTCATTTAATAAAATTGCAGTTTGAAATCTAACATTGCAATGATAATTGTAATGATCACTGGTAGGGAGCGGAGATGAGCAGTCAAACCGAGCAGACAACCAACTTTGTGTTATCATACAAGAGTATTCAAAACTTAATACAAAAAGCCTACCGTGGTGAGGAGTATAGTAGACAGAATTATTTTAATATTGTAACAATATATCCATTACTGTCACGCCCGCTGCTAACCCAAACCACAAATACACGTACAGACGGTGCAAGTGATTCAAAATGCACCACAAAAATTAACGTAAACCTAGATTCATGGCGTACACGCTTACATTACCCGACGGCTTCTTGATTCAGATAACAACACAGTCCTTCTCGAGATTTGAGGTTAGGAATTCATGCTGCCAGAAGCGGTGCGCAGTTTGCGGTTGCGGTTTCGCGGTTGCGCGGTGGCGGTTGCGCGGTGGCGGTTGCGCGGTGGCGGTTGCGCGGTGGCGGTTGCGCGGTGGCGGTTGCGCGGTGGCGGTTGCGCGGTGGCGGTTGCACGGTGGCGGTTGCGCGGTGGCGGTTGCGCGGTTGCGCCTCTTGCGGTTGCCCGCGGCCAGAAAAGCTGGCGGCGAGGCCGTTGTCAGGCCTTAAGAATGCATGAGGCGAGCGAGACGTGCGGCGCTGCGAGCAAATGCGTTGCTTCTGCTGCAAATAAACAAGTCCCTCTAGCTTGCCAGCCTCCGTTGTGAGCCGTATGAGCTGCTGCCGGAACATCGTTCTTTGGCTGCCCGGTAGCAAGGTCTGTGAAGTACCTTTGCGTTTACTTGTTAGCAAAGCCAGTAAAAGGCAGCTCAAGTACCATTCTACGAAGTAATTACCAAAAGGAATTTTATCAAGACTTCTTGCCAGCATTTCAGCAATCCTTTGAATGTGGAACAACTAAGGAAATACATTCATCTGTTATTTTAAGATCAGCAAACAAATTCGATACGAGACATTTCGTTTCACACGCAATTCGTGATTGCAGTAAACGTGTTTTAGTTACTGGTTCTTGTTGTTTTGTTAACCGTACGAGAGCGGCATCTCGTAGTCAAGCATCAGAGCAACCAGGATCGATGCCATGCGACTGGAAATATTTCGACCTGCTCTAATTATTCAACAATTAGAGACCGTGGCACCTATAGGGGATCTTCAGTTTATATCAGCAATTGACAAATAACTCGAAAAATTTAACTTTTCTCGAGTCATAAATTGTCACAATTCATGTCTTCTTGGAAAAAATGTTGATGAAAATAAACCTGTCTTCTCTTGTCTCAAGACCCCTCAGGGGGATACAACTATTGTATCTATGGGAATTAGCGCTCCCAGGGGGACTATGTAAGGGCCTGAGCTGAAGGTTAGGTAGGCTTTCTTTTTGTTAAAATAGAATAGGGTTTGTTTTGTTACGGACCATCTTTTTTCGGTTCACTGCTGTCCTGTTTTTCAGCACCTACTACTTTCTTCTTCAACTTTTCCTTGTTTCATGATCTTCTTTCTTAGCTTTCTGTTTCTGTGCCCTTTCTGCATAGATTCCACTTTTCTTTCAACTCCATACTAAATGGTGCCTTCCTCCTTCCTCTCTTCGATACGCTCTTTTTTTGTAGCGGTTAGGGAGGCTTAAACTAACTTATAATCTAATCTAATCTCTTGTCTCAAGATTATGCACGATTACTGTAGCTGTTTAATGACCGTTGTAGCCATCATATGTTGCTGTTGAATTAGATGTATTTACAGGAACTTTAATTTTAAAAGTTGTACTTTGGTCTAATTTTGACATCAAAAAGCTAATTTTCCCGGCTTGTCAATGTGATGATGACGAACGAACGTACGTTCAATTTACTCCAATCAGTTTTTCGCTAATTTTTTTAAGAAATATTATTATGCTCCCTCACTATTGATCTCCTTCTATTGATCCTACCCAAGATAACGTGTGCGATGAGTGTGCAGGCTATAAGCAGTGCACTTCAGGGCGCGAAATATGTTCAAGAGTTTTCCGTACGGAGTGGACATCAAGCTGATACTGTCTGCCCTCGCCACCCGATATTTGAGACTCAGTTTTCCACAAAATTCTCTCATCCCTCACAACAAAATTGACAGTTTTTTTCTAGCGCTTTGGCCGCTCCTCTCCTCAGGGGGATACAACTATTGTGTCTACGGGAATTAGCGCTCCCTGGGGGAAATGTGTGAGGGCCCGAGTTGAGAGTTAAGTAAGCTTCTTTTTATCGAAATAAAATGTTTTTTGTTAATTTAAGGACCACCTTTTTCGGTTCAATGCTGTTTTGTCTTTCAGCACCTATTGCTTTTTACTTCAACTTTTATCTTGTTTCATAAACTTCTTTCTCAATTTACTGTTTCTACACCCCATCTGCATAGATTCCGCTTTCCCTTATCTCTATACTAAATGGTGCTTTCCTCCTTCCTCTCTTCGATACGCTCATTTTTGTAGCGGTTAGGGAGGCTTAAACTATCATGTAATCTAATAATCTAATCTCAACTCACTGTTTCTATACCCCTTCTGCGTAGATTCCGTGTTCCCTTATCTCCAATACTAAATGGTGCTTTCCTCCTCCCTCTCTTCGATGCGCTCTTTTTTCAGCGGTTACCCAGTCTAGCATCTAATCCAATCTTTGGCCTGCCCCTTGCGGTAGACTGCGCCTGCTGTCCATTGTAAAGTCTTCCATGCAACATTTGTCTGCTTTGTTTTCGTCGCTATACGGTTTTGTTGCTTTACGGTTTCATCACTTTACGTTTTTGTCACTTGACGTTTTTGCCGCTGTACGGTTTCGTCGCTCTACGTTTTTGTCGTTTTACGTTTTTGTCGCTTTATTTTTGGCGTTGTGCGGTTTTGTCGCTGTACGTTTTTGTCGCTTTAAGCAGCACTCGTCCGCTGCGGTGATACCGAAGATTCAGGCTTGTAAAAACACCTCACGCACGCCAATCTAGTCGGTGAACTTTTTGTGACGAGCTATTTGTTTATAGATTTCACTCACCCCATGTGATATGCGCTGTCTGAAGTCAAGATTTTATTTGATGTTTTTCTAATATTAAAATATTAAATTTAAAAGTACTATCACGTGATTGCTAAAGATATTATGAGGAGTTTTAAAAAAAATAGCAGGTATTTGACGCTGTAATGCGGATGTACCCAAATTTTAATTTCAAAATACGCAAGATTTGTCGAATATTTCGATGAAGAATTAAAAACAAGGTACGCTATGCAACGTCTCAGCGTCAGCTTCGCACTAGTGCTCATCCTCGCTCTAACGTTTGACTTTTGGCTTTCCACGCTTTTTCTACAGGAGTTTAAGTCTTCGCGTATCTTTAATTCTCCGTGGGTACAAAATTTTCAGTATCAGATATTACTGGCCGAGGCGATCCCTATCTGATGATACAGCGGAGTGAAACAAGTACTTGGATTCAAAACATTCTTTAATGGTGGCTTCTGGCTCTATTGTGGTTCAATAGACTTCAGCGCAGCTTCACATTCAAAATGCAGTTTCGACGCTACTCGTTCATACCAAACTCATCTTCAGTATTGTTTTCGCCTTCTGTAGTCTGCGTCGGATATTCTTCACCTATTTCCCTCGAAGCTTACTCTCTCGCGAACCAAATCAATCTGCCCTGTCTTCGGCTTCTCACTGACAAGCGCGCATCGATACCTGTCCTTCTCATCGCAGCGCATCAAACAGTGATGCTCCTCGAGCAGGTCTTGCGTGCATCAAACAGTGATGCTTCTCGAGCAGGTCTCGTGTGCATCAAACAGTGATGCTCCTCGAGCAGATCTCACGTGCATCATACAGTGATGCTTCTCGAACAGACCTTACGTGCATCGCATAGTGATGCTCCTCGAGCAGATCTCGCGTGCATCACATGGTGATGCTCCTCGAACAGATCTTGCGTGCATCACACAGTGATGCTCCGAGTGATGAGTGGTATGGCGCTCACTTGAGCACTGAGGCATGCGTCCACTCAACTATTTATAACTCACTTAACTATTCCGTTAACTATCACTTTTTACCTGAAGCGCAAGTTCAAGTCTCAGCCATCGCTCCACGCTCTTTTTAACCGGGTTAAAATATTCTCATGCCTTTTTTTATTTAAATCTTTGCATGTTTTGGATTCATTACTTCCAGTATTGGATTTTACCGTCCAAGGCGATCCCTAGCTCATAATGCAGTGACTCGAAACAAGTGTTGTTTCAAATTCAAAACATCCATTTAAAAGTGGTTTCTGGCAAAATCAAATAAGGAAAGTTACCTAACAAGCAAAATACACAGGGTGTCCCAGCAGTCGCGCACCCTACAATAATTTGCATTCCTATTTTTATGTTTCAGATTAATCTGATATGGTTCAGAAAGTAACAATTCAAGAAAGAGTTCAATTGTTTTTATGTTTGAACGAGGTGGGGCAACATACCGCTCAAAAGATCGATAAATATGATATACGTATGTATTTTTATAAAAAGCCTGGGTTGTGGTCGATTTCTAGAACACAATGCTCAATGACACATCCCCGAGCATCGAACCTATAATTCTTTTTTAACTATTCTAATAACTGAATATATAATGAATAAATAACTGAAAATGTTTAGATGATCTCTAAAACCGGTTTTAGGGACACGATTTTTGCTGGTCTTGATTGCTCAATCTACTATAAGTAAACAAAAAAATCCAAATGGTGACAAACACAAAGATTTTAGAGACGGTTTTACGTAAGAAGCTTCGCTAAAAACGACACAAGATACTAATTCAAAGGGCGTTGTGAACAAAAGTGAACGATCGTACCATTTCTAAGCAAATTATTTTGTTGAATTTCCCTCTTCATTCCAAGTACGTAGATCGTAAAAATATACGTTTATGGCTTGCCATCTCGGCAGTTCGTCAAGTCATTCTATTTATTTCCGTTTTACTTTCTTTCAAATATCGTATGACTGAAATTTCAAAGATCAGTTCATCTGTGTATTACTGGCTACACCAAGAACTAAAATACGATTCAGATCTTGCAATTCGTCCCATCCACTGCCTCTGCAAGTCCCTTTAATATGGCCTGTATTTCTCTCTCCTCTAACCTCACTTACATCAGCCCTCGCGTTACAACACATTTAAATGTAATTAGATGAGCTGCAGTGTTGCTTCTTCATTGCTCGTAAACTGGCACACAATCCTTATTACAGCCGTAACTGTAAACGAACGCTGAAGTTTCGATGAACATTGATGCAGGCTCATAACGTAAAGTGAACGTCTCAAAATCTTTGGATTTGTCACCATTTTTTTTTTCTTTTGTATCTTAAGCAATCAAAGCTTGCAAAAATCCCATACCTAACACCTGTTCTAGAGAGCATCCAAATGCTTTCCTATTATTCTTGATCATGTCTTGAGAAAAACCTGGAGCGTTCTGAAGAATGCAGGAGTGCGCCTGATGTCATTCGACAACAGAGCTGCATTTGAGCAGCAGAGGAAGCAGCGGAGGCGCTCAGTTCACCCCAATCATTCGATAATCTACTTTAACGCGCACGACATGGCGGCGCTGAGGAGCTGGAGTGTCCGGGTAGTTACAACAAGGTGTTACTGCCAGACGCTGCTGCCACTCACAGCCTGCACTGCAGGCAGTTGTTGTTGGTGTCTCTGAGAGACTTGGCAGTGTTGCCACTCAAGTGGATCGGTTCTGCTTGGGAGGAGGAGAGAGATGTCGCGCTTTGTTCCCCTCAGTGGGATACAACTATTGTATCTATGAGAATTAGCACTCCCAGGAGAAATGTGTGAGGGCCCGAGCTGAGAGTTAGGTAGGCATTCTTTTTGTTGAAATAAAATGTTTTTTGTTTTGTGAAGGACTGCCTTTTTTCGGTTCTCTGCTGTCCTGGCTTCCAGCACCTACTACTTTCTTCAATTTTCATCTTGTTTCATAAACTTCTATCTCAACTTTCTGTTTCCATGCCCCTTCTGCATAGATTCCGCATTCCCTTATCTACATACTAAATGGTGCCTTTTTCCTTCTTCTCTTCGAAAAGCTCTTTTTTTAGCGGTTAGGGAGGCTTAAACTAACATATAATCTAATCTGTTGCAACTCGGTTGTATCCTCAACCTCTTTTAGCTACATCTGGATTACTCTTTGTGACACTAGTTACATATTTTAATGTTTTGCTGCTGGTAAGTTGACTTCTGAGTGTCTCCCGTCTCACTTTTGGGTACTGCATTTTTTGGCATCCTACATAGCAGCTGTCACTTCCAGCAGTGCGTGATTTCAGAATTCCAGGAAATCTTGTCAGATTATCTTGATTCTTGAGCGAGACTTTTCATGTTTTTCATCAGTTTTGTTTTCACTGTGGAACATTTTTTATTCATCGTTTACGCACCAAACGGCCAGTAGGTGTAAACTGAGCCTAAAAATCTTTACCACCTGATGCCAAGTCAGACTGGAATATCAGCTAGTCCGATCATCGGGTGCCACGCAATACAACTTCTTTAAGATTATTCATCAGTGAGACGAGCGTATGCAAAAGAAGCCCTTAGCTCTCTGCGGTGCAGTGCAATTAACAAACTTTCAAAGTTCTGTCAAGTTTCACGCCAGCCTAAATTGAGGCAAACTTCACTCCCAACTTTGCAGAGATTCAATTAATTTCTTTGCGTGAACAACCGTACTGGCGGCAACATTATGCTTTGCGAATTATTTGTCTACCTTCTGAAACTCCAAATTGAAACTGTTATTGAATACATCTTTCATGACTTTGAGAGTTAAGCCATAATTCCAATCAAAATTGAGACTTTCAAGTTCATTGAGGTACTTTGAATTAACGTTTAGTCTTTTTGTTTCTTTTGCTACGCATTTAATTTTGTACTACGTCAGTGTTTCAATAGAAAAAATTTGTTGGTAAATACCAGGGAACTTCACACTCAGTGATACTTCAACATAATTATTATTGCATTTACGAAGTTTGAAATGAAATCTTTTTTATTACGTTAGTTTTAGAAGTCTTGCAATTTTTATTTTCTTCTGATAGTTGTGACCATTTCTCAGCATCCTCAGTCATTCGATTATGAAAACAAGATATTGAGCAAAAATTCTTTTCTCTTATATTTCAGTTTTTCGCACGTGTGGTACGTGCAATTCATATAATCGCACATGCCATCCATTGAAAATGATCCGGAAAAAACACGAGCTCTAGGATCATATATTCTGGCTCATGTCACAGGACACTGAGTGCTGCATGAGATTCCAAGGATGTAAACGCGTTAACTGCGGCTGGTTAATTAAACCGAAGTTCAATATTCAACTCAAACTATAGTTGGTGTTAGTGATAAATTTTGAAAATAACGAACGTGAAATAGATGGTGCCTTCATTTATTTATCATGAAGTATTTATAAAATCGAGTTAGTGACTGCAAGCAGGTCGGTCAGCAGCATTACGGAAATCCCGCTTGGGCCCACCGGTGGGTCAAGTCGCAGGAAACGTGCTAATTGTTATGTTCATTTTGGTACTTCAACATACCTCCGGAGTTGAATTCTTAATTCGTCGGACGCTTGTTTTTACATAAGCTTATTTTCTCTGCACCCGCAATTGAATTCTGGTTTGGCGTTTCTCTGACTAATTTCTGATGACGCCATTCATCAGCAGTCGTGAAGGCTCAGATTGTTATTTATAGTTGATATTTAACTACGATTTAATTATAGTTGAGATTTAGAAGTTTCAATTATTACAGTAGGTCTATGTGCTCTACAGTTTCAATATATGCAGTTTGAATATGTGCACAATTGTCAAATAGTTATGAATAAATAATGTCTTCTTAGCTGGCATAATTTTTTACTTTCTTGGACCAGTGTTGTGCAAAAAATGTGAATCCTAATTTACGCAATGTTTTGAAGTAAGAATTTATTTTCGCCCTACTTGAAGAAAGTAGATTACCTTCGTGTAGAATTAGTTGATAACAAGATAAAGTGCGTGCATTAATTCAATGAAATGTTTAATTCGTCTTTCATTATTTATCAGATTCACTTGAATGAAAAACTTTCTGGTTGAGTTAGTGTATTTTGTAGTGACTGGAGAACAGCTGTGATCCCTCGAATTCCCTGCGCTATGCTAGGGTCTGCCCAAATTACTCTCAAATTTAACTCAATCTGAGAATGACCTATGCTTCTCTTTAAATTGTCCGGAGCTAAAGGCTAGGCAGCCTTTCCTTATGTTCAAATAGAATAGTTTTTTTTTGTATTGTTGAGGATGATCTTTTTTCAGTTTTCTGCTGTCCTGTTTATCAGACCTCTACTACTTTCTTCTTCAACCTTCATCTTGTTTCATAAACTTCTTTCTTATCTTTCTGTTTCTATGCACCTTGTGCATAGATTCCACGTTTCCTTAAGTCCATACATAACGGTGCATTCCTCCTTCCTCTCCTTGGAACGCCTTTGTTGCGGTTAGGGAGCCTTAAACTAACATCTAATCTAATCTTCTCTTTAAAATTCGACCCCCTGATCCTCTGTTGACGACAGGGACGAGTGGCAGCCGGTCGCCGCCGTCGCTTTTTCTGTTCGATGAAAATCATCCCCGTTTTTACAACTCCACTCCGAATGACAGTGAAGCAGTAACTACATCGAAGCTCCTCTCTGCGAATTAAAGAAAAAATTGACCAGCTCACGACAGCGGGCTATAAATTCATGTCAATGACTGCCCGTAAATCTCAGTTTTGATGTGTCTCTTATAACCCGTTGAGTGCGGTGGGTTAAACTGCATGAAGTTCAATATTCAACTCAAATTTAACACGTTAGTTGCGATGGGTTAAACTGAAGTTCAATATTCAACATAAATTTAAAGTCAAAAGTGACAAGCCAATTTGTAAATATCAAACATTAGCTGGGCTTGTTAAACACCATTAATTCAGAAAGGTTGTTAGAGTTTTTCAAAACGACTCATCGATGGGTCATTTCGCAGCAGGAAAAACCTAACTACGACCCACCGGTGGGTCGTACCGCAATGAATGTGTTAATGTCAAAAGTGATTGGAAAATTTAAAAATACCAAACATTATCTGTGTCCATTAAATACCATCAATTTAAGAAAGATTGTTAGAATTTTCAGGCGACCGGTTGAATGGTAGTTTCGCAGCAAGAAAACCTAAGCACGACCCACCGGTGGGTCATATCACAAGCAATGCGGTAAACTGTGGCCGGGCTTTAGACCCAACACGAGCGTACAAGCTGGCTGGTGATGTCAAACTTCACTACAACATGCCGCAGAAAATGCATAAAAAAATACGGTGATATTTCACTGCGGAACTGTGTCGTAAAATACTATGGTGATGTGGTGCCGTGGTTCTGCTGAGAAATTTTAGGAATAACTAACCATAATGCTTAGCATCTACAGCTACGGTCTTTATACGAGACTAGTGAGAAAGAATTCATTAGACAAGAGACAGCCTGGTGCTCGCAGCACCTCGATCCTTGCACATGCACCGGTCACAGGAGAAACTGGGGTGACCCGTCAACTACGTGTTGGGACAAATGTGCACCCATAGGTAAATTGCTCATTTACGTACCATTGTAAGTGAATAACATTTCAAACATTTCGCCCCCTTTTTAAAAAGGAATTTTATCGTTCGAGGAAAATATGATATTGCGTAGATTTCTCATAGAGGATGGAAACTTATTCGAGCAGTGAAGTTGATTTTTCAATTCTATTTCTTACAACCTAACCAAATCAACCGTACGATCCGCAAAAACGTAGCCAACGTGTTAACTCATAGGCACGTTATTTCCATTGCATCTGCGCAAGTTGTCGGTGCCATTGTGTGCGATGAAGTGAATTTGTTCTGAGTTACATTGAGGTTATGTGCCTTTATTTCAACCTCGGCATAATTTCATTGCTTCATGCAAGACAACAGGATTTGCATTTTCAGAATTGCAGTTCAAAGAATTTAACTAACCTCGATGAGCAGTCAACCCGTGCTAACCTCTCTAAGTCTTACAACTGAACTAAAATTTTTCTTTTCTAACTGGTGAGAGAATTATATCTAGCTTAGTTATACCTAAAGTGCAAAAATGAGCTTTCAAGTGACAAACTGCAGACACTAAAATAAAAAGGAAATTAAATAAAATGAATTTTCTGGATATTTTTGTGATGAGGAAGAACTTTAAATTAATCTTAGACAGGTAGGAGGAAAACACTAGAAAGCATGGACTCAAGGGAACGCAGAATCTATGCATAAGGTGTGTCCCCACTCAAGGCCCCTGGAAAGAGTAAGAAACAGTAAGCTAAGAAGGAATGTTATGAAACAATATAAAAATTGTAGAAGAAAGTCAGAAGCTCTGGAAAGCAGGACAGCAGTGTACCGAGTAAGATGATGTTCTACACAAGACCGATTTGCAATACTTTTTTAAGACAAGTTGTTGCAGGTATGAAGTGTTCTTATTCTATAAGTTTGAGCTGGTGTTAATGAAGAGCAATTTAAATTCTGTTTAAACTCCGCAGAAAGGAATAACAGTAAAAGTCATTCTCACGAGCCACGCACCACTTCCATACGCAAATGGAAATGTAGGAGGTCACCAGTGGCCTCCATTGCATCGCTTTAGCTCAGTGGTTCTTAACCTGAGTTCGATCGAACCCCGGGATTCCACATGGTACAGTTTGGGCACTAATACAGTATATAGTTATATACAGATGTTTTGAATTTGAAGAAAAGAAACATTTTATTTTCGTACTACGAAGGATTCAATGAATGCCTGAAAGGAACTTGTGGGGTTCAGTGCCTCCAACGAGGTGACGAACCACTGCAGCATAGCTCGAGTTAGCAGGGCGCCTCTGACGTGCTATGTTCTAGTATGTTTAGTGAGACGCCGTTGTATCAAAGACAGTTTTGTCACGTACCGGAACATTCGTTATCCCTTGTAATCGCTTCCACGCTGATGATCTTGGCTGCATCGATCATAGCAGCCACTTTGCAGTAGTCGTTATCCAGTTCATGATCACATTATCGTCAATTATTATCGTGCCACTATATTATATTGATCCCATTATATTGCCTATATAATATTAACTATATAACTGTTGCCGCGCTCCGCCGTTCTTATAACTGTTGTCATATACTAAGAATAAGTTTAGGTCAAGCCTTACGTGCCCTCTTAGCATTCGTGTAGAGTCTACCCGAAGGATAGCCACATCTTGCGATCTTGCTTCTTTCTATTGTTCTATAGAATAGATTTTTGCTGAAAATGAACATTGTTTATTGTTTTCATAAGTTGTAAATATTTAGCTCTCGTACGTTCTTAATGTGTATTCAAATGTATGTCTTTTTTTTTATTTCAGATCAGTCAGTCAATAATTTGAAACTATTAATATATATATACGTATTGTGCTCGTACGCATTGGTATGAGTCGGCGCTGCCGCACACGCTTGTTCATGTACTGTCTACTAGTGTGTGTTGCTTTGGCACTGGAAACGAATGCACCAAATTCCTTGACGCGTGTTTCTCTAGTTCCTTGCCATGCGCCAAAGCATCAAATTATTGAATAATAATCGTGAAGGTAAAATTATCAAAACGGAGCCTTCAATAACTATATAATATTAACTATATAACTATATAATATTAACTATAGTCCTTAATTATAGGGTTATAGTTAACGCTAGTCAGCCATAAAGGATCATTGCCTCCCACCAACCACCTCGCAACCACAACTGACACAACTTCTCCTTCTCACCCCAGTTTTTCGAGACACGAGCTTATCTCAGCCCGCAGCTCCCCCTCTTTTGGGCTCCCTAATTAACGCGCATGCAAGACTCCTCACACTATTTCGGGCCCGTTTATTTTACGGCGAGTCGGAAACTTGTGTCGAAGACCGAAGCCGCCGCTGCGGAGCTGTTGCGTCCGGAGGTGTTTCCAGGTGACGCGCCCTGGCCATTGTAAGGGTCTGAGGCTTGTTTATGCCTACGTGTTAATGAATACGCGTGAGAGGAGGTGTTGTGAGGGAGGTGTTGTGAGGGAGGTGTTGTGAGGGAGGTGTTGTGAGGGAGGCCTAGTGAGGGAGGCCTAATGAGGGAGGCCTAGTGAGGGAGGCCTAGTGAGGGAGGCCTAGTGAGGGAGGCCTGGTGAGGGAGGCCTAGTGAGGGAGGCCTGGTGAGGGAGGCCTGGTGAGGGAGGCCTGGTGAGGGAGGCCTGGTGAGAGAGGCCTGGTGAGGGAGGCCTGGTGAGGGAGGCCTGGTGAGGGAGGCCTGGTGAGGGAGGCCTGGTGAGGGAGGCCTGGTGAGGGAGGCCTGGTGAGGGAGGCCTAGTGAGGGACGCTTTGTGAGGGAGCTGGTCAAAAAACTGTAGAACGAGCTACGAAAGGGAGGGAGGGGGAGAACCGTTTTCCTTAAATTTGCTCGCTCGAGGGGAAAATGTGAGGTTCCAAGCCAGGTAGCCCTTTTTCATTGAAATATAAGTTTTTTATAAGGTCAAGGACTATCTTTTTCGGTTCGTTGCTGTCCTGTTTTTCAGCATTTCTGACTTCCTTCTTCAACTTTTGTGTTGTTTCATAGCCTTCCTTCTCAACTCACGGTTTCTGTACTGCACGGGAACAGACCTCGTGCGTATATTCCGCGTTCTCTAAAGTCATACAAAATGGTGCCTTCTTCCTGTCTCTCTTTAGAACGGTTTTGTTGCAGTCAAAAGGCTTAAACTAACTTATCTAATCCAATATTTTCATCGCGATGCTCGCATCACCTGAAGGCTAATTAGTTGGCAGTGAAATGTTCGCTTCTCAGCACTCTTTCACATCTGAATTGCCTTAATTTAGCTACCTATAAACTGTTCAAATGTCAATGCGAATGAGTGAGTTGCTAGAAAGTTGACCGTAACTTGAGCGTTTTGCATATAAATAATATCTAAGAAGAACTGAAAAGCATTTTAATGTTAAAGAAAATCAGTAACTATGTTTCATTCCTATAGTGTATGTACGATCAATGCTAATCATTTAGAGCGTACATGAAGCGATACGTACTCCTGACTTTGGGACTTGATGCTCCTCGAGAGACAGGTAAAATTCGTGAACTTCTGTCCAGAATATAACTTAGGTCGCACCAAGGCTGCAGGCGTAATTGGATTGCGTATTTAGGTGAAGTATCCTAGATATGCATCGTAGCATCAACACCACGGTAGAGGAAACAAGGTAGGGTCATTTCTATGGGGGAAAATACAATTCTTCTTATTCGGCCAGCCAATAGAAAAGCTTTATTTCAAACAAATAACGTCACGAAACCACCATGTCGCTTGGCCAATAGTGGTGACGAATTTAGGGGTAGCAGTGCTACCAGATGCGATTTGAGCGCTGCTGTTGGTTCGTTGCCGTGACGTCAGCAAACCCGCACAGTCGTCGAAAAAAAGACTGGTTTGACCCTACCTTGTTTCTTCTACCGTGATCAGCACGTACCGTCGTGTTTGTTGCCGGACCTTATTTTGTTCTTGTTCCCTCCGTTGTGTCAGGTGTCCTCTTCGCTTTATTTTGTTAACTCTTATCTGCCCTCTTCGCTCTACTTTTCATAGGTCTCTTTCGTCCTCATCGATCTCTTTTGTCAGGTTTATTCGTCTTCTTAGCCATATTTTGTCAAGCTCTATCTGTCCTCTTCTCTCCATTTTATCGAATCATACTTGTCCTCCTTTCTCCATTTTTTTAGAACCTTATTTGTCTTCATCCATTTTAGCAGGCTTTATCAATCCTTTCGCCGTTTTAGAAGTGGTCGATATATCGACTCGTACAATGAGATTTTCAGTGTTTCTGTTCTCACTTCTGCAGCTGGAGGAAGTGCGATTTCTCCGGTGCCTCCTGCTCCAGCTGTTGCGTGCTGCGCAGCTGTGAGGCTAAAGTTCGAGCCCACGAGATGTCAAGTCGCTTGGCTCCAAAATGGCATTCGCTTCCGTTTAAGCAGAAATGCCAAAGGAAAAGCTGGTGCAACAGTAATCTGTTGATTAATTATAACTTCCAAACCTAGTAAATCAGTGTTTGTAATAGAAAATACTGTATGTTTAAAATACTGGTATAACCATGTATTGCAAGCAAGCGTAACTCACTCTATAATTGTAACCCAGAAACAGAATAGAACTATTTCATTAGTAATTCCTCAGACATTACTAAAGCGTTCATTTAACCAAGGAATTATCATACCTTAATCCTTCAAATATGACACATTATATCACGTCCATCGGTAATTCTAGAACCAATCCTTCATTTTTGTACTTGTTTGCTCGCATAATTCAAGCACCCACTGATTTCAATCATAACTCTATTTAAATTAAACTAAAAGAAAACGCGATGACTCGTGATCGTGAGAGAAACTGTCCAGCCTTCGTCTGGTCCACGTCGGTGGTGAGCGCCGCCCGATCAATGAATGCGCGAATGCGATAAAAATTAAAATCTCTCATCGCCATGTTGACTTTGTGAGTTCCCTAATTAAGTGAACAGGTTTGCGGTACTCGAGCTTTTGAATGAATAAACACGAATATTTTCTGCAGGACGCCGACATGGCTCTGTGCTGCACGGAGCTGAGAGTGGGCACTATGAATACCGACCTGATGTATCACTGATACCGACCCGATGTATCATTGATACCGACCCGATGTATCATTGATACCGACCAAATGTATCATTGATACCGACCAAATGTATCATAGATACCGACCAAATGTATCATAGATACCGACCAAATGTATCATTGATACCGACCTGATGTATCACTGATACCTACCTGATGTATCACTGATACCGACCTGATGTATCATTGATACCTACCTGATGTATCATTGATACTGACCAGATGGATCACTGATACCGACCAGATGTATCACTGATACCGACCTGATGTATCACTGATACCGACCTGATGTATCATTGATACCGACCTGATGTATCACTGATACCTACCTGATGTTTCACTGATACCGACCTGATGTATCACTGATACCTACCTGATGTATCTCTGATACCGACCAGATGTATCACTGATACCGACCTGATGTGTCACTGATACCGACCTGATGTATCATTGATACCGACCTGATGCATCATTGATACCGACCTGATGCATCATTGACACCGCCCTGATGTATCACTGATACCGACCTGATGTATCACTGATACCGACCTAATGAATCACTGATACCTACCTGATGTATCTCTGATACCGACCAGATGTATCACTGATACCTACCTGATGTATCTCTGATACCGACCAGATGTATCACTGATACCGACCTGATGTATCATTGATACTGACCAGATGTATCACTGATACCTACCTGATGTTTCACTGATACCGACCTGATGTATCACTGATACCTACCTGATGTATCTCTGATACCGACCAGATGTATCACTGATACCGACCAGATGTATCACTGATACCGACCAGATGTATCACTGATACCGACCAGATGTATCACTGATACCGACCAGATGTATCACTGATACCGACCAGATGTATCATATTAGTAGTAGTAGCAGTAGTAACATATTAACAGAGCCCGAGCTGGATACTAGGTAGGCTTTCCTCTTTTAAATACAATAGGGCTTTTGTCCTGTTACGAGCCATTTTTAGGTGCCCTGCAGTTCTTTTTCTCAGTTTCTATTATTTTCACTTCAAGTTCTACTTTGGTTCCTATACTGCTTTCAATGTTGCTGTTTCTATGCGTCAGGTGTGGAACATGCCGTGTGCTTTGATAACCCGTTGTTTTAATTCCGTACCAAATGGTGTCGGCTTCCTTCCTCTCTTGGGAACACCTTTGTTGTTGTTAAGAAAGTTTGGGTTAACTTATAATCTAATCTACTGTGGTAAGGGAGTCTTAAACGTTGTTATGTATTAGCCTTTCGTTAGAATATTCATTTGATAGTTGTCATTTAAAGTAAGCGGGCGTTCTACATGGTGGTTGAAACTACTATGCCAGCTTCAGTAACGTGTGCACTCGCTGGATGAACTTTGTTGTTAACCTTACATTGCCTTCCACAATATCAATGACGACCAAAATAACGGTTAGTTTTCTTTCAATCAAATGTGATATTCATCTTTGAAATAAAGTATTTCACGCCATATCCACTAAACAGTTCTGTGGTATAAAATTTTGATGAAATTCTTTCAGCCAATTCAGGGAATTTACCTCCGATTAGAGCGTTCAGCTTGTATAAATCCAAAGGATTTTACTACTTCCGATCGAGCGTTCTATCTTGAGGCCATAACTCTAATAAAAATTCATTTCATTCGTACCGGGTCGCAATAACAACCGTCAAAAGAAAAATCTAAAGAATTTCTTCTCGCCTACGGCACGACATGATGCTAATATTGCTGTCTAGTCATCTTCTCATGTAAAAGAGAAATATTCCGATGTGGTTCTTTTTTCAGTGAATTAACCCAGCTTCCGTCTTCTGTGATAGAATTTTATGAAGAATAATCTATACGATGATAAGAGCCGCGTCTGTCCGAAGCCAGCCTGCGGCGTGTGATGAGCGTATCTCTGTGATACAAGCTCGGCCGCATCAACTCTCCAGAGATTGAAATTTTTTCATCTCTTACGGACTTAACTTTCATTTCCCCTTCTTTATTATTTCAAATAAAGGTGCGTGGACCTGTAATGATAATTCAGAAATGAAACCTCTCTTAGTAATGCAAATTTCGTCCACCGTCATGGCGGTATAGGTAGCAAGACGTGGCATAAAGTGCGTTCCGAGATGGCGACTGATCTCTTGCAAATGTAGAACAAACAAATAAGGAACTGCAATATAGCCGTAGGCATGTGCGGTAACCTGGAGGGTGTTGAAATTTTGCGAACTCCAATTTGAAAGTATATCTTATTTAGGAATTTTTTTTCTCCGTTGGTCGCTTAGGAAATTCAAAGTCACGGTTTTAACACTTTGACCGCAACGTGCGCCGCCGGTGGCCACGGAGGGAATTTTCATAATACTGCTCACCCCCAGGAGTCACAAACTCAACTTCCACAAATACTTGATTACAACTAAATGATGGCACGATCCACTGAAAATTTGCTATTTCCAAAATTACTTTCTACAATTGACTTTAAATTTATGTTTAAAATTAAACTTCAGTTCAACCAATTCCGGTCAAAGTGCTGAAAAAACTACTGCATGACCGAAGACTGATCAGATATTTTATCTATTTACAGGTTTTTACAGCAAATAAGCTTCATATATGCAACAAAAATTTCTTCTGCAAAGCCTTATGCTTCGAGTCACTGAGAGTGACGGTTCAGCAATGCAGTCGCTGCGTTACGTTTGAAATAAAACGTGTTTGTTAAACAAATTTTACCAATTAATCTCGGAGCTTCGGCCAAAAAGCATTTGAGGCTTTCCAGCAGCGCAGATTCTTCTCTGCCCTGGAAATAAAATTTATTTGTTTTATTAGTCTTGTAAATTTGCCCGCGAGGGAAACAGACAAAAATATTTGAAACTGGCAAGTTCTGTTCGGTTGTCGGGTGGAACACTGAATACTTCCATTGAGTCATCGATGGAAACTATTTTGCGCAAAAATTTTATTGCAAATGAGCTAGGACTGAAAATGTGCGTTAAATACAGTTTTTTAAAAAAGTCCGTAGTGTAGTGAAGCGTAAATTTTTGTTCAGAAAGGCAGTTTCTCATACTCTGTGTTATGTCGAATACTAAGCAGTGACTTGAATTACTTTTATGCCCCCTGAGCCTACGTCTGCCGCAGATGCTACAAGCAGATGATGCTACAAGCATTAGCAGCCTCGCACTGCTCTTTATTCTTTGAATCTTCCAAGAATGAAAACCTAGGGATTTTATCAATTAAAATTTGACTCGAATCCTATGAAATGTGGCGCTTTCATATTTCAGGCTCAGCATTGTGCACCCCTCCCCCATATCAGGCCATTCGGATAAATTCCAGATCAATTGAGGCGGATCTCATCTACATAGATGTACGCCAGAGTTATTCACTAATTTTTGCATGAAAGCCACTTCGGTTAAACGCATTGATTGACAGAACCGCAGCTACTGCAAGTTAGATTATTGAACATGAATTATATATTAACTATTAATTTATATATTTTTCGAGAACCGTGAATTAATTTATCTATTTTTCGAGAGCCATCGTCTCGTGAGCCGCGCAATGAATACCACTGATGCATGCGGTCCAGTTACCCTGCCTGCAAGCCACTGGTGACATTAAAGTCTGCTGCAGCCACGGTAGAGGAAACAAGGCAGGATCAAACCAGTCTTTTTCGTTGACGGTGTGGTTTTGATGACGTCACGGCAACGAACCAATAGCAGCGCTCATATTGCTTCTAGTATCACTGCTACCCCCAAATCTGGCTCCACTGTTGGCCTAACGACATGGCGTTTTGGTGACGTCATAAAGTTTGTTTGAAATAACGCCTTTCTATTGGCTAGCCGAACAAGAGGAGGTGTATTTTCTCCCATAGAAATGACACTACCTTGTTTCCTCTACCGTGGCCGCAGCCAAGCACAGCTGCCCACCCAACTACTGAAATAGTAGGCGCTACCAGGGGAAAATGCGAGGGCGCGAGCTGAGAGATAGGTAGGCCATTTTTTTGTTACAATAAAATGTTTTTGTTATGTTAAGAACCATCATTTTTGGTTCAATGCCGTACTGTTTTTCAGCACCTACTACTTTCTTCATTGACTTACATCTTGTTTTGTAAACTTTTTTCTCAACTCACTGTTTCTATGCCCTTTCTGCATAGATTTCGCGTTCCCTTAACCCGTCGCCACGTCCTGGACTCTTAGAAGGTCGGCAAAGCTAGCACATGTTTCACATCAGCAAACCCAGGGTTGCCATATATAGTCTTAAGCGTCTCGTTGAGCGCTATTCATTGGTGTAAGGTAAAATTAGGTGGGGGGAACAGGGAAGGAGAGGTAACAAGCTCAAATCTGTATGAATTCTTCTGCTCAGTCTGGAGTGTAGCTACCGGCGCTGCACAACCTCTTAGAAGACCAGCAGTGTAGCTGAGGCATACCAGCACACACTCTGCCTCTAAGAAGGTCGCCATCATTTTTATTTTCCTATGTTTTTTGTTCCAAAAATGGGAGTCCAAATCCGCAGATTTACTCCTACGCAAAAAATAATACCACCATTGTATTCGGGAGGAAGAGCTCTATGCATATCAAACTCTTTACAAACAATGAAACTGCTTGATAACAGCCTATACACAAAATGAACTAAAAAATGAAAACCATGTTTTACATATAGTGCACATAACTCCGGAACTTTTGGACCTGAAAAAAATTCAAATACCACAAGATTCAGCAACTCAGAATCTATGAAAATGCATCATAAAAAAACATAAAAGTGCAATAAATAAAAAATGGCCAGTGATTTTCTGATTTGTTTTTTGTATTTTACCGAAATAAAAACTCGAATTTCGTAGATTTTCATTGGGATAGCAGTATTTTTTTCCCCACTTACAGAAAGAGCAACTCTCTCTCTTTACAATGAACCCCCAATGAAACTTCTAACATGATTAATGAATGTACAATAAGTTGCACAGTTGACCCATTTTCTTCAAACTTCTTGGTAGGTCGACCATGTGGAGACGGGTTAACTCCATACTAAATAGTGCCTTCCTCTTTCCTCTCTTTGATCGCCTTTGTGGCGGATATGGAGGCTTAAACTAACTAATAACCTAATCTAATAATCTACTGAAATTGCAATAATCTGAAATTGTAAGCTACTGAAATTTTACGATCTAGTAATCTACTGAAATTGTAATCTACTGGAATCGTAGCTGCACCAACAAATGCTGTCGTTATTACTCCTTGCGATCACCTCGAATGCCTGGCGTAGAAATACGAGCACGGCTTTTGCGTGTGATTGCAAAGTGTACGAGGGTGTGTGTAAGCCAATTGGTGAATGTGTTGAGGAGTGCAGCAGTGATAAAGACAGCACAAAGGTGTTCCTTGCAGTAGTGGTGCTCGTCAGATACACACGTGCGTAGAGATATCCATGTTCAAAACTTACCACCATTCACATCGGTCAATCTGAACTCCATAGATTTTTCTATTGATCTATTCTAAGCTTGCACTAACTCCCACGCAACAACAACTTTGGAGTGTAACCTTTAGAAAGATCATCAGCGGGAAACTTTTCAGAATACGCAGAGTAATGCAACAAAGCTAACTCAAGCCTGTTATGGAGGTCGAAGGGTGACATGTTGGTAAAAATGCACGCAAGATCGTAGTAAAATCTGAAACAGTTGAGCTTTTACCGGAATAGAAAGTATTAGTTTCGCATGGCTGGTTACGGAGTTTCATTCACACACTGCCCCCTTAGAAATAATGTCGATGTCATGCCAAAGAGTGCTTCAACCTCGTAATGCTTGATGATAGCGTTATTTTCTGTTCAGTGTTTCCTATGGCAATGCGAGTCTCCTGAAAAACGTTTTTAATTATATTCCACTAAAATAAATTGAAACAAACTCGTATAGTTGTACTTGCGGGCACAAATAAACAGTTGTTTTAGAACAACAAAATCACCGGCCATGTCGTCTCAAGGTTTCATGGACTTTGAATATGCAATTTTCCAATCCTCAGCCCGGAACTGGCACCATCAACTGTGAACATATTTGCGCAGGTTTCCAATGGCTGCTATTGTGTTCGCTGTCAGTATTTCGGAGACTTCTTCCAAATAAGACGATATTGTTTCTCTCATGCTGTGCTTTGTTCGATTACGTTGTCGACTCCATTTCTGAGCAGCGACCGGAAAATATAGAGGAGAAATAAAGGCGGCGCGGCCGGAGGCCTGCCTCGGGCACCGTTAAGTTTCTTTCCCATCAGTATAAGTGGGCCAATATTGCGAGGGACCGTCCGAAATTCAGTTAGAAATTATGACGAAAATTCGACACGAAAGGAAGGAAGGGGAAAGTAAACTTGGGTCTCGGCATCGCTCATGTTTTATGCAACAACTCGCGTGCATGAAGCGGTGTGAAGTATTCGCTGGACTCGCAGCCGTGCTGGTGATATGGCTGGTGAAAGAAGCTGTGCAGGTCTTTCCTAAATCTTGCTCACTTGAGTTGGGTTGGTTAACCCTTCGAATTATTGAGAGAGCGTACTTCCGCATAAAAAAACGATCAAAAAAGATTGAGTTAGCTTTGCTTTGTTTGTAAGGAATGGGGCTGCGGTGTAGGTATTTATGCAGTTGAGTTTTGAAGCGTATTTTGACAAGTGTTTTTTTGACGATTTTCAGGATAGGCTTTCTTATTGAATACCATCTTCCCAGAAGATGTTGCAGAAACTTGAACGAGGGAGGTATGGACGCACGTTTGTAAAGTTTTGCTGGAAACTGTTTTAAAACGAGTTACTTTCCCTTTCAATAAATCCCGGAGTCCTTACGAGCTGAAAATAGGTTTGTTATTTCGTTTGTTCGAAATTTTCTTCCAAAGGTAAAATTATGGCTTCACAAAATATGACTGAGATAAATTAGTTAAATGAATGTTCGTAGTCAATTCTCCTTATTACTAGAGCAGCAGTTTTGTAAAATGAAACGCACATCTTGTTCGATAAATATAATCCACGTAAAGCTATTGGAAGTGAACAATATGAGTTAAAACCACCACACAATTTTCTTTCTAGTCCCACACTTTTCTGTTATGATTCTTCTATTCTACGTCTATCGTCTGCGAAATGTTACTTCTCCATTTTCCAGAATTAGAATTTTCGTCCGATATCTTTTAGTCGCGTAAATAACACAGCACATTTTCACCTTCAATCAAGAAATAATTTTTCATTCGATAAATTCTCTCCAACCGTCCAGTCTACATTATATGATACTTTTACTGATTCTAACTACTCCATACTCCTGCTAAAAATCTGTAATGTGATGACACACAATCATTTAATATACCAAAATAGGACTATGAAAAAAATATATTCGATAACCATTGTAAAAGTTCAGATTATGTATGAATGTCCTGTGTCACAAAAGTTGAATTCCCGCTATAATATTTTCCCAGTAGTTGAAAAACGAACAAATGGAACATCATACAGTATTAACATATGAACGTAAAGCAACATCATACAGTACTTATATATTAACGTCTAGTATCAACATGCGGTAAAATATGCTTGAATAGTATGAAAATAATTAGTTTGACGTTCGAGTAGGAATGCATAACGTGTTCTGATGCACGGGACAAAAATACACATCGCACAATAGCTATGTTAAGTCTCAGCAAATCATTACACTAGTACACGACGACGAGTCTTGATCACAGCTGAAACTCGAGGACGATGGTTGACGAGAATTAAAACTTATGTGAAGAGCGTATCAATACACGACACTAATTTTATTGGGAGTGGTCAATGATAGTGGTCAGTGAAGTGGTCCATGTATTGCTCAATGTACGTAGTGGTCAATGAGTAGTGGTCAGTGAAGTGGTCCATGAATTGCTCAATGTAGTGGTCAATGAGTAGTGGTCAGTGAAGTGGTCCATGAATTGCTCAATGTACGTAGTGGTCAATGAGTAGTGGTCAGTGAAGTGGTCCATGTATTGCTCAATGTACGTAGTGGTCAATGAGTAGTGGTCAGTG